>OY720178.1:6037500-6370000 GCA_963082885.1 Parascotia fuliginaria
TAGTGAGATACTTTTTCACGCCCCGTTTAAAAGACCCAGCATTAAAATAAGATGGAAACACATGCGCTGGTAAGAGTTTCAGTCTTTATTGAGCGATAAAAGGACGTCTTTCGAAACGTACCTATTTCAAAATTTTAGGATGATGTATTTTAAGAAGAATATAGCTACAAGTAATGTAAGTTTAATTGTGGTAAAAGCAGTACCTACTACCCGGTTACAGCATCGTGTCAAGTAAGTTTAATACCAAAAGACTGCCTCCCCTAACAAGCTAATATATTATTAAAAAACAAAAGCTCGCCTGTCTGAAACAAAGTGAAAAGTAAGAAATTCATTTTTTTCTCGTGCTGATGCTACATTAAAAATATATATATTTACCCTATGTCACTCCCACAATTAATACGAATCTAATGACACCTCATAGGTACGTTAAAATCCATTAAGCCATTTAGGCTGTAGAACGAGCCAAAGAAATAGACATACATACTCACATACATACATAAATATATATATACATACGCTCAAAAAACATTACCCCGCTTGACTGTGTCAGGCAAAAATAGATTTTGAGTAGCAGTAGGCAAGTGCTAGTTGGGGAGGGTAAATTTGTACTAGAAAAAAAGAGAAGGTTTCAAGAAGTTGCCGAATAATATTGTTTTGTTGATGACAGATGAAAAGCGATGAATAGATAATAATGTTGATGTTTATTTTTTATATTAAGTATGACTTGCATTTGCTCAGTGTGAATCCACCTTAACACGCTAACTATGCTAATATATTTCAGAAGTATTTTAGAGGTGAGGGAATCCCTAGTTATTCTTGTAAAATGTAAAGCTTATCTCCCTAATTTGTTGAAAATTTCATTTCACGGATATCATTAGTCCGTAAAAAACATATTATTAAAAATTTTGCAAAGAAGTTGTAGGTATACTAAACTTTGACTGTAACAATGTTGGATGTGGGGTATGTCGCCGAGCATTACCTAAATATTTTTTTGTTTGACAGTCATCAAAATACGAGACGCGCATTTTCATTCGAGTGAATTGTGAAACAATGGCACGTTATTCCATGGTAGCTGAAGATATTTTGATGGCATCAGTTGTTAGCCGCATGATTCAGTTAATTAAAACAAAATTCCACATTGCAAATTAGTTAAAATAAATTATGAAATATTTTAATCATCGGTAAAAACCCCAACATCCACCCATATATTGTGTTATACTTTTCATAATATTTGCTCAAATTATTACTAAATGACATATGAGTATGACTGGAGTTATTTTCTGTCTAGCTATTATAAAATTAACACATAAGTGTTATCACTTATTAGGCATGAATTAAACGATCCAACGTAAATACCTACCAGGATATTTTTGTAAGTCTTCTTTATGTAGTAGTTTTGACTAATACGCTTAAAGTTATCTCAACTATATCGGCCATTGGTTTGGTTGTTCCAGACTAGTCGATTGCGGGGAAACATCAGTAGGTAAGTACTTTTCATGACATCTGATATCGAACTTGCACATCTTTTGACCAGTAGGCTCTTAATCATTCGCTGTTCAAATACCCACATAAAGGTGTATTAAAAATTCCATCTTTCTATAGAATGAGCAGTCACTCTACATAAAAATGGCTCTCTTCTGCCGATTCATCTGTTTATGGCTTAGCTACAAACCCTTAAAAATAGGCTTGTTGTCTACTAATAGTAGAAGGTCCAAGACTTCACGCTAAGAGACCTTGCTCAACGGTAATTTTGAATACTTAGTAGAAATAAAGAAAGAAAAGAAACGTAGTAACTACAAAAAAGTAAAGTAAAGTAGTACCTACTTGTTTGCAAGTAACCTGACACATGACACATTTGCGACCTTTCCATGCAATACAGTGAAGTGAAATTCATGTGCATTGGACACTTGACAATAAATATCACAGGTTCGACAATACTGATGCCTCTGGCAAGCTTCCATATTAAAGTAGAGGTATCTGATATCATTAAGCGAACCGATAGAGGTCTTATAGATTTTGTTCAAATGTCTAGTATATTGTTGACAGCTAATAAAGATTCTCGTCTTCTTTTTCACTTTATTCGTCAACAAGATACACAAATTGAACCTATAAATAGATCCAATTACTGATATATCGTTACAAACGTGAAAGATGAATGATGATTAAGAATGATGGTTAAATGATTCAACATTAATGGTAAATTAGATGAGACACCATTAGTGTCGGTAGCAGTAGCGTATTGTGTCTTAGGCTAGAAGTAAGTAGTTCGATAATGTCATTTGCGAACGGCAGCAACTGTTCCTTGAGTAATTTCAGGGTCCATGAATGACCAATAACTGTTTATAAAAAGATCATTGGGTACTATCAAGTCACCGGGTCTGTCATTAAACTGATCACTTAACAAAAGTGTCGTAGCTTTACCTACACAAAATTACTTATGAGAGGATGAAAATTTAGTAAACATATTTTGACTCTGTAAGGCACTAAAAAGAAGTTTTAGACACCGTTTTGAGGGAATTGCAAGAAAATTGCGACACGTTGATATAACCAACTGGCACAATAACCATCTAATTTTGTGAAAAAGTTATGGTCCATTGTCTGACATTGCGTTGTTATTTTAATACGGGCAGGCGATGTGTTAGCGCTGCGCTGCCATATAAATATTTCATCGCATACAGACCGGAATATGAAGTGGTTAATTTAAATTCTGGCTCGTCTGCGTGCTGCGGTCGAACACTCTGGTTATACCACTTTTTATTTTTCACTTTTTCTACCTCCACTTCCTTTCTGAATGCAGACCGTAGCTTTTATTGCTGAAGTTTGAGCGAAACATGTGAACGATTTTTCCTACCAAACGGATCTCGAAAATGCAGTGCGCCTTCGTTTTTTTCTATAACTGAAAGTTAAGTACTTTGTAAAATAGAATAAAGAAAGCAACAAAGAAAAAATATGATACTATTTCGCAATTTGTTAAAAGTTTTAATTTTATGCAAAGTGATTGCAAAGTTATACGAAGTTCTGCGACATAGCAGTGCGTCGAATAAAGTATTTTCCTTAAGATAATTCATCTTTCTCTTAAGACGATTATACAATTTATGAATATAATGTACCTACTTCAAAAGTATAAACAATTGCGAATATATAACTAGATGTTCTTTTATATATCTCTTGTTATCAGAATCTGAATTCATTAAATATTTCTATGGTATGGTAACCAAAATGCGTTAAAAAAATTGTTCTCTGATCACAGACTGAACAAGTCTTTAAATCGGTTAAAAATTTAAATATGTAAATAACTATATGAAAATCTGTACACCTTACGTAGATTAAGCATATAGCCCACCTGGCTCATTAATACTGAGCAAGGTAGGTTGCTAGAACAGGGCTTGAAAATGTATAGATGAGAACTGGCAAAGTTTTTCGTGAGCCGGGGTAAAAAGATCCCACCCACTTCTTTTATGTTCTCACGAGTGTTTTGGTGAGAGCCAGCTTAAAAATATTCAAGATTTACCTTGTTTTTTGATGTAGTATTACACAAATAGGGTGGTATGGGTAAAGAAATTGCGAGAGGTACTTTCGTGAACTTTGGACTCGTTAAGTTAGCTTGACGTTTAATACCTAGTTATTGTTTTGGTCTTAGATGCAATCATGTTTTAGTCACGTTTATGAAGCTTCGGTTATAACAATTATTGTGTCATAGTGGAATAAAACTTTTCGGCTAGTCTCCTCATTGAATCTTCTAACACAATATACATAAAATTACTTTTAGAAAAAAATTAAAACCGACTTCAAACAATACCTACATGTTCAATCCTTAACTAAAAAGTGGAAAATAATATTTTAATTAGGTACTTCATAGCAAAGAACATTAAAGGGGAATCAACGCAATCCTTGATACCTTTAATACTTTACTATTTATAGTTTTTAATCAGTTATTTTGGAGTCAGTGCCAGCCAAGAAGGATCTTTAATTCTGCCTTTGCAACAAACTTTTGTAATGCACGGGGCGGTAATGGCACGCGTGGGGGATATGCTTGAGTGCACTACCCGAACGCGGTCATACGCGTGAAGGCAGACGTCATTGATAGTTGTGTTCAGATATACATAAAAAATTTGACGCGCACTTATCAGATTCCGTTCGATTTCTTGTATTAAATCTGTAGTAATATTTAATATAATAAATATTTTTCATTCATATATTAATAGATTAATCAAGTACCTAGGTTATTTTTGCTAGTAGGTAGGATATATATATTTATTAAGGTCATTATGATCCTTTAGTTAGTTTTTAGATTAGTTAAGGATTGAACATGTAGGTATTGTTTGAAGTCGGTTTTCATTTTTTTTCTACAATAATTTTATTTTAAACTTTTAGTGGGCATTAATTGTGTATAAATATATTCAATATGGGTAGACCTACTAAACGTGCTGCGCAAATGAGACAGTGCCGCGCCGTTTGAAAGAAAGTAGAGGCGAGAGGTAAGATTGTAAATAGAGATATAAAGTCCTTGCCAAAACTTTTGCTGATCGCAAATACCCTGAATCCCAGAAACCACAAATCATAACAAAAAAGTGATGATCTACCAACAGTAAAGAATCATCAAAAATCATAATTTAACGACCGAGCAATCGCTTAACAGATATAAAAAAATTAAACAGTGGTGCTGTAAAGGCAGGTTTAAGGCCGCTCGTTGCTGTTGTAATTTCTCACGACCATAAGACCTCCAACTTGGCTTAACGACTACCAAATTATAGTGATAACCATAGTCCACTGCTTCTAAAGAATGAAGACGCTGAAAATGTAATGACACAAATGGTCACCCATCCAGGGCCACTTCGTTTCTAACAAAAAATGAATTTTTAAAATCACGTCGCAAGAGACATTGACGTGTTGCTTTACACGTCTTCACTCCTTGCATACGTTTTGTTAAAAAATATAAAATTGAAGCCAAACCACTAAACCATTCTTTATAAAAAAAAACATGGGACCCGATTTCGGAGTATATACCCTTTCAAATAAAAGAAGAATTTTCGAAATTGGTTTATAAATGACCGAGTTCTGTTGTAACAATTATACTGAACCATTTCTTATAATAAAAAAATGGGACCAATTTCAGAGTATACCCTTTCAAATAAATAAATATTTTTTTAAATCGGTTCATAATTGACCGAGATATGAGGTAACAAACATACAAAAAAAACATACGACCCGAATTGATAACCTCCTCCTTTTTGAAGTCAGTTAAAAACGTTTTAAACATTAAAAAGCAGAATAAACTTTATGACTAATCAAAACATTAATTAAACTTTAAGATGATGATGAAGAACACATTATAGGAATAAAGTATTGAAAATTATCTCAGAAGTCGTATGCGTATCTGTTATGATAAAATATTAGTCAATAAATTTATCTACGAATATAACCCTCATAATTGCATAATTTAAATTTGTGATTGTTATGTAAATTGTAAAATTTGCCGGGATAAAACATAATAATCTTAATAGCACAAAGTACAGCAGCAATTAGCACAGCAGTAGAAAAATTTAAAAAAATGAAAAAATGTGAATAAGTCTGGATGTCTTAGTCACTTTGTATACCGACAAGAGACTTACGTGACTGTAGACTTTTGAAGTTGACTTTTTAAGTTTACTTAACTTTGGATATTACTTACTTGTGGTAAAGAAAAATATTGTATACTTACTTATAAAATGAAAAACGAAAATGTGTGAAGATTGCAATTCACCTAGAGTAGGTATTTAATGGTGGTGACCGATTCACGAGTCTTCTCTGTATGAGAAGAGCCTTTACCTACATAAGATTAATAACTGAGTTTGATTTTCAACAATATTGAACATAATGTAACCTTGAATACTTACATGTTTTACCTTTTCATTTTTCTTTTGTTCATGTTAGTAACAAAGCTCGTGATCTCCTGCCAACTTGCCAATTTCTGAAATATTTCTGGCACGAACGAATCCAATTGTATCAATTTATATATTATGTGCTGAATACATTATTTTCGTACGGATGCTTACCTTCAGTGCCGGATTAGCCACGTAGCAAGAGTAGCAAATGCTACGGGCCCCGCGAATTTGGGGGCCCCGCGAACGCCTGTCTGACCGTAATAAAAAAATATTAATTTAGATAGAAGCGTGAAATATCTTGCATGACTTAAACGAGAAGCGCTTAGGCTATGCTTCACTTCCACTTGAAAATCTAAAACTCGATTTCGTCACGTTAAATCGTAAAAATAAGTAGGTATTTTACGAACTTTTTAACGTTAATGTTCTAATGTTTAATTATAATCGATATATTTAGACTAGCATCTATACCACATTTTTATCCTTCAAGCGGCCAGATTTTTATTTTTTTATATAGGTATACATTTATTTTGCGAGTTTACGTAGCTAAGATTGTACTTTTTTAATCGATTTAATATAATATCGATTATAAGTATTTCGAGAAAACAGGCGAACTATTAAAATTTTATTAACTCAGTCACGATCCAATCTACTGTAGTTGGTTGATTTATTATAAAATATAGATTCATTTTATGAGTGAATATAACTGACCTTTTTTTTTAATCGATTATCATATCCATCATTTTTCGAGATTATTGAAAGCTAGTGACGGTAGATTAAGAGCAAGGTGTTTCAGAGTCTCAAGTAAAAAGGCGGGTAATTTAAAAATGAACTATTTAAACAAAAAGTTATTCAATTAAAAATTACACATTTTCTGTGTTCGTCGACATTTAATTTCCTTGAATATCTTTACTATAAAATAAGTGCTTAAGGTATGCACATTTGGATATTTTGGATTTTAAACTTTTTTCAAATTACTATAGGTAGGTGTAGGTATAATACCTACCACGAGAAACGTTGGTATCAAAATCTACAACAATAATTTTAAATTGTACCACATTTCTAAAATTGAGCGCTGGCCACACCGCAAGTTATGTGTTGTACTACTTGCACTGCACTACACGCAAGTTGGCAGCACTGTCAAGTATGGTCAGTGCTTACGAAGATGATTTGGAGAACAGCCTAGGCGGCGAATTAGTGCAGTTCGCAGAGCTGCTGAAAACAGATGTGGCTACTGTTATTGACAGCAAGAAACAGGAGCCTCTGGAACAGCAATTTTATAAACTTTTATTAAATAATTCTTTAGAATCGTGTTTCCCAAACTTAGAAATTGCCTTGCGCATTTACTTGTCTCTCATGATAACTAACTGCAGTGGCGAACGTTCTTTTTCAACATTAAAACGTATTAAAAATGAATTAAGGAACACGATGGGCCAAGAACGTCTTAATCATCTCACTTTGTTGAATATAGAGCATGATTTGCTTAGAGAAGTCGATATTGAAAGTTTTATCTCTAAATTTGCGCATATTAAATCTAGAAAAGTTTATTTGTAATAGTTTTGTTTTATTTAATACCCTAAACTTGAGAACCTAAAGCAAACCAAGGGCCCCTTGACAGAATTTGCTACAGGCCCCGCGCTGGCTTAATCCGGCACTGCTTACCTTCCCAAATTTACGAAAGATGTTACGTACCTATTGTACTGAATTAAGTACTCCATTTTTCTTAAATAACCACGCATTAGGAATTAAGCTATGTGAGACTGTGGACTTAACTATCTTAGAGTATATCAGGTATCTGAAAGAAATATTTCCAGGAGGGAATTGAAAAAACAGACTTCCAAAGATTAGCGTATTCATACAAACAATTTCTAACTTTTATAATAATGAGAAATTTAATTTTTTTTACGAATTAAGCCAACAAATAATGAATTTTAACTGTTTCAAAATTGAAAACTTCACAGAAATGTAACTGCCGGTATATTACAAAGCGTTGCCTGATATTATCACCTTCCCCTAGAGACAAGAGTGCGCAAACCTTATCTATTTGACTCAAAAAGTCCACAAAAGGGAATATTGTGGTGTGTTTACATCGTCTGCGAGTGGCCGAGTGCGTACCGAACAATGAATGTTCTTCCTAAGTGTCACTCGGCGCTGTCCTGAATAGAGGCCATTAGGCCCACCGCAGTCGAGCATCGTGTTGGTTTCCGTAACATTGGAGCGCAGAGGAAATTCTCCGGAAAATGCCTCCTTTAAATATGTATAGATATTTACATTATCGTCGGACAACGGTAAGTCGACTCGTTTTCTAATGGGATCTTATAATATAGGTAGCTTTATTATAAGATTGTGGACATTGTGGCTGTTCTTAACAGCTTGGTATAAGTATTCTGATATCTAGTATCTTTTGTGCTATATTTGGTTTTCTAACAACGGTAAATATCAGTGTACCTATATACACTGTTACTTTTAATATAAGTTGAAGTTGAAAATAGTAATAGGCAGTATAGCAAGATTTTTAGGTCTCTTAGTCCACTGAATATATAGGTATATACATGTAAGTCTTAAAATCGAATAGCTGGTAACAATTTGTTTCTTAATTGTGCTTGATAATAATATATTCCAGTATGAAATAAATACTATTAGTGCACTAAATACGACGTGGCACCGGCAACAGTTACCTCAAAGTATTTCAGTATAACATACGGTCGTAAGCGACAATTTTAATCAAAATCAGACACATTACAGAATTAGTGCATATTCCATTTATATCTACGATTATTTGAGTCGCTACCAGTGCACTCACTTCCCAGATTAAGTACATAGCAAAATAGCAAGTGTTGCTCTCCACAAAATGGTCGCGGTATTATGCCTTTGTCACAAAGCGGGGAAATCTGAGGCCTGAGCACACTGTCTGAAGAATTGCTCTAGAGTGCGTCTCAAACGAGTTCTTTGTTCCCTTCTCATTTTGCCCTGTTGTCCAATAGCTCTAAATATTTATCGTGCATTAGTGAACGTAACTAGTGTTAAATGTCGATTTGTAGTATTGAGTATTACGTTGTTTACTTGAAAGAATTGAGAATTTTTAAGGAAAATGTTTTGCAGATTACGTTGTAAAGTATGTGCCATCGAATTAAGATTAGAGAAAAAGTTACTTTCAATTAACCCGTTGAAAATACGATACTGTTATCAGTTCTGAGAATTGTTGATAATTTTATTAATTCGCTAAGCTATATGGTATTTTTAAGCTTATCATATTAAATTATCATAAATTTATAAGCGAGGTATAATATGCTCTGTCACAAATAAAAAAAGAAAATATATTAAAAATAAATAACCTCATTTTAATCATATTTTTCTCTGAAGGTTTACAATACTGCAGTTTCATTCATTTACACTCTCATCAATATTTAGTCCGCGTTGTTTACTCCAACTTAAAGATCTCACTTTAAAAGTAAATTGTGGCTCCTTAGTTATTCCGGTCACATTGGATGCATTCTGCAGTGATTGGCCTCTAAAAGCGTATTCATGTCCACGTTAAAGTTTTTCAACCAACGCCACCACTGAAAGGCGGAGGACGATACAAAAGGTGAAGACATTTTCGATAGAGCTCCCTAAACAGTCATATTTGCTAGTGTATATAAAGTATCTGTTTTAAAGCTTCGGGGAGGTTGGCTTTTAGTGTAGTGCAGAGTAAATGAAAAATAATGCATATTGTAAACACGGGTGGCATAAATTCAAGGGAAAATTGTAAGTATGCAAAATAGCAAGTAATATTATTGATTTTGAATATTATGTATTCTTTTATATGCATATTCATTTTTTTTTTATATATTAATGTATTTTCTCAAATTACAATTAGATTATCATTTTTGTTAAAGGACAGATGATGATAGAACTTGAGGCACGAGGCTTCCTTTAATAAAAAAAATATGATTTTTGCAGATAAATAAGCCAAAATGATGGCAATTATTAATAGTATCGTGGCTTTGGATCACAGAGAAGCATGAGGTGCTCTTGCAGCTCTGAGATAAAACTACAAGAATCAGTAATACTAAATTAGATAATATTTATATGAAAGAGGTATCAAGCGCCAAAGTCTCTACGCATGTCTGCGTCGACCAAATAAGTGATGTGTTGGCGAAAGGCCAAATTAGAAGCTCAAATAATTGACGAGTGTGTATGAAGAGATTAATAAATGTTGACGAAGCGAAGGAGATATATTTGGCTATAGTCTTTATTTACCACGTTAGGTAGGCGCGAGGTTATGTCATGTAAGTATGTATGTACTACTTAACTAATTCTGAGTACTAGTGTATTTAAGTGAAGTAATTTCCTCGGTTTAAAAGTTATATGTACTTTCAAAGCTTGGACATTACTGATTTACGGTAAATAAAATTTTGAGGAGACCTGAACTTACGAAAATTAA
The DNA here is from genome assembly GCA_963082885.1 of Parascotia fuliginaria. Classification (NCBI taxonomy): domain Eukaryota; kingdom Metazoa; phylum Arthropoda; class Insecta; order Lepidoptera; family Erebidae; genus Parascotia; species Parascotia fuliginaria. Next base: position 6,047,788 of record OY720178.1, read on the forward strand.
GTCAAATATGTATGGCTATTTAGTCTAAAGCAAGTGTGGTCATCAATGTTTTAATCTTACCTGCGTAAAATGAGACTAAATCTACAGTAGAAATATTCCTGGCTTCGGACACATTAGTACAATTTCCATATTTGTACAAATTCATTCACAGTGCAAGTTTGTACAATGTTTAATGAGTCATGTTTCGTATTTGTACAAAATATAAATGTTTCAGTTTTTTTTTGTCAAAAAATAAGAACTTTTAATGAAAACATGCTACTTCAATACAACATAAACATGCGGCTTATGAAAAATGAAATATTAAACAGGACAAAATAAACAACTTTTAACCAACTTAATTATTTTCAAACACTAAAGAAAAGAAAAAAAAAAACATCAAATTAAAATTAAAACTTAAATTAATAAAATAAACAAATAAAATAAATAAATTAGTTAAAACTAAATCAATTAAAACTAAAATTGAAACTACACAATTTATGGCCATGATTTACCTGCCCGGTTAAAATTTTCAAATTGTACCAATGTGGAATTGTACTAATGTGGAATTAGTACCAATGTGGAATTGTACAAATATGGAAATTGTACCAATGTGTTCGAAGCCAAATTGATATCACATTATTAGAATAATTATGACGTGTGTGTCTCACTGATTATTGAAATTTTCGTCGTTTGTAATATTGTTCTGCTGCCAATCATTCTGACAAGCATCCCGGTTGACCGTTTATTCACTATCGTTTTATTCATTAGTAGGAAAGCAATAATCATTATAAATATGATTAGTTATTTAAGTAATAAGCAGTGCTATGTGCGTAATTACATTCGTAGTTAATCAATCATCAGACGATTGACGGTGTTATCAAATTTAATATCGGTGGAAGGAGGTCAGCGTGTTGTGGTTCGCATGCAATTATTCGCTTATATTTTAGAGGATTGCATCATTCTATAATTCATATGGTCTAAATACGATTAAAATATAAATATTGGTGTTGTAAAACTCTCCTGAAGGCGAATGAAGGACATAGGTAATGAATTACCGATTTACGTTGTTAATTGTATATGGTTAACAGTGAAAAAAAAAAGCAGTGACAGTATTGTATATTTCACAATCACACCAGCTTTTTTTTGTAGCCTATACAGCTCCACTGCCTCTTTGTCCTGCGACAAAGATCTCTTTCATGTCTTCCTATCTAGTTAACACTATTTCTTCAATGATTTTACCCTTATAAAAGAGTAATAATAACAATAAGAACAGTTAGTTGGAATTCGTAGGAAAAAAAAGAGAGCGAAGTATCTGACTGCATAATCATTAATCATGCTTAAAAGGTAAGTACTAACAGTGAACACATTACTAATCTACAAGTACCAGCACAGAAGAATAAAGTCGTAAAACATAATAATACGATGTTTCGACAAAATCCGTCTTATATAATTAAGTATAAAGCAGAAAATTGCGCGGTGAAACCTTTCATTTACAAACCGTTTGCCACGTACATACCTAGATCATATGATTCAACAGTAGTTCAATACACACTGTATACGAGTATATGTATAATTCATAGACAGTGGAGGTTGGGTGACCGTAGATAACTCGCCGGAAGTAGAGGAAGGTGTCGCCCGCGAGCCGGAAGTGGCGCGATTCGCTGCGTTATCGCCAGAGCTTCCGGGAACGCATCTATCGAATGGAATTATTGTTGAGATATATTAATATATGTATGTGGCTTATTTATGTTGGTGCTATGTATATTTTAGAAAGTATTTTTGTATGTTTCTGTGTATTGAGTAATATATTTCTGCCATGTGGTAGATAACTGTGGTGTCCAGTCTGTGATAATGAAGTAGGTATAATCTACCTACTATCTTTCTTGGGTATCGTAATATCTGAGAATCATCACATCGGCCCATTACTATCCCACTGCAGGTAAATACCTCTTTTCATACAGAGAAGGTATAAGCATTGATCGCCACGCTTGCTCAAAGCGGATTTCGGACTTCCGCAGAAGTCCAGGTTTACTCACGATGTTTTCCTTCACCACCAGTCAGTTATGTCCAGATAAACTTAGAAAGTACGTAAGATTCGAAAGATCACATTGGTACTTGCCCGAATCTGAAAACTCGACCTTGTGTTTACGAAGCGGGTGCCTTCAGCACTGGGCCGACTTTATATCTAAGAATACGAGGTAGAAATAAAGGTAAAAGTCAAAAGACATTTAAACAGAGTTAAAAAATTATACCAGATTGACAGAAATCTCTTTTCTTAGACCTCTTTTTTACCTCCGATCTGGTTCATTGTGGGTGTAGTCAGTAATTGTAGCAGTATCCGAGACTCACGACTGTCCTTGGTCAGTGTTCGCAAGGTTTATTCAAGATCCTAGCTTATATGAGTTATAGTGTTGGGCATACCGGCAGGAATGTCCTGTACAATAAAAAACGAACATGAATTAATATTCAGCGGCAGAGGTAGTTTGAATCGTCGCAAATGGTGTTCTATAAACTCGTCTGCCAGAGACAGGCGTGAACTTATATACCTATGTACCTATGTCTTTTCTAGGACGCCGACGTGCCTATTAGAAAACTATTAGAAAGAAAGAAAATACATTTATTTGACGTAAGCCACAGACATCACATAAATTTGCACAATACACAATAATAATTAAAAAAAAAAAGTAACAAACATCCAAAATCTAGGCACATAACATAGATTAAATTGTAAGTATTAGGTATGCTGTCGGCGTGCGTACATCAAACGGGTCACCAACTCAGCATTACCTAAATGCTTTTTGATATTTTATCAACACAATATGTAAATTAAAGTATCGTACACAATTATTTATGTTAATTTTATCATTTGAATTTCAGAGGTAACAATTATATCGGTAAATTGATGTACCCGCGTAGTGTTCAGGCATGCATGCTAGCAAATTGATGGGTCAGAGTCGACCGAGTTACGAAGTGGTATGAAATGGATATAAATATGAAATATACAGTAAACCTGTAAACATTAAAACTTTCTCGTTGCATACTTTATATTATTTACATATATGTACCTATTAGGTAACGAAACGCCTAGTCGAAACGTTAAGCAATAATGGTACCTATGTAAAAAGTATTTTTTTCTTGTTATAATAACCATTCATTTTAATAAACAAACTATTATCTCTTTAATTATTTTGGCGATAGACGATAAGTTCTGGCGCCATCTGTTGCTGAAAAAAAACTATACTTGCTAGTTTGCGACCGACGACAATAATTTTTGTTGGCAATACTTGCAATTTTGCTGCAATATTTGCAGAAAAACTAAAGTAAGGTTTATCTTTTTGATTATGTTAATACAAAAATATACCTATATGTAAATTGAAGTGGCAACGATGTCTTACACATCCATCAGAAATCTATAACCCATGGCTAAACGTTCTTATAGTGACTAAAACTTGCGTTGACGATATCGTGACATATGGGAGATGGTTCGACGATTTAACTCAGTTACAGGAAAGCCTTTGAATACAAATTGATCGGTCATTGTGGAATGCCTCCAAGGAATTAGGCCGAAATTCACAAGTGGTTGATCTTAGGCTCATGATAAAAGTGAAACTTTTTGTGCAATAGCTTACATTATCGATAGATAGCCGTGGTTTATATTAAACGAGTTTGACATACTGTTTTGATAAACTCGATTTTTTTTTGGAAATCTTAACTTAAGAAAGTATAAAAAATAAGGTCTTGTATAAAACTATAGTGTTTCATTTTACGAACTATAAGCGTAACCCTTCGTAGGCGATAAGCTACGAGTAGCTACGACGTTCTGTAGCGTCATAAATGTAAAAGTTTAGGGTCTTCGTAACAAAGTGGGTGCTTTTTGCCGATACCTACATCTTTTGTAGCATCCTTGACGTCAGCACACCTATAGGTCCCAGTAGCGAAGAGTCACTTTTCCGAGAAGGGAAGCCGGTGGGACTAAAATATTTTGAGTTTCGGAAGACATAGTCTTGGAGTAGACACGCAAGCAGTGATAGATATAAGGAGGTCAGGACATATTTTAAAAGGGAAGCCGGCAGAAATCGTGTTATATGGACGCTTCGCCACTCATAGGTCCTATATTCACCTTCTATATAGTAAGAGACTAGTCTAGGCGATATGATTCGAGATGAATTACATTTGCTATAATCTAGGAATATTGTAATTCGTCGCGCGCAGTATTAAATCTTTAGATAAAAAATCACTTTAGTCAAAAGCCGTTTACTTATGCCACCGACAAGCATCACCACGCAATATTTTCAATAAATTATACTGATATAATAGCCATATCCACTGGGCAAGGCACCCGCTTTGTAAACACGAGGTAGTGGAATCCGGGCAAGTACCAATGTGATTTTTCAAATCATATGTACTTTCTAAGTTTATCTTGGACATTTCTGACTGACGGTGAAGGAAAACATCGTGAGGAAACCTAGACTTAAAAAGTCTGAAATTGCCAATTCGCCTTGAGCAAGCGTGGTGATAATTGCTCATACCTTCTCTATATAAGAAGAGGCCTTTGCCCTGCAGTGGACAGTAAACAGGCTAGTATTAATATTATTTATATGTAATAGCCATATGGCACTTACCATACGTTCACTGGACACTTAGGTGAGGCCAATGTCCAGTGAACGTATTTTAACTGAAGTAGTGATGACGAATGATAGTCAGTGTTGTCTTATATTTACTATATTATGATATAACCACTGCAATTTATCCGTACCTACGCTGCGAGCATTGTAGCTCCAATGACGGCTTTGTGAACAGCTTATGCACGTCGCTCTTAAAATTTCTTCAAATTATAAAAAAAGCCGTGAACGTAATGGGCTGTAAATAATAATCATGATAGCACAAATAATTAAGAATCAATATGATCTTGTTACTTAAAACCTTTTAACCAATGAAAACAAATCTATACTGTTATATAAATCTTTTAGCGATAAGACCGCCCATTGTCACTATTTATTGTTAAATATTTTTAAATATCTAATGTAAGTTACATATGGTGTACAATAAAGCATATTGTATTCTATACTATTCTATAAAGCGGAAGAGTTTGTTTGTTCTTTGTTTGAACGCACTAATCTCAGAAACTACCAGTTAGAATTAAAAATTTTATTTTGCGTATGATAGGAGGAAGGTTATAGGCTATGTAACATCACGCTACTGGCGACGGAAGCAGTGCAGTAAGCAAAGACGCGGGTGAAACCGCGCTACGGAAAGCTAGTCTAAAATATACCAGTTTCGTAGCTCGTGTTGTATCACGTCACGCTTCTCTTGCTCGCTGCATTTTCGCACCAGAATTATTGAGGTTCATTAAAATTTACCTCTTTGCTTAATATTCAGTTTGGTTTCGAATTTGTATTCATTATATACAGTTATAATTAAAGTTTAATGCAATAAGTAAACAATGTAGGAGGGGGGTAGGCATAAAGAAAATCATATAATGAATTTCAAGAAATTTTGGGTCTTACTCAAAAGGAAAATATATACCTATATAATATACCTTTGAAATATAACGGTAGATCATACTTATTTATTTCAGAATATATGGATAACATTCTCTTCTTTTAGTGTCGACAGTAAATCTTTTTACACGGTGTCAGCCCGAAACTCAGCTACAAATACTGCATTGTTAGCAGCGTTTATTAGATCCTTCTGCGTGCTGTTGTTACATCGACCTGATAACTATCTTTCTTCATAAAGAATACTAGCTGTTGTATTATTGTTCTCCAAGGTCTATTCTATCCCTATACCAAATTTTATCGAAATCGGTTCAGTAGTTTAGGCGTGAAAGCGTAACAGACAGACATAGTTACTTTACATTTATAATATTAGTATAGTACGGATAGATGTGATGTAATAGTATAATAATATGTACTTTTGCGTTTTGTTCGTTGATTGAAAGTGTTAGAAACCTAAAAACTCCCTTCCTTCTGCTTATATTCCCTAATTTTCATGGTACGGCAACGGCCTAAGCATTATTTCTGCAATGTTTAAAAAATACAACCATATTCAAATAATCTGTGTTACTTACTACTAACATCTATGACAAAGAATATAACATAATTAGATAATAGTATTACAAATCCTAAAACTGCCTGGCAAAATAAAATACCACTTTTAACCGAATCGCACATAAATTATTTAACTTAAGTACGAGAGAAGGTAAAAAAACTTAATAAAAATCATAAAACATAAATTATTAATTTTATACGTCCCAAATGTATACATAAAGAATACATAGGCAGCTATAACAGTCCGATGCAGTAAATATTTAAGTGGCCCCTAAATAAAACCTCCATTTCAGACAAAAAATTTGAAGCGAACAATAGTGACTATAGCCGTGGCAAGTGATAGTTGAGTGACCGGAAGTGCTTCTGCGGATAACGGACCGGAACGTGTCCGGATCCGCTTGGCGCGCTGCATAGCACGCTTCCGTTTCCGCCACCACTACCAGTTTGTTTAATAAGTTCAATAATGACTGACCAATTATTTTGTTTCCAGACTATAATTGTACTAATAGTATTGTAACACGTTTAATTTAATTAATTAGCCTATTATTATTGTTTATTATTACTATTATTATGGAGTGTAATAATTAATAATAAATGTAAAACAAAATAAATATTATATACTAGCTGCGCCCTGCGGCTTTGCCCGCGCGAAAATTGCTATGTGTTTAATTAATGTAACTCGGTAATCAGAGCGTTTTTCGGGATAAAAAGTAGCCTATGTTCTGAAACCAAATTTATCTACATACCAATTTTCATCAAAATCGGTTTAGCGGTTTAAATTTAATATGGTTGTTAAGTATTTTCTTAGTTTTTCTTTCATAAGAACCTTCTCCTGACAATAACAAACACAACAAAAAAAGAATTAATGAAATTGATCTAGCCGTTCACGCGTGATGCCATGACCAAGGGAAATAGGGATTCATTTATATATATATATATTATAACGATTGGTTAAAGTGAATAATAATATGTTTTGTGGAGCTCTTTATGATCAAAGTAAAATATAAATAAATGTTTTTAAAATTGCTATACTATTACTAGTACTACTAGTCTATGAAGACGACTGTTACTAATAGCAGTAGTGTAATCAGTATTAAACTTGATAATAAATACCTATTAACTATTAAGTTTATTTTTCCACGGTTTATTCAACGCTCTAACAAATTTTTTTTTTTACTTAAGTACTTATCGTGTTATAAACCGTAGCTTTTATTAAACACAACATTCCACAGCCTAAGCAAGTTTTTTATTACAGAAAAATATCGCTCTCTTAAAACGAGGAAACAAAAAGTCATCATAAAAAGTTGTTTAAATAATCGCCGGTCCCATTTTAGCTGATTGCTGCTGGGTCTCGACCTGCCTTTTGTGTCTCGCACTCTTTGTTCGACGCCTCGTGCTATGTGTGCATAAGTGCTGTTATGATATCGCACTTTTGTATGTCAATAATATTGTTGTAAGAAAATTTATGTATAGTTAAGTTTGAAAATGAGGCAATTTAATAGTGTTCTGATCGCGAACTTAATTAAGAATTGGTTATTATTCCACTAGTAGGTAGTAGTAGTAGTAGTAGTAGTAAGGCTTCTTTTTGTACAGAGAAGGTATTAATAAATACATAAGTATAACTAGTTCTTATACATTACTTCCAATATTAATAACGCATAATTTTTAACTATTTCTATAATTTAATACAATAATCGAAACACCTAAGTCGTTTCGAATAAAAACATAGATAAACGCATCCCTAACTGTGATTTTCTCTAGAAATGTAGTGTCCATTTTAGAATAATAAAACAAAAGGGTCTAGATATTTATCCGTGGGTGTCGTAAGAGGCCACTAGGAGCTTAGTGTATTAGGAAACGAGTAGCAACATTACTTGTGAAGTAAATATTATATTACTAGCTTCCCGTGGAGCGATTTCGTCCTCGTCTATGCTTGTTGCTCTGCTCCCGTCGCTAATAGCGTGATGTTACATAGCTTATAACCTTCCTCAAGAACTGGTCTATCATAAGGAAAATTTTTCAAATCCGACTGGTAGTTCTAAAGATTAGCACGTTCAAACAAATGAACAATCTTTTCCGCTTTATACAATAGTAAAGATTTCATCATATCAGGCAAGAGACGTCCACTGCTGGACATAGGCCTTTCCCAATTATCGCTACCTTGGCTGGTCGTTCCGCCCTCATCCATCGGTTGCCTGCCACCCTCATCAGGCAGACGGTCCACCTTTTAAGAGGTCTGCCCAGCTTAGTTAAAATGTATAATACAAATTAAAAAACTTATTTTGATATGCGAATGTATCCCAGAAAAATGGATGGTTTTCGATCGTAATCTATCTTTACGATCAAAATTTTACATATTCATCAATACTTTGCAAACTTTTATGACATATTTCGTAATAAAAACGTGAACGTTGCGTCGTGCTCGCAGTTTTATTATAATTCATACATAATACCAAAGTATAGGTGGTTAATTCAATGCTTTTTAATTTAGACAATTTGGAATAACAGTCGCATTTTGTAATAAGCATTGTTTTATAGAGAATTGAGATAGCAAACAGGGACGGGGCTCATCTAATGATAAGTGGTATCACATGGTCATAGCAAGGATCTATTTATAACCGTCCAGGACTAGAATTTTTTTGTTTTCTTATACACTTCTGCTTTCCCTTTTATTGGTCCACTTTTGGTTTTTTTCGTATTGCTTTGAATTGTCTTAATAATTAATATCCAAAGTATAAATCTGTTTTACGTGATACTAAATTTTAACTTGAGGTTGGAAACTAATTGCAGTATCGATCCGTGGGCGAGTGGCCATTAGTAAGACCTGATAAGTACCCTCGCGGTACCACGCGCGAAGCACCATTGAATCAAGAGCTTTGTCTCCCCCCTTGACATGTTCACTACATGTCACAATACGCGATTGTTGGCACCTATTAAATTCTGTTTAGTTACCCACTTGAGAATGTTTGCCGACTGACTTTACGAGGGTTCGTGTTATAATTTTTCTATTTTGTATTCTGGTATATGCTCTTAGAACATATGACTAGAATGTAAGAATTGAGTATGCATGGAATAGTGGTACTATAGCTGCCTTTCTTATTACATTGATGTAAATGAAGCGTTGTTGCCTGCTGGTCCTACATTAATTTTGATTTGTCGATGGACTATTGAATAATTCAAAAAGTATGAATTATCTATGGTATTAGTATACATACTCACTTTATAGCCTACTAATCTAATGATTTGAATAATTGTCATGAAATTGTAAAAATATAACACTAAAATTATTAAAAATAAAGTCAAATACTTTTGGCCAATTGCTACACTTTTTTACTGAGAATTCAAGTACCTACGTCATTTCACGATTTACAGCTATTCAGCGTTGCCGCGATTCTTTGAAGCTCGTAACTAATGCACATAAATTACTGTACAAGCGTGCTTAACCGCGAAAATATGCAAAATTACGTATAACATGCAGCACGGACACATGTGGGGGTTATTAGGGAAAGTGGAAATTGTAATAAGGGCTCTTTTAGCTCATACGTGTTCATTCACGCAACAGAGACGCAAGTAATGTGCACCAGAATATTATACACGCATATAAATTGCTGTTTTATTATTTTAGTTTTATATGCCACTACTTTTAAAATCGAGTGTAAACAAATAATTTTTCTTTGAATGAAAAATCTTCGTTGACTTATTACCTTAAGTGCTATCGGTAGGAAGGTTTGAAGCCTGCGACTCTGAAGATAAAGCACGGTGCACTTCACAAAATAAGCATACTTATACTCGTACAAGACGCGTCTTCTTAAAAAAAATATTCATTTTACCTAATGATATAGTGGTTGAATCTTAGAATATTGACGTATTGTAATAATATTTATATTACTGAGTATCGTTAAGTGAATAGGAGAGTCGAACGCACGCCCAATTACTTCGTCGCATCTCTTCATTTTCTTTCGCCTTCCTCATTCCTTTCTCTCTTCACTGTCGGCAACGGCTTGGTTGTTTTCTTAGCGGTATTTTTGCAACATTATTTTTAAAGATAAAATGTATTTTACCGTCAATTCTACAGTAGTGAAACGACATTACGTAATTTCATACGATAAACACGAAGTATGAACAATGGTCACAAAAATGGCCGTTTTATTTATAATTAAATTGTAGCTTAATAAAACAAGCATGAAACATATTGCTGACAGCTAATAATTGTCACTCGATATTACAAGTTCTGCGACATGGGAGCGCGGCGAACATTGTGTACCACTTGACTGCAAAGCTTTTGTTCCCTATCTATATTCCATAACAATGCAATCGATGCAATCAGATATTGTTTTTAAATCATTGATAGCACTGCTACGTTCGGGAACGAAGCTATTCATTCAATTTATTTGTCATATTAAAAAGTTTGAAACTGTGTATGAGATCCCAATACAAAAATGTATTCATTTTTAAAATATAAATTAGTTTGATAACCAATTTATATTTTATTTAAAACCATTGCCAGAGAGACTGTACTTTACTGGTGCCGTTGCCTGACACTGCAATCATATTATATTGTAAGAGCAGCAAAATACAGTATTTTGATAAAGACCCAATTTCTTGTGCTACTAATTTTGCTTGTTAAGGGGCACTGAAAACTTACTACACTACCTAAGTAGTGGTACTATGACTGCAGCATTATGTAGCGTATGTTCCAGCCTGTCTAAAAGTAATATTTAAAAATTGTATGAGACAAACCGTAAAATAAAAAAAGAACAAGTCTCAAAGTTGTCGGTATAAGTGGCATTAACTTTGGTCCCAAGTATCCTTATCTACCTAACCTCAAAGTAATAACTCAAGTGAGAAATTAGTCCTTTAAGAAACAGTTCCTTTTACCTTAAAAGGATGTGGCAAATTGCGAGCATGTAATACGAGGGTTATACAAAACGGTTACGAGCACGGTAGGCCGGGCAAGCCTGCGGCGAAATCCCCTACTACGATTTATGTCCGAATCGTAATCGATGTATTAATGTGTGCCAGCACCGGCAATTACACAAACGCTTTATTTATTAGTAGTGAGTAGTGACGGTCCGCGGCAAGCTACAAATCGTTTTAATTGTGTTTATCGTTCATACAGTTGGATTTTAAATGAATTTTTGTTTAAATTTTACACGGATGTAGCTTTTGGACACTATGTTCATATACAAAAATTCATACAGTATATTTGTTATTCAGCTACTTTCGAAATATTATCAAAAATGTCAATATAAGATTCACTTTCTAAAACTACCATTTTGCAGCCATATCTTCTCTCTTCTAATTTTTATTTTATTTATTATGGCAACTAGGTACTGAGCTGACTATTGTGTGACTTATTTTTGTCAGCGTCAAGTGTAAATTAATCTTCTCGTTGATAAAATAGAAAAATCGTGAATGACATTAGATTACTTATCGCTATATAATTTTTGGCTGTAAGTATAAAATCTATAGCACGGTAATTTATAAATAAAATCCACTGCAACTTTTATAAAGGCAAAGGCAACAATATACAGCCTAGCCATATTGGAATTATTCAGACGATTGAATCGATTAATCTAGCGCGTTGTTCGCAAACAGCGCGGTTGGACGCATCGATGTGACGCCACGCATGGTCACCTTCCATGAAGCTTTATCGCGCCCTGCATCATTTACCGTCGCAATTATTCTGCTGATTTTCTCTTGTGGTCGGTTTCTGCTGTATACCTACCTACCTAAATTTAAATCTTTTAATAGAAGAATTTTGTTATGTTAAGGCTAATGTGAAAAATACAGTTTTTGTTATTAGCCTATTAAATAATCTGTCTTTACTATACCTAATAGTAAGAAGTCAGTATGATAAAAGTAGCGGACGCCACCCTAAAAGCCATCGTGGAAAATTGCCGGCCTGCTGGTTTTTATTGTTTGACATATCATTAGTACAAGTATGAAGTGCTGAATTAATGGGAGACCTCTAGATTCTATTATGAAAGCGTGGCAAATCATCAAAAAAATTTCACGTACCGGTACCGTTTCATTCCTCGCGGTACATTATTTTTGCAAAAATAAAAGACGATCAATTGTAAGATAAACTTCAAAGAGAGTTACTATAGAAACTCGCTTTATACATCGAATATCGAATTCAAAAAACACAAGATAAAAATGACCTTTTTCATTAATAATTAAATTCTGCCGTCGTAACACACCAAGATTAATCAAGAAAATGGATAATGCCTCGGTGATTCCCGTCGGCAATTACTTGGACAACCTCTTATAGTTTGCTTCTACGTTGTTTGTGTTAGTTGCAGCTGCTGCTATTTATTACATGTATGATGTTACAACTTTTATAACAGCTAGTAAATTCTTTTAAAATATTTCGGGCTTTGATTACATGTTGAGAAGTTTAGTTCTCGAAGAAGAGCCATGCTGCTGCAAAAATGTTAGATTGCACTTTAAATACCTATTTCTCGTTTGTATTAACATGTATTACTGCTCAATATAAGTGCTGCGTCAGCTTGGGCAGACCCCTCACAAGGTGGACCGGCGTCCTTATGAGGGTGACGGATAACCACTGGATGAGAGCGGCTCACGACGAAAATTGGGGAAGGCCTATGCTCAGCGGTGAACGTCTTTGGGCTGATATAATGATAAGTGCCGCTTTTACTTTAAAGTTAACAGTTACCATATGTCTACAGAATATGTGTACGAAACATAGTAACGGATTGTCGACTCTCCAAAAAAAAAGCAATTATAATCACATCATAATTTTCATCTTTGCATATTAAATTATTAAAAGCTCAACTTAACTTTGTTCAGAAAATACATATAGGAACCATACAGCTAAACGCTGGTCTTTAAGTTATTCTTGGCAGTCAGCATTTGGCAAAAATTCATAAAATTATGATCGCAATACGCAATATTCAGCTGTTAATCGCGACACTTTAGAGAACTGAAGTCGTAAGTAGGGACAGTTAATTTACAAGGAATGCATGAATAGCTGAACGTACTTCGCGAGGCTGCAGTTGGCTCAAGAGGTTCATTTGAAATTCATATAGTCGACACTCGAGATATAGAGACGACTAAATAGTGTAGCACTTTAAACGTGAATTACTCATGTTTAAGTTAGAGTGTGACAGATGGAAAATTAGTTGAATAATTAATTAGTTTTATGAATGGTTAAAAAATATTATGGATAGATTTTGTGTGTAGGCGTGTATGTGTGTAAGTGTATGAGGGTGTGTGTGCAGTTGTTTCGCTAGAGTTCTGCAAATATCAGAGGAGTGTAACAGTACTATAAATAATAAAAACTTTATTTCCAAAAGTAAGTACATAACATACTTTTAACATTGACCCCAAACTAGGCAAGCCTGTATCTTGGGTGCCAATAAAGTGGATTTACCAATAGATTTGTAACAAAATTAACATTGTTTAAATATTTAGCTGTTGAAATCATACAATGCAAAAAAAAAAAAAAAAAGTGTGTGTGTGTGTGTGTGTGTGTGTGTGTGTGCGTGCGTGCGTGCGCGCGCGTGTGTGTGTGTGTGTGTGTGTGTGTGTGTGTGCGTGCGTGCGTGAGTGTGTTAAAATAAAATTTTAAATTTAAAATTCTATAAAATGAAGATCTATTTAGTAAGTATTACAACTTAACAATGCGAAATCGGCAATTGCTCCATGTTCGGGGTTCGTGTATTCATGAAATAGGGTATGAGCTAATTGCCTTATACTTGTATGTCTACTAAACTAAGTACAAAAACAAGAAACAAATTAGCATACTAAATTAAGACATACTACTACTATTTTTGATTACGTAATTTATAATTAAACAACTTGCATTAATCGCAAAAAGGTAGGTATTCGTATATCAGCATTGAGTGTTCTTGGTTGCAGGTTTTAAAGAAAAGAAAATTGTGCACAAAAACGCAACAATAAATCATCATTAACATGAATATAATAACCGGATCAAAAGATCGAAAGTTTAACATTTTGTTAAACTTAAGAAAATGGTCGGTCATCACGTACTCACAGCGGTAAGTGGCGGCAAATGCACTTGCCCGCGCAGATTTATTGATTGGCGCGAAGCTACGTGATTATTCTTAAAATTGCACTTTAGATTAACACCAGCTACCCGCCCCGTACTTTTATGCTTAATAAAGAACATGATTACAAATTGTTAGAATTCTTGTATTTTTTCTACAAAATGCGTGTCTTAAAGTTATAAAAACTTTCGGCAGAAATGCTATAAAATTGAAAACCGTAGTAAAATCCGTTGCGTGGTTTAGATAAAGTTAGCAGAGAAGCAGACATAAAAACAACGACTTTTTTATACTATTTAGAGATTCATTTAAAATAAGCGCTAGTGTGTAGTATGCAGGACTATAGAAGTATACTCATTTGAATATGATCCCACAAAGAGTTAATGTGGTGAGAGCATACTCACGGTTTAATTAACGATGGACGTTTAAATAATTATTAATTAGGTACCGAACACTCAATTAATTATATCGAAACTATATGGTTAAAATAATTCTCACAAATTATTATTTCATTAACTTCGAAAAGGTTGGATAATTTGTCAATGTTGAATGATGATAATGTCATATCGTGGTGACGTTAATAAGAATAAACTAATTATAATATTATGTTCTTTTATTGTATAAAATATAATTATATTAAAATTAATATTTTCTGTTTTAAAATAAACCTGGACTTAAAAGTCTAAAATTGACAATCCACCTTCAGCAAGCGTGGTGTTTAATGCTCATGCCTTCCCTATATGAGAAGAGGCCTTTGCCCTGCAGTGGGACAGTAGACAGGCTGGTACTATTACTATTATTATTATTTTCTCTTTTGGGAAAGCAGAAATAGTTAATGCAAAATGCTAATCTGTCAAGCGTTAGCGTTGATCTTACAGTGTTATGTCGGCATTCAGACCAATCTCCATCGAATTAGCACGACATTATTTCATAATTGTAAAAATCTCAAAACTCATACCTACAAGTCGACATCACAGAAGTAGGTATAAAATATCATTGGAAACCTAAAAGACAGAAAATTAAATCAAGAATCTCATATATCGAAGACATTCTCGCTTCGTTTTAAGTTGATTCAGTGTCCCATCCACAGTGGCTTAGCGCGCATTTTCGTTTCGATTCGTTTTCGAGTGACGTAAATAAACTTTTGCCAACGCCACACCATTTCTCAAAATAATAGCCAACAATAATAATAACGTAGCCTGTAAAATTCAGTAAATATTCAAGGGACGTCACATTCATGTTTAATATTCTGCGCGTTAGGTTATGACCAGAAAGTTTTAATAGCCTATCGTACTGTGGTCAGTACAAATATACAGGTTAAATGTACCTTTGCAACGAAAATGGCTCTGACAGTGGGTTTTAAGACGTATAGTATAATGGTATTTATCTATACTATTTATAAAACGGAAGAGTTTCTCTGTTTTTCAGGATAAAAAGTAGCCTATGTCCGTCTCTGGCGTTGAATCTATCTACATACCAATTTTCATCAAAAACGGTTCTGCCGTTTAGGCACTGAGTGGTAACAAACACACAGACACACATACACACACATAAACTTTCGCATATATAATATTGATAGGATAATAGATAATAATTATTTATTTAGAATATTACATTTTGAAAATTATGATTCTAGCACGAGATATAAGTATACATATATTTTTTTACAATTTAAATTTCAGATAATTTTGTATATTGGCGTCATATTATGTTATGTAATGATAATTCACGCCGTGGTGTATTTTATTTTTAAATAATTCTTTTTAATTTAAAATACTTCTTGTTCTTTGTTTAAAATATTTTTTTTACGTAATAATAATAATTATGACAAATGAATTAATTAAAACGAAACGTCTGAATAATGTAGCATTTTACAATAAAAAATATCGCTTTGTTCAAACAACTTATTCAGTACCCGCAGTGCTCCTTTCTCCGTTGATAGCTCAGTATTACCGATGTCTGATCTTTCGCTGAGTGCTGGAAATAGCTCCATTTTTCAGCATTCTCGTTTTCGCCACCATTAGCACAAACCTACAAACCGCGCTCGTTTCGAAGGAAAACAAAGATTTCGAACGCCTTAAAACTTTGAACGGATTTAATAGCAATCACAAAAGATATATTAGACAGGGATTTCAACTGTTTATTCAGAATTCTATCTTTTCATACGGTTAATATTTTTTGACTGATACTGGGTGGAGCAAAAGTAAAGACCCTATTTGGTTCAGCTATAACATTTTTTCTAAATTAGAAAACTAGATTTAGATTTTTTTAAATGTATATTTGTGCCATTAAATTTCGTACCATTAGGATTTAAAGATGATGTCTTTTAAATGGTGACCTCCAGAGTTGATACACATTTGAGCCCTATTTATGACATTTTGCATAACTTGCCGTAACACTTCCTGCGTTTCCATTTCCATCTCTCAGGGCATGTGAATAAGCAGAATACTCGGTTCTGGGGCACTGATAATCCGCGCATTATTCAAGAAACACCTCTACACCCACTAAAAGTTACTGTATGGTGTGGCATCTGTGTTGACAGAGTGATCGGACCCTATTTTTTCGAAGACGCTGGAGGCAATGCGATTACTGTCACTGGAGAACGCTACAGAACCATGTTACGTGAGTTTTTGATACCCAGTTTGGACGAATTGGGGCTGGAGCACATCTGGTTTCAACAAGACGGCGCTACGGCACACACAGCGCGCGACACTATGGACTTAGTGAGGGACGCTTTTCCAGGCCGAGTTATCTCTCGTTTTGGCGATTTGCCTTGGCCTGCAAGATCACCCGATCTGACCAGTCCAGACTTCTTTCTTTGGGGTTTTTTGAAATCTCGGGTGTATGTGAACAAGCCACAGACTCTCGCAGCTCTAAAAGAAAACATTCGTCAAGAAATAACGAACATATCGCAGGAAGTGTTACGGCAAGTTATGCAAAATGTCATAAATAGGGCTCAAATGTGTATCAACTCTGGAGGTCACCATTTAAAAGACATCATCTTTAAATCCTAATGGTACGAAATTTAATGGCACAAATATACATTTAAAAAAATCTAAATCTAGTTTTCTAATTTAGAAAAAATGTTATAGCTGAACCAAATAGGGTCTTTACTTTTGCGCCACCCGTTATATTATATACTTGTCCTTGGAAATGAATTTCAATTATGTTCTCAAATAAAGATATAGATGTCTACTGTATGCTCTTATTTCCCTCTTCAAATATTTATAAGGTGAGTCTTAAGCAGAAACGATAAAGGTGCTTCGAGAGAGATGTATGAAGGTTTGCGTATCATACTTATTTACATTGTAAATTACAAACACGACATTCACAGATATCTGGATGGCGGCTGGCTTCTTTCAGCGCGACGAAAATGACATTTTCATTTAAAATATTACTGTGTTCCTCCCGTGGCGTCGGGTTGGTGATCCCGCATCAGTTTGTATTTACATAAAACACTCGTTCGGCAAATTATGCGGGTATTCGAATGTTTTGATCACGGCATCTAGATGGAGCCGTATAAATCTCGCTTTGAGCTCGGCCGGCATTCCTAGCAAGTTACTGAACAACAGTAATGAAGGTTTAATCTGCTAAATTCCTGCATAATCCGGCGGGATCCATCCGAGACTTGGCTTCGGTCTCTACCTATAATTATAACTTTAGTTGTACGTGTCTTTATTAATTCGTACCCAGTGCAATACTCAGCTTGTACAATCACTACCATTGTTATTGTTAGAGAACACTTTGGAATTTACATTTAAGTATGAGATCTGAATTATTGCTGCGAAAGGTTAATTGGAATTTATTGCATGACCACTTTTACTAATATTTTATGTTAAATCAGTGATTTTTTTAAAAGAATATTTTTACAAAATAAAACAATTTACTAAGGACACTATAACGTCCCGTGTCCCGGGTAAATTTATAAATATATACAATTAACGGACACACAGTACTTAGTTATTGAAATTAATTCTATAATTTATCGTGGTAGCCATTATAATTTTTGTTAACGAGTTCGCATTACAGGAGAGAAGCTAAAAGCACATTTTAAAAGGGCGCGTGAATAATTCTGTGGGGATAGCAATACTGGGGACCAGCCACTGTGTAGTTAGGACACTTTGTACTTAATCATCGGTATTGTTTTAAGGAAGCCGGAGAATGACAAATTAGCCTCAAGGATAAAATAATAAAACGTACTTTTATATAAAATGGAAAGTTTGTGTCACTTTTTGCTCGTGTAATTGAGTGTAAAGTAAGTTAAATTAAGTTATATTTCTTATTTTAAGTAATAGATAAACGCTGCTAGCCTTAGTGCCAGTGTAGGTGCGTGAATATTTTGTATGAGACAATTTCGTTTTTAGAGAAAACATCAGGCGGTGTTTAATTTCTCATATATTTTTTAAACTATCTCGGTGGAACCACCAACAAGAATGATAATTATAACAGTGCGACTGAATAGACTGAATTCCACTTACGCCGGTCTTGTGCTGTGCCAAGCCAGGAGTTACCCGCGACCTGTCGAATGTCGTCGACCCACTGCGCCATCGGATGGCCACGACTTCTTTTGCTGGTCCTCGTTAACCATTCGGTCACAGCTTTGCTCCACCTGCCATCACCACGTCTGGCTAAGTGTCCTGCCCAGGTCCACTGAAGATTCATAACACTGTTTCCGACATCACGGACCTAAGTGCGGCGACGGATGTCAGTGTTACCAAAATACTCTAGCCAAATACTCCACTATTAATTACTGCACTGTACTACAGGCAAAAGATCAGTTAAAAAAAGTAGGTATATTAAATGAATAGGTACACGTACATTAAGTAAAGACTAAAATACAATAACATTCGATTCTAAAATACTTAGTTACAATATCTTAATACAGTTAGGTAATCTGTGCAGTATTACATGTTACATTGCTATAAACATAGACATTGGCCTTCCTACGTCATCGAAGTATAAATTCAATACGGAACTGTATTGGGGCTTCAGATATTCAGGTATATGTATTATTGCTAGGATTCTAACTCCGAATGATTGTTAGGTATGTGAGACTGTACAAATTGGGTGAGGAAGCGCTTCCAAAGGCTTGTAGCTTTGTGTAGTAATTTTATTTTTTTATATTTTTTTATATTAGCTTACCAAAGTGACTCCACTCTGCCTTATTAAACAATGATATGTATTTTAGTTTTCTATGTGCTTTACTTGCAAGATAATTTAGTCCTGGTAGTCGCTTTGCTAGTACCGTTACCCCTACTGTTGTGGATCATCATAATATCTATTTGTTTGTGTTTGTCTGTGACAAAAATGTTGTGGATATGTTTATCTTAACCATTTAAGACAATCAAATAACAGTGCGTATTTCAAGATGTTAATTCAAAGACTTAAAAAAATAAGAACTAACTATTTTTTTCATTCTCACGTTTTGCTAGTTTCACCTGAATCGAATAAAACTTTAGCATGTAGATAAGTACTAAGCTACAACGATAACAACATCTTTGCTTAATTTTATAAAATTCATTATCCTTCAAACCAATAAGAAAAAATAAAATACCAGATACATTGTATCTGGCATACGTCGAGTCTGTGGCGACACCTTTGCCTGTGCTTGCATTTAGATAATTGCGGGATAGCGGTGGAACTTTGTAGCTTTGTACGTGCTACTTCATACAGATGCTTTGTACAGTACAAACATACATATTAACGCCACGTTACACTGTTCGATGACAAGAGTGACAACTGACATGCGGTCGATGACAGTTGTGGCTGTATCTATATTTGTGTGCAATAAGCCATGCGTGTTCATTATAATAATGACGCGGTTTAACAAAGAGCGCGCGTAATATTGTTATCATAGGGGCTGTTTCAGTTGTTTTTTGAGTAGCGGCTTATTTTGAAATTAATATTGTTGTTAATATTTCAGTTGTGCAGTCTAATCGTATAAAGAACTAAACCAAGTATACTAAATATTCTTGATCGAAATTGGTATAGGTAATCTGTTGTTGCTGAAGGATTGCAAAACTAACTATCAACTAATATCAGAGTTACAGTCCAGATGTTTGTATTTCCTCATACTAAAACATAGTTGTGTATTTTTTACTATTTGAAGAGCACAAGATTGTGTATTATTGGTGCTGTTTTCGTATGATAGGGTCATATCAGCAGTTTGTCGTAACTTCACACTGAAGTACGGAGGTTTTACCGCTACATATACATTCAAAACAGTAACTATTGGCTTATCTATTAGCATTAAAAATATAATATCATGATATTGATATTGATTTTAGCAAACTTGTCTGAAGAAAATAAACTTAGTTAAAATATGTACATTGCATATCAGCGACATCCACAAAGAGCTTAAAGTGTATTGCAATGAACGCCATTGTTTACGTCACGAGGGAAATCTGACTAATACTTGTGTAAAATCTAAAGAATAAGCAAGTTGTATCTGCGCAGTTAATCAAGCGAAAGTACCTGATAAACATCAAAGGTGTTTCATTCTAAGGTAAATAAGTAAGAAGATTACTCTTGCAGCGTTATTAAAACATATTTAAAATACGATATAAATTTTTATTAAAACTTAGGTGATTTTTAAGACGATAAAGCATTATTAATTCTGTGCACAATAGAAAAATATTATTACCGCTATGTTGATCGCAAAAGTTAGTATATCGAGAAGCAGAATTCAATTGTTGTAATGATTGAATTGTTGGAGCTTTTATGATACTTTAATATGTCAGTACGAGAGTATAACCTTATAAGTACCCATCGAAAAGCGGTAATGCACCAATATGTATCTAATGTAGTGTATTATTATATAATAAATGAGTAATGTGTGAATTGGTAATGTTTTTTTATACTATTTAGTTTGGGAAAAAAACAGTATATGAAATAGGTTTCTTGAATTTGTCAACAGCGGCGCCGGACGGCGATGACTAGTCTCATTACTTATTGAGACTTAGTTGACTACTTTTTTGTGCTGGGATTTAGTCAAAGCGATTAAATTGCGCAACGAAATTTAAACAAATAATATTAGAAGGTACAATGCGATTTTAACATAAATTCAAGTAACCAAATAATTGGTTATTTCTAAGTTTGTCTTGACTCTAGAATTCACAACGACCACACTAGTGAGGCAGAAGGGAGATCACGACCCTCAGCACTGAGCAATACGACTCAAGAAGGAGAAGGAGGACTAGTCTAATTATTAACTGCTATGAGTACTCGACTTAAATATTCAGATTCTTAGTAAGGATGATAAATTTTAAAGCGTCATTGTAGCTGTGTTGTGTAGCATCATGTAAAAGATAAAACACGACCTTTGACAGCGAGTGACGTCAATAAATTGTTAATGGCCCGTAAAATATTATCGAAATACGTTAAAATTTGAACTTTTTGTCATATCTCAGCTTTATTTAAACTGGCACTAGTCATATTATAGAGTTTTTTACTTTGTGTTGGCTTCTGGTTTTGCCGGATGCGGTTTTATAACCGATGGATGAAGGCGGAAAATTATCAATCTTGTGACTACTCGTGATAACAACTATGAACGACTTAATGTGCTCTTTAAAATACGGAGGGGTCCAGTTTATGAAGTGACTGTGATAAACTCCCTTTTGAGTTCAAGCAGTACATGTCTATCTCAGAGTAACCCCTTAAACGAATCACAAATATATTTCGTTAAAATTATTCTGGATTTTAAGAGCATCTCTAGTAAGCTTTTTAATATTAGTTTCTTCTATAGCTATTGATATTCAACCATTTTCGTGCAATATATCGGTTACGGCACATCTATACCACTACAGATCCCTCAATATACGACGCACTGAAACAAACCCGATAGATGCATAGATTTGTAAGTGTAAATCGTACAATACCGATATTCCGAGCCATTGGTCGCACGGATCGATGATTGGACGACTGATTTCCCTACCATTGAGCACTCCGTTTCACTGTCCCCATTTAAGCACTATATACACACATCAGGGCCGTGCCTGGGACGTGCCCGGGACGAGACCCGGCCGTGCTCCGTCAGGAGTGAAAAAAAATATCGATGCATACATTGTCAATGGACTCGATGACACATGTCCGTGCCCATGCCACCTGTGCCGACAACGGAGCTTCTTACTTTGTAGCACGGCCGGGTCACGTCCGGGGCACGTCCCGGGCACGGCCCTGATGTGTGTAGATAGACCTACTCGTAAATAAAATGTGTGTTAGCAACGCTATTTAATGCACTGCAACCGTTTTAATGTGTTGTGTATTTGTCTGTCTCGTTGCGCATTGAGAAAATAAGGGTTAAGTAGTGTAGTAAAGTGTGTGACGTTGACATATAACATATTTTAAATAAATAGTAAAAAGTCAGTTTGACTCATAGATTGAAAATTGTCGCATTAAATAAATGTACAAAATTTTTACCATCGAGTCGGTACTCGTATTTTTTAAATAAATTTAATGATTACTAAAATATTTGGCCTGTTCACGTGTCTCCATTAACTTTCCTAGCTGGTGGGAAAAAGTGAGATTTTTTTTACTTTTATCACGATTTTTAGTTACGTTTATGCCTTTGCATGACAGTATTATGCATTCTTTTTAAAATGTCGAACTCCGGAATAGCTAATTACCGTTTGGTTGTCATACAAAAAGCGGCGAACGTACTTCCACATAAAACCACGTGATTCACATAGTATTGTAAATTTTATTAAAAACATTGTTGGTACAACAGTATTGGCTGTGAGCAGTTGATGAAAGTAAACACTCCGGCGCGACAGGCGATATAATCCGATTTCCAATTATTATTATACAAACGACAACCCGGCGCCATATTGGATAACTAATACACGTGATTGTACGCTCAAAACAAAATGGTTTGTTTTTTATGTTAATCACGATGCGTTGATAAAATTAGTAGGAAAATATACATTTTGTTAGCCAGCTTTGTTTTAAATCACCGATTCTTTTATTCTCGACTAAATATAAAGATAACTATGGCATACCTTGCCCTTGGGAAGTGCCTCTCTGATCAATATTTCACTTCTACACACCGTCACTATAACTTATTAATCTTCAGTCTATGTCGACAGTTCATATTACTTTACGAATCTTCTTATTTCTGAATAAATTTTGTAGTAAGATCCTCAGCTTATTAATAGGTACCTTTCTATATTCCGTTGTTCAGCTTACGTCATGCGTCAGGTTCAAAATAACAGTCAGCATTTTTGTAGAGCGAAAGTAATAAATATGAATATGAAACTTAATATTTTACACGTAGCAATTATTACTATGAGATAGTGACATATACGAGTACAGTGCTTTATATTAGAACAGTGGAGGCAGGACGCGTCAATTGTCTCTTTTTATTCCCTGCTGACCTAGTTTTAATCGGACAAATGATTGGCTTTAAAAATGTATAACTATACAGAACTAGTTTCAGTTGCGTATCTGAGCTATTATATAGTTTCAGATATAATAGGTTAAAAGAGTAAATTTAATTTTAAACCTATTATATTCCCACTGAATGGCTAAATCTCTTTCAGAGAAGGCGCAAACAGTTCAAGCCCCGTCTTTCTGCAAAAAAAAAAAATGTTATATGAAGAATTTTGCTATTGGTAAGAATAAGAACATAAATTAGGCAGACAATACAGAAGTAATTCTAAATCCATCTTAAGAATAGGTATACACCTCTAATATCATAATTCATAAAATATATTTTCCACATCAAAAACAAAAAATTAAGTCACAACACTTTAATTTATCTAAAACGGCTTTGCGGTAAGTAGTTACCTTATTAAATTGAACTGAATATACAAATTTCATATGCAATTCCGTATACGACTTGCCTGATTGTCATCGTAGTACTTGAGCGTGATTACAATGTACACGCTTTTGCACGTCCCCGCCTGCTTTGCAAGTTAATAACCTATTTGGTGTCGTCCTAAAGGCTACATATTCACAATGGTGGCACTGGGCGTCCATCAGGAATCGGATTTGTGTGGCGAACGGGTCACGCGCCGCCAACGATAATGGAAAACGGATTACCGCGAACTCTCTAACTAAAGCCGGTGATCCATTCATGTAGGTCGGGTACGTCTCCCTCGTCATTTGCATTGAACCTCTATTACTGTTGTTCTACACTGTGTTTCTTACTTAACATTTTTATTGCTTGTTTTGTTTTTTGTAATTTGGTGGGTTGGTATAACTGTTTCTCGCGGAGTTTTCCGCAAAGATTTTTTAATGAAATCTGCGGTCGTCGCAAATGCGGTCCATTATATAGACAACATTATTTTTTTTAATTTTCTTTATGTAAACGGCTTTGTTTTTCTTATTTGCATAGGCTAAAGGTAATGTCAAATGTTAATTAAACAAGTGGTAATAAACACAAAATCTTTAATTGCCGTGTTTTTTTTTGGCTTCGGTATGTAATTCAATAGATACCAATTCGAAACCAGAATTTTTTTGAATAATCGGGTAACCGAATTATATGAATCGTAGGTATATGTTTACCTATATGTTGGTATTAAATTGCATGATACTTGTTTCGTTATGAGAGCTTTAGAGCTTTCCAATTATTTTTCAATAATTATTTATTATATAACTAGTACAGTTTCACCACAAATAATACATTGACGTATCCTCGTACACTAATTGGAAAACCACTTATAATTTGTTTATGCAGTAACGACACAAATGAGATTTTCAACGTACGCGGTATAATGAATAAGAGCGTTCACACACACAGGAGTGGCAATGTTACAATTTAGTATCATATTTTCGTGCTTTTAAATTTTTACCATTTAAACGGAGCCATATTTTAAAAATATTAGGAGAACACTATTATATTTAAATAATGCATAAACTTCCATGATGTTATTTTCATAGTAAAATAACTGTAAGCATTCTGTTTGTTATTTTTTTGCTTTTTTTTTTCATATTAGATTACCATAGTGACTCCACTCTGCCTGATGGAAAGCAGTCAGTGGAATCTAGAAGTGGCGGACACCATTCCAAAAGCCAAACTACTAGTATGGTGGCCTTCACTATGGCGGCTTAGTGAGATGCTTTTTCACGCCCCGCTTAAAAGACCCAAGATCAAAATTAGATGGCAACACATGCGCTGGCAAAGAGTTCCAGGCTTTAATTGAGCGACAAAGGTATTTAATATTATATAATAATATTTATATAAGTGTTTACTTTTTATACAGCTTTACGTAATTCTAAAAAGTGTTTTACTAATATTGTTAAAATATAGCTCTAGATAAACCAGGAAAATATGACATTTCAGTATCTATGTTCTATGACCGCAATCTCCGCTCTACAAACAATATCCTTATTCTGTGTCCTTTTCACACCTCCGATTTCATTAATTCCTCTTTTCCGGAGGAATTCTTTGGAATGCTCTGCCTTCAGAAATCAGGATGTCCTCTAGTCGTATCGCGTTTAAGGCAAAAGTTAAGTCATTACTTCTAAGCAAATGAGTAGAATCATCACAATAATAAGGTAATTATATATTATGTATGTATTTATATATCTTTATATATAATTATAATTGTATGTATTATTTGTAAATTATATTTATATTATAAATCTTTATACGTATTGCATATTTATATAATTATATTATTACACATTTTACAATTTTCTAGTCTTAATTTATACATCTACCTTGCTTCATCTCTGCATCACCCATTAGGTTTACGTCGTAAGTCCGCCTTTATACATATGTTCTGTATATGAAGTTTAAATAAATAAATTACGACGTTGCCACTCTTTTGTGTAAACGCTCTTAAAGTCAAAGTTAAAGCATTTATTTCATTTTGATCATAAGGTATGATGCTTATGAAAAGACAACATTACATGAAGTCAGCCAATTGAACTACAGCCAGTTCGCTGACGAGGTAGAGCTGTGAGAAGAACTGGCAAGAAACTCACGCCACTCTTTTCAATCGCCAGATAATTACAGTTATTTGTATGAGTTACAATTTAAACATTCAACGCAACCAAAAAACCATACAAAGTTATTATTACAAACTAACCAATTAATATAATTACTAAGATTAAAGAAAGAAAAGAGAGGATTTCAATTATTTAGTTTCATCTAATATGGTAATTTGATGTTATATAGACCTGAATGCAGATCTACTCAATAAACTAGACCGACTTCTCAACCATTGCATTCGATTCGTTTTTAATTTACGTAAGTACGATCACGTATCCGCATTTCGTTCTCAGTTGAACTGGTTACCGATCCGTCAACGTCGCAGTTTGCGGTCGCTGACGACAGAATTTTCTCTACTACACTCTCCTAACGCTCCTTCTTATCTAACTTCTAACTTTCAATATCTTTGTCCAGTCCATGACAGGAACCTATGTTACAGTTAAAGCTAAGGTGTGACAGTTCTATAGCAGATCATTGGCGGGAGACATTAGTCAACAGTAGTGCAACAGATTTATTTTCTATCAATGCATTTGTAATCATATTGTATAGTTATAAATATATATATATATATATATATATATATATATAATTGTATATATTTGATATGCACATGTGCACATGTGTACATATGCATATTTATATTTTAAGTATAATTAAGTTATTTATATTTTAATATAATGTATGTAAGTATTTATATCATATTTATATCCCTTTTTGTGTTGTTTAATTTTTTTTCCAATTTTGACTCCTGCCCCATTTATCTCTGCATGACCCTAAGATTGACTGGCAGAAAATGCCTCAGGCATTAAGTCCGCCTTGTGCAAGCTTTTTATTGCAGAAAGTTTAAATAAATAAATAAATAAATAATTTGACTACGTATTTTAGTTAAACTGGTAAATGCACCTCCTGGTCACATTGCACGACAAGGTAATACTGGATTGAATATTAAATGTTAAATGTATGCCATGCCAAGATTGACCAGTCATCCCAAGTAGCACCCGTTCACGAGCATGACGCACGGGTCAGCCATCATTACCCTCGCCGTCCTTAATATTTCACATTGATTTGTTTGTTTTAATGGTTGGAATTGAAACAATTTAAGATAATGCAATGTTATTGTCAATACCTAAATAAATTTGTGGTGTTAGGTTACGTGGCAAATATTTTGGATATTTTATAATGTAGAGGAATAATATTGTAACGTTCTTGCCTAAATACTTAAATTTATTTTGTTACTCAGTTGGGTTGAATTGGTAGATCTGTTCACGTAGAGAGTATAGGGGTTGAAAATATGTAAAAATGCTGGTCACGATCTCTCTGCTTTTACTCCTGTTTTTGGATTTCATGCAATACGTATACTATGCTGTTTTGTTTTGGGTTTGCATTTTGTGAAGGATTGCCAATTCGCCTTACCGTCTCACTGGAGCTGTTTTATGAGGATTATGTTTCGCTGTATTATTCGCTGGGTTATTTAGAATTAATTAATGAATGAAAGAATGTAAGAAGTTACATGAAGTCTCTAAATTTCAGATATCAGGCCTAAAATGGTCAATGCTCATAAAAATAAATTATAAATTTACAGGTCAAGACAAAGTGCCCCGGGACACTACAACAGTTAGCATACTTAGTAGCGTTTTGTTGCATTTTCATACTTGATCAGGCCCGCCTTGTTTTATCTTCCTTAGCCAAACTTATATACAAGTTGCAATAAATTTTATAAAAGTCGGTATTAATCCTTTGTATAACAGTCATTTTAATAGCCTCATAGAGATTATTATCTTTTGCATTATGCAAATATAACCCACGCTCGGTTAATTTTTCTCGCCGCCTGTTCACTGTTCTAGGTAGGTTAATATGAGTGCTGTCGCATAATTGTATCATTATAAATTTATATTTATGTATCATTCTACCACAATGCAGTGGTATACGTGGTGCTGAATTTATTATGCAATAAAAACAGACTGCAGCAATTCATAATATACCCAATTGTCACATCGTTACACTTAAAATGATTATTAAGATATTCTGTTGTTGGTAAATGATGAATTTTGCGTAGTTTTGCAAAAACTGGAAATTGTTTCTTACATTTGAAATAATCTTTTAATGTAATTTTAAATAAAAAAAACCTGTAAGAGTGGACCAATTAATTATTTTGGACCTCGTCTAATAGTAAGTGGTGAAAAAGTATCTCATAAATCCGTTGGCAAATGGGATGTTGATCACACTCCTGGATCCCACTGTTTTCATATTATCATGCAGAGCGGAGGAATTTTTGTAAATGAAATCACTGGAGTGTCTCAAAATTTTGTTTGGAACTTGTTACCACATAAATACATGCAAAGTAATAAAAAAAATCAGTTCCTTAGACCGTGAAATGATATTTCAGATTGTATAAAAAGCTTGTTTTCTACAGAAATAAAGACAACTGAAATGGCGATTATTATAATAAGAATAGCATAAATTGTCATGTTTTCCTCGAATGAGGGGAGAGTAGTATTATAATATCGCCCATACAAGACACATAATAGGTAGATATACTGCCGAATGATGCCCTCTAGCCTTTATGAGAATAGTATTGACATACCAGGCATTTCGAAATAGAACTTAAATAGCTTACTTAAAAGAGCGCAGGGATTCGGGTTTCGCTTCAATGTAGGTAGGAAGATAGTAAATTTATTAGATGTGGAAGCAAAAAATATTGTGTTATCTGTTTATATCAAACTCAAACTCAAAGCATTTATTTAAAATAGATCATAAAATATGATGCTTATGAACGTCAAAATTACATGAAAATGTAACGACAAACATAAATATGTGAATAATCTTTACAAAATAATCAGTTTTTGTACTGTAAAATATTGTTAAATGTAGGATTAAACAATATTTTGCTTGATTGGTAGCTAAAATTAATCCGTTGATAGTAGGTAGAAGCACGGCTGCAAATGTTCCTAAATTATTCATAAACAAAAAATAGAATAATATAGTGAATTTGTGTACTTATTAGATACTCGATTCCGTTCGGTTCTTAATTCAATTCGCAATACAGAACTACAACTGATGCATATGTATTTCTTGTAATGAACAATGATGCATATGCAACATCTTGTTGATTACCGCTGTGTAAGAGAGAAAATTACTTTAGTGAAAATCTTATCAGAGCATATTTAGCAGTACTAAAACTAAACCTGGGTAGAACAGACAAAAAAAAGCTTCACGTCATTTTCTCCGAAAAAAAAAGCAGACAAAGGTATAATAATATAACACCCAAATCATCAGCTATCTTGGGTTTCACGTACAGGAACCTAGCTTATTGCCATTCATGACAAAACCCAATATTACTTTACCAGACATGAACTCTGCGTGGGCAGTCCATATAAAATAAAACTCGTAATGTTTAAAGAACGTACTCGTAATGTTTAACCTAGAGAAGTAGTTTCATTAGTCTATTATGGATATTACGTCCGTATAATACCGCGAGGTGTTGTTTACTCGCGATAGCACAATATATCCACGGCTTTGTCAGCTTACTCTTGCTACTTGAATATTATTATCGTAAAAAAGTTACGCGTGTCCGCACTAAGAGCTGTATCACGTAGATATAATTCCACAAACAATTTTGATTCTTAATCCACTGTCGTTTAAGTTGAAAATGCTAGTAAGATTGTTATTTTGTGTATTTGGCCGTAAGACTGTAAGATAGCTAGAGTGGTCATGCTATCACATTATTATAATACTTATTTATTAATATATTTTATTAATAAATAAGTATTATATGTAGATAAACGCTAAGAGGTTTAAAAGTATTTTGATGTAATTATGGTATGCGGTTAATATTAATCTTAGAAACGTGAAAGCGATATTATAAGGGAATATTTAATCTGGAATTCGATCTTATAAATCTTTAGACATTGTATTGTGCCGTAAGTGACGTAAGCGAATTCCCGACCGAATAACTAAGATTGTCTTGTGATTGATTGTGTTAGGCATGTTAAAATGATTCTTTGAGTAAAACTAAAATGTTTCTATCAAATGAATATCAACTGATATTTATAAAATATTATAAAGGAACAGTGAGAATATAGCAGATTAGTGAAGTAAGTGAGGAAACCTGTAACCAATCCGGCTTGAATAAGTTTTGAGTTTTGGCTTGAAACATTTAAAAATGTTCTGTAAAATATACATGCAGCGCACGATCTCTTTTGTTTATGTTATTTGTTGTATATTTTGCTTGGCTAGCGCATAAATCGTTTAAAGGGAGGCAGTAAGCAAGCAAGTTGCCAAATAATTCACACGCAAAGTGCTGTAATGGGCTACGGGAGGTCACATAAACAATAAAACGCTATAAAAATTCACAGGGAAAGTGATTTTATCGCAACACTGAATACAACGCGCTAAAGCTTTTTACGAACACATTATGATAATAAACAAGTCCTTTAATTTTGTTTTGTTAGCTGTTGTGTTGCTTATAGGATTTGTGAATCGATTTCACTTGTGTTTTCATATTAAGAGATTATGACGGTGTAACGTTTTCCATTACATTAAAAATACATGTAGGGTTTTGTAGAAAATGATAATAAAATAATATTTATTGTGTAATAAATATGTCTGTGTTAAGTGTCTTAACAATGGGTACTTATAATCTCTTGCCTTTTAATCTAACTATATCAAAGACGGCTTTCAGATTTCAGGCTTAACATATTCTTAGTTACACCAATGGTCTACTTTTTTTTTTATTGCCACCGGTGGCAGATGTGCAAACAGCCCACGTGATGGTAAGTGGTAACTGTTGCTCTTATACGACTCAGAGTCCCTAGCATTGCTCCTTTAATGCCAAAACTCTGCGAAGCCGCTACCATGAAAGGAGTGGGAAAGTTAAAAGGATTGAGAGAGGTGAGGAAAAAGGAAAGGGGGAAAATTGGGCTTTCGGCACTGTCACACACCGAACGAAACGCAATAGTACGAATACTATACTCTTACGTAGATCTTCTATGAGAGGGTAGTACTTCCTCGGTCGATCCGGTCCATTCATGCTGAAAGCAGCGTGGCTCTACTACCGTATTATTATTACTACTTTCTTTACAATCTGAACAGGTATCTATTTGTAGAACAAATATTGTTCACGGATAACCTACTAAGTTACTAAACGTAGGTTATTTGTTTTCAGTATCCTAATTTTAAAATTTACTTAAATTTGTATGTCAACTCTGGGTAGAAATTAATACTTCCTCTTTTTTCTTTCTCTTTTTCTATATTTGAATGATTGTGTAAGTGTGTGGACTAGGTACAAATATTATTTTTTGTGTAAAATATTACCTTTAACCGCTCCTGACGCTTCTGCGGTCGATGTAACTGACATAATGATAACAATATTACATAGTAAGTTATACCTAACGCTATTGAAATCCATAAGAGTTCTTCACCACTTAGTTGAACTCGTTCCTCGCCTGCCACCATTGCCAAAACGTACATACATTATGTTCATAAATTATTTTATATTTTAGGTTGGAGCTGTTCCTACCGAGCAAAAAAATTTTGACCCTCTAGTATCTTTTGCGTTAACCTTTTTTTATTTTTTTTTAAACCTACATATATATGAAACCCAGACCAATTACAAAAAGAGACATGCTATGAAATTATTTCAAAGTATCATAAAAATAAACCGCAATTTTTATTTGATAACGCCTATCAGAGGCTCAATGGAGCCACAAAGTTCTCCCTAATTAACATGGTATAACCTTTTTAGCATAATATACCCCACAGCGAAATAAACCCATATTTTTATATTAAGCATTTGAATATTTTAATTGGGATATGACATCTTTTACATTTAAATTCTAAATGGTTATGTGCTGAATATTTCGTTGAACTTGATGGTATATAAGCTTTGATCACGTTTATATATTTAGGTAGAAATTACGTCTTTTTATATTTTTTATAGTATATTAACTAACCCACAGAATTAGGTCCATGGCAAAATTATGTAATTACCGTTTATATTTTCTGTATTCAGGTTACACAAAGCATCTTGCATAATATGATCTTGTGACTAAAAGTAGGACTCTTAAGTAAATTACGGTAACATTTTATTCATACCCGTTTAGTATAGTTAAATTTTTGTTGCCTAAAGAATTTATTTTTACACTAATTAATACCTTTGTACATTGAACCTAGCTGACGGGGTGATATTTGATTTTTGTTAAGACATACTTTTTGTCAAGACTTAGCATAGTAGTCGAACTCTTCTTGATTATTACAGACAATGGGGCTTGATATGTCAAGATAAGATACCATACCTACGAATGTAGAAACACAAAGGAATAATAGACACTCTTCTAACTGCACTTGAAGAATAAATAGCTTCTGTTGAATATGTTTCTCATTTTTTTATATATATTAGCCTACCAAAGTGACTCCACTCTGCCTAATGATAAGCAGTCAGTGGAATCTATAAGTTGTGGACACCATTTCAAAAGCCAAACTACTGGTATAGTATATCATGGAGTAAGACGTGTCTAATTTTAAGCGTACGTCTACACATAGGCTTACACTCGCATATTTTTTCACACGTGTAGGTCTATTAGGTTTGCAAATATGTATATACGTGACTATTGAAGAGGTATATTTTCAGTTTCAGTGTCAGTTTTTTATTGCGTATATTGGCAAGACTCAACTTGATGGTAATTGGTGTAACACGTCTCTGTCTACCCTGTGTGTGCTGTGCAATAACGTGATATTATGTATTTTACTAAGATAAACATTTATTTGTTCAATGTTGCTTGAAACCATAGTCAGTACACTACATAACGTTGGGATGTTCTATTATTTGTTTTGTTATATTCTATACAATAAAGAATATATGAGAAGAGGCTTTTCCCTGCAGTGGTATAATAACCGGCTAGTATGGTGTTATGAATAAAAAATATTTTATTTTGTATTAAATATTTACCGTAAGTTGCTATATTTAAATGTACGACGTATAATATTAAATTACAGTTTCTAAGACCAAGATTTTCGTGAGAAAAACTGAGATAAAGTACACAAAGGTTGGCTTTGTATATTTGCACTGAAATGTTGACGCACTCCGCGGGATTATATGGATTTACCGTTTTCTCGGTGTGGAATAAAAGGTAGATTACTTTTATACAAAAAAACTTATATTTTTACCTCGCATAAGACTATATACTCATATTGTAGTAGACACTAAGTGCACTAAGCCGTCATACATTCTTATTTCTTATAAAAGTTTAGACATTATTTTTAAATATAGGACAGTAAAGTTTTTAAAAACAGTAGTTCTGACATAGTTAACAAAAAGATATCTTGTAAGAGGTTGAATGGGAATAACAGCGATCTCCGTATTTACTTTAGTAACTAATTCAGCTTTTACAAATATTTTGCTCTGTCATCGGTAAATTTAATACTTAATACATCAACTAATTGCCAGAATTTTTACCGATGGAAGTTCTCTGGTCTTCTGCGAGTATTCCCACTCTAACTGGTCCTGACTTGCTTTAGTTCATCGGTTGACCGCCATCTTTATCAAGTCATCGGTTCAACTTTTGAGATCCTACCCATAATTATGTGAGTAGGTAGTTATTATTTGTTTATACATATAAGTGTATTTATAAAATTTATGTATCAACTTATTTTACTGTAACTGTGTAACTTTAGATACTTTGTAAGGTATCTCTGCCTCTCAGTTTAATAATACACTGGTAGAGAATGCTTGAAGCAACTGTAAAAGAATGTATAAGATACAAGCTTAACATGCTAGTGAGGCACTCCAAAAATTATTCTCATTAGCTTATCTCTGCACCGAAATTTTGAATTTCAACTTATCTCAAACGATAGGGCTAAAGAGGCAACGTTCTACACTGTAGCTATTTGCTACGGCGTAGCTATTCAGCTACGAGGGAAGGTTAAAGTGCTACGTGCCGTCGTTGTTGAACATGCTTCACATTGATAGCGTTTTGGCACGAAAAAGTTTTCATATTTATCAGACGAAGTGATACCCAGCAAATTATATTTTTGTCTGTATTAACGTTATTTCCTTATTAAATTACTGATTTTAATATTGGCTATATTAAAATCAGTAATACGATATTTTTTATTTGATTGCAATATACAATTGTAATAATAGTCTATAAAGTATCTGCTTTGTATACACAAGGCTGTGGGACAAAAAAGGTTAAGTAAGTTCAATTATGAGTTCTTTTAACTTATTTGTATTGTCTAAGTTTATCTTGGACACGATTGACTTAAAATAAAGGAAAAATATCCGAGAGAAATGTGTACCTCTAAAAACTGCAAGCAAATATTGTAAGATTTTTTCGAAAAACAGCAAAACTGTGCGTATGTCATTTCTTAGATGCATAAATAGTAATTAAGGTGAGCCACTTGGTCCTCTACCAACAATAAAGTATTTAAATGCAGTTTGTGTCCGTTAATTGTACGTTTGCAAAATCACGCAATGCAGGGTGGTTTTCTATTAGTTCCCATTCACAGTAAACGTTTATTGAACACCAGTTATAATAGTCGCTAGTTCTGCATTTAACCAGATTTTACGATACGTTAACCTAGTACGTTTCCGTACTTAGGTACGAATTGTAGGAAATAAATGTAGTTGTAGCAGTCATTATAGTATCAGCTCTGTTTAGTTACACGTACGTAAGTAATGTGAGGATGTCGAATTATGTGATGAATTAGGGGTATGTTTTGGTTCTGTATCATTTGTGTGAGAATTTTAATATTTTATAATGTAGGCATTTTGTTTTTGTGTGAGAGTGAATGTATTTTATGTATTTAGATACTGATATATTTTAATGATATACTAATATTTGAATATTTGGATATTCATATATGTATATGATACGATTGTACAGATACAAACAGATTTAAGTAAAAATACTAGTACTAATTCAAACTAGTATTGTAGATAAAACAGTTAAGTAAAATCAAATTTATTTTATTAACTCATGGTCATGGTACAGATTTTATTTACACAGAGAAGACATACCAGATAGTAGTTTTATGAGTTAAAGTATATTATCTCTATTTTTAAAAACTTGTGTATAGCTCCCAATCCCTAGTTACCATCTCTACAGTGTACGTAATGCGATCGTATTTGTCGCTCGAGTGGGTGCGTTTACGACGCGTCATTACCGCCCTGATAGAGATGTTTTGGTTACAGATACTCTATCGTACGTGTCGACGGTTTCATCACAAATGATACTGACATATTGTTGAATACTTTTGTGTAAGGATTGAAGAAGAGGACGTTCTTTATCTGTGATGGCCTCATGTTAGTCATACCTCTCTATGATTTTTTAGGTATGGTTGTTTTCATCTGATTTGATACTTTAAAGGACTATAAGCCTCAATAAATGCTCTCGAGGTGTTATTATTATCTAATTAGTTTACATAGACATACGAACTACTTCACGCCTTTTATCCCCGAAGGTGTTGGCAAAGGTGTTTCATCATCATCATCATATCAGCCAAAAGACGTCCACTGCTGAACATAGGCCAGGTGTTGGCAAAGGTTTTTAACCACCCACTTTTCGCCCTTTTTTTGTTTTGGTCTCATGTAACAGGTGGCGAGCCTGATACCATAAATCAAGCACAATTACAGGCTTTAGGCTAATTACTGAGAATTTTTCGACAGAAAAACACGGTATCACTTTACCCGACACGGGGATCAAACCTGAGGCGTCTGCGTCGTAGTCCGTACACAGTACCACCGAACCACAGAGGCAAAGCTAATTTGGTTATTTTTTATTTTATTACTTGTCTCTACCGCAGACAACTAGAGTGGACTAGGTAACGGGCTGGAGAATTACCTGCCTACGTGACTCACCGATCTGCCTGCCAAGGGTAATAACTGATATAAAAAGCAAAAAGCATTTTCAAATCCTTCTTATAGTTTCAGAGGTTAGCGCGTTCAAACAAACAAACAACTCCTCCACTTTTTATAATAGTATAAATCTTATTTGTTTGAGTTCACAATCACAATTCCGAGCGTTTACTAGACATCAAAAGTTAATTAGCTCGGTAACCGCATAACGTTTATACCAAACCTGCAACATGCCAAAACAACTAACAAATCTAAATCAAAAATCATTTCCAACGGTAAAAATCAAAATGTAGAAATTATAAAGCTTGCATCTAATAAAATTACCTGCCACCTCAAAGGTCAATTTAATAACATTACCTTCGTTCAAAGCTGAGTGTTTAATAATTCAATCCATATAAATACCAAAGTACAGGAATGGTAATAAAATAAACTAATAAAGCAATATAAATACTACATAACAATCATTACAGTAGGAACTATATTAGTAAATTAAAAATTTCTACATATAATAAATTACCACTTATAATTAACTAACTGAATTTCACAGTAAATCTACAGTTAAAAGTTCAGTAAAACTTTCTAAGGCACGTTTCATTCGTGTTTGCTCAAGCTAGATGTTATCTGTGGCACTCGCCACTTGCACACAGCGGTAAAAACCTCTTTGGCGTTCAACCGTCCGACTCAATAGGAGGTAAGACTTGTCATATACTATTGAGGTTTATTTACATAGATGTAAGTCTGAGTGCGTGAAGTGTGCTATTAAGTTTTTAATTAGTGTACCTTCTAGTCAATTTTGACGTTATTAACCTACATAAAAACTTCTTTTACGTAGCAATTTATTTTATTTGTTGTGGCTACGTAAGAATTGGCTTTAAGCTTTGAAAAACAGTGAACATAAAGGGTAATTACTAATTATATTTCAAATAATATAATAATTCATTGAAATTATATACTGAATCCATATTCAGTCCATCCAGTCCACTGCCATCAGTAGGACATCTTTTAATAGGATTTAGTTCTAATAAAACGTGAAACGTGGGTTAATTACACCTCTGCTGATCACTGCCGAGATAATAGCGTGACATTAAGTATATGTAAATTCAATAAACATTTTTATTCTAAATATTTTGACCATAAATTTTTCTTGTCACGCATGTTGAAATTGTATTTTTAAAAAAAAAGCATTTTCATGTTATTTCTACCATTAAATATATTTTAAGACTATTGCACCATACTCACAATAGCGCAGTTAAAACGGCGCTTACATTATCTTTTATTAAGCTCCAATTTACTCCAGATAGCTTGTATGGTTAACGAAATTGTGTAATTACCAGTTGCCTTTTTTACCTACAAAATTAGTTTGCTCTGAAGTCAGGTATTTTTAAACTGATACATTTTAAGAATAAAGAACTTTTTTACATTATATAAATAAAAATGTTATAGTTATCTACTTTCAAAAATTTTTATGAACGGAAAGGAAATACATTGTAAGAAATGGAGTTATAAAAAGTATGAAGTAGGTACATTTGGTACTAATTAAAGTCAAACTTCCGAAAAATTGATTTGAAATAATACATCCAATACTAGCGCATCTATAGTAGCATCACAGAGTTATCCTAGAAAGCTTAGACAGTAGTCGGTTACACCCACATTTTGCAAGCTATAATATGTCTTAGAACAAGTCTATTGCCAAATTTTAGCCATAATTTCAAAGGATTAGTATATTTTGGCATATTAATTATTCTTAGTCACCTTCCACATCACCAACAGTCTGAGAGGACCCGAAGCAACACACAGAGTACTTTTAGAGCCAAATCAAACAATGATACTTAAGAAATAATTACCTACTTACATATAAAGGTGTAATAAGGCCATATAAAACCCATACACACAATGATAGTCCCTTGGTAGCCCATTTTTTTCAGTATCGTAAATCTCAAGATTATATCACATCTGTAACCTACTTAGCGGTATTCATAGTGTCGGATTTTGTTTGCGGTCGGCACTGGCACTCAGCGGCCGCCAGCGATAAAAGCCTCTTTGTGCACCCTCTATACCTAGCTACGGAATAACTCTTTCAATGCAAGATTGCGCCCCTTGGAAAATGGGTGCGAACGTATTTTGAATACACATGCGGTTTTTATAGAGATTACGTATTGTTTTAAAATGTAAGTCTTATATTTTAGTAAGTTTTGTTTGTTTTTTTTTGCAATTGGTGGCAAAGGAGATAGTTGTTCGCCTGATGGTAAGTAGTAAACACTGCTCATGTCAAAACGTTAAGGGCGACTGCAGTACAACATTCAGCACACACACACACACACGGGTTACACGAGGCTAGTTTTTAAAGCCATGACAGAAATCTAGTTTTCTTCTAAACTGTCCTGAGGCCCTAGACAAGTGTCAAAGATTTCTATTCTATTCATAGAATAGATAACAAAATGTATGAGATTGACATAAGCGTCGGCGTTAGCTTATGTCAATCCAATACATTTTTCTATCTATTCTATGAATAGAATAGAAATTTTGACACTTGTCTAAGGCCTCTGGGTTGCTATCCTGGCTCAGAACATGCTAGTTCTGTTTACATAAGGCTACTTATTTTAAGCTTTAAGCGGGGCGTGAAAAAGCATCTCACTAAGCCGCCATAGTGGAGGCCACCATACCAGTAGTTTGGCTTTCGGAATTGGTGTCCGCCACTTCTGGATTCCACTGACTGCTTACCATCAGGCAGAGTGGAGTTACTTTGGTAGGCTAATAGTAACAGGCGTGGCGGAAACTTGTATACTAATCTTATCGATAGCCTGTCTAGCGAAACTAATTATTTCAATATAGTTCTAAGTAATCCTAAATACTAGATATCATGATATCGTTCTTTGTGTAAGACGCAGTGAGCTATCTCAAGAATCTAGTTTTAGTAACTTCTAGAGATTCCTCGCTCTTTTACTACGTGCTTTATTAAATTGAAACCCTACTCGAAATTTTATTTCCGTAAAAGATATTGAAAACAGCATTTTCAGTTTCATTGGAGTGTATTCAATTCGCGGCA
Source organism: Parascotia fuliginaria (assembly GCA_963082885.1). Taxonomy (NCBI): domain Eukaryota; kingdom Metazoa; phylum Arthropoda; class Insecta; order Lepidoptera; family Erebidae; genus Parascotia; species Parascotia fuliginaria. The sequence goes on from OY720178.1 coordinate 6,086,681, forward strand.
GTAGGAATTCTATCGAGTTGAAAATCTTAAACAGAACCGGGAGCTTCGCACTGCATATTTTGTACAAAACAGAAAATTAATAAATTTTCTTTAGGTACGTGACTGTAGAGGGGAAATATTATATGGAGTATTGAAAAGTTCAGTGTTGATAATTCGAAATACGGATAATGTTTTTAATTTCAAGTGTTTTTATAAGGTATGAGTTCTTTGCGGTACTTAGTATATATATATATATATATATATATATAATAAGCATTTTTATTAATATAAGTACAGATTAATATTAAAATATATATTATAAATATATATAATAATAAAAATGCTTATTTTAATTAAAAGAATATGGAAAAAAAAATATACGGTCGAATTGAGAAACCTCTTCCTTTTTTGAAGTCGGTTAAAAAGGGTAAATTTTCGCTGTTCAGTTACGTTCACGAAAACTAGAAATGGATGCCAACTATTTAAACATATTTAGGATGGATGTCAACTATTGTTGTGTGAGGAGAAGCTCAATATCGATCAGGTACCTATTGAAAATTCTCAATCTGTGACGGGAAATTGGACACTCCTGTCAAACGGCTGTTCTTTATCAGTCGTTAAAGTAAAAGGCAATACAGCGTATAATTCGATGGCAGACCACAAGGAAAACTCGAAATGTTCGAAAATGTTGATGCTCAATCGTCTAGTGTCTGAAAAACTTATTGAACTTAAGGGTAACATATAAAAAATTTAATAATGCTTTTCTTCCTCATCCCCTTCTCCGTGGTAGGCAACGATTTGGTTGTGTTTTCTAAGCGTTATTACTTTCGTAATGCTTGGGAAATGTGGCCATCTCTATAGGTTACGGTTGGCATTTACCATCAGGTGGTGTATGCTTGTTTGCCACCAAAGTCGTATATATTTTTTTTTATGTTAATTACGATTATATTATTTTACATAAAAGATGCAAAGATGTTTTTCATCATCTACATAATATGTATATTAGAAACTAATAACATTTGAGTTATTTTTACGTAAAATAAACATTGTTTAATAACAATAAACAACTGTAGAGAACAGACTTTCGAACCATAATAACTTTCTAACTTATCTGTTCATAAAGCTAAATCTTTATTTCTACCCATTTTAATACTCTTTCGTGTCGGGTTTAAGCTTTCAAGCTCACTTTAAAATACCTTTATAAGACTCTTGAAATTCCGTGTCTAGTGGGAACGAATCTCACTCACAATGTACAATGTATTCATACATATAGGTACTACTACGATTTAATGGGTAACATTATTTGTATAGGATTCAGCTTTGCAATTTAGATGCCAAATCGATATTACTGTTTGAACTGACCGTATATAGTTTAATTAATTGGTAATGGTGGCATGAACTGTAAATACTTCTATTACAAAATCAATCAACTGAATAATGATAATTAAATAGATAAGAAAAGGCAGAAATTTAATAAGAGCGAACACCGGACGGCCAGCAGTGTTGTATTATAAGACTGCCGTCACTGTGATTGTCAATCCGGATACCATGCAGTGATTATGGCAAAAACTTTTACTAACGATAATTATAACTAAATATTGACGATAAACTAAAATCTCAAAAGAAGTAGTTTGCTATGTGATGTTGTTTCTCAATTTTTTTGGTTTTGTCTTACGACATTCACCAAAAGAGATGATAGTTCTATTTTCTAAAATCGCATATTATTCTATCTTTCATGTAGCAATAGTCAGTGGTTTAAAAGAACATAATACTGCTTCGGTTTATCTACCTACTCTGATTCACCCTTTAATCTATCATTTTAGTGTAAAGCTTAGATATACATAACATAAATATAATATATAAAACATTCAAAGTAACTACAGTCCCAACGTAACATAAAGCACGTCGCCTGAACATTTTTTCGGTGTTAAACTAAAAAGGTACTTAGTTAACACTAATGTATGCCGCGTGTAAACTCAATGATAAATGTTTGATACGCGCTGGGGCGCAGTTCGCGCTACACGGATCGGCTTTTAGCGTCCATGTCCACCTGTGCTCTTATTCTGTATACCCACAGCGATATTTTACATTCTTACTGCGAACTTACCTACCAAAGTGCTCATCATTCGACACTTCGACGCAAACTGAATTGAAATGGGCCTATTTTTATTATGATTATGCCAACTTTATTCTTGTGAGGTTCTCTGTTTCCTTATTTTATTCTGAAGATGAAGTTACAATGGAACTCGTAATTGTATGAAAATGTTCGTACGTAATGTGATTACGCTTATTTTGTGAAGCGATGTTTTATTACGTTACGTACTTGTCTGTACACGTATATCGATAGCTTTAAGACTGAAAAACTTAAGTGATGTACAATCAAATTTGATACTGAATGTAATAAATTACAATTAACTTTGCACTAAAAGTACGTATAACCCTAATAGACTTAATACGTTTTGACATAAATACGAAGTTTATCAATTCGCAGAAAATGTTGTTGTGTATGTTGACATGAAATTGAATATCACAAAGCAAAGGTATCTCTATCGATTTTCCTAGAATCGGTAACAAACCACATCAATCAATTTACATGCGTACTCTGTTGTCCAATACTGTCAAAGAGAATTCTCGTATTAACAAAAGCTTGCGACTTTATTAATTAATGAATGCCTATCGAATAAATTTTGACTTTTATACGCTGCGCTATTAACACAATGTGTTTATAAAAAAAAAATGTCCAAAAGAAGAAAACAGACTTTCTGATAGATAACAAATATATTGAATCATAATAAATTAAACCAATGGTTAAAGGCCTCAGGTTTACAGTTGCCTATGTCCGTCCCTACAATTTAAAACACGACCTATTAATACAGCGGCGTCGAGATTTTATTACAAAAAATGCTAACCATACAAGCTTTTCTCAGACACTAAAACTACAATAACACAGAATTACCTAAAGGGTCTAAGATGTAATTAGGCCAGATTAAGGTGACCAGTTTACCCAACAGTTAGGTCACTTTGGACAATAGGCACTCCATTTCGACGTGGATTATCTTTTAGTTTGAATAGGACAGTTTCAAAGCACTTTGGATTTGAAACTCCTGGGAGAGATAATAATATACCAAGCTTAGTAAACTACGGATATATACGTTTATGCGGCTTTTGTAGGTACCTACTTGAAAAACGTATGTATTTGTCGCCGTAAAACGGTAGGTACTTACTTAATCAATTCAGGAATTTTCCAACCAGCATGCGGTATTTCTGACCTAAAAATCATTACAATATATAATTTTTTTAAATATTTTTTTTTGTTGATGATTTTTCGTTTTATATATTTTAAATGTACCAACATCAAAAGCCGTTATTAGATCGTGAAAAACTTGAATGTCATTGCTTTACATGACCTTTATACATTAAATGTACATTATAATAAGTACCTTATACATCGTACGTGATTCAAAGAAATGTTAACTGAAATCAAAAACTTGATGTATATTCTCCGCGCATCGGGCTATTTGCGGTGAACTAGTTTCAATTTGAATAAGCTCTAACGTAGTCTTTACTCCTAAGTTTCTCTCCGACGCCTACCACAAACTGAACTTTATATAAGGCTTTATCGCAAGAAAGAGATGGAATAGCTGTTGCAGGTATGCATGAAGCTTTTGCATTATTTAAATCTGCGTAATGCGTATAAGTACGTTTGTGTGTGGTCATTAAATATTTTGTGCAAATTTGTAGTTAAGTAGGTATTTATATTAATTAACTAATAGAATTTTGTAAATTGTGTTAGCTATGCTATTTGAATTGAAAGCTGGTTAATGCAAGATACGAGTCATCTTTAATTAATTAGGTACCTACTTTTAATAGCCTTTAGCACAATAAACGTATTTTCATGACATTGTAAGACATATGGGTGACTACCGCGGTAGTATAGTATTATTTATTATACTTCTGTTGTTTTGCACTTTTATGATTTATCTACATATTGTAGACTGAATCATTTAAGTCGCAAACTCGGCATAAAACTCACTTTCGATTTTGTACTCGGTATATTTTTATGTATTAGACACTTAAACTTATATTAGTGTCGGTAAGGGTAAAGGAAGACCTCTCGTATATATTCATTTGAAAGGTGTGAATTCTAATACCTTAGATATTCCATTTTCATAAAAATCGGGATCATTTTTATACAGTTGGGTGGTTCGGTATTTTATGGATATACGATTTACTTAAGACTCCTTTAACTACATAAGGATATTTATGGCGGTATGCTTTTTGCAAGGATATATTAAAGATAGATATTTTATTTAGCGGTAAAAAGAAGACATTACGTTTGAATATGGGTTGAGAGACTGATTTTTAATCAGTTATATTTCTTATATTTATTTTACTCACGTGCTGGTAAGTTGGAACTATCTCTCTTGGACCCCAGCAGGTGATAAAAACAGTAAATAACTACATGTTGATGATTATGATGTTGATGATGTGTAAAAGGTAGTGCGTCTAAAATTTAAGAAATCTTATTGTCTACTATGTCACTTGCAAAATAAAACAAAATGCACTAAATTTCATTCAATATTGAATATATTATTAACTTTTCGTTTCAATAGTTATACAAAAGCTTCATAACGTTAAAATGACAGAGAAACAAAATAACTTCGTCGATAAGCCGTTTGTCCTTACATTCCTTGACACCGATTGTTAGTTGTTTCAATGTTCACTTTGTTCATTTGAGCGAAACGTATGACAGCGGCATTCGTGTCCTGTGAAAAGAGCAACAACGATACTATTGTACTTTAAACTATACGACGTTCAAGTCTGCATTGTTTTATTTTGTTTTTAGAAATAGTATTTATGTAAAAACTGGCGATCTGACGATATATTTACAAACTTATAAAATAGTTGCCTTTCCTTAATTTGCGAAGTTTTCATTATTAGCATAACTCTGCATGCCTACCTTGTTAACTGGTAGAGAATTAAGTCCGCCATTGTACATTAAGTGAATTAAGTTTTAAATTAATAAATAAATATCAGAAAATTTTCTTAATCTTTTTAATATTATATCTTCTTCTTTGTTAAGATGATGACGTATAACACATTTAAACTTAAACGTACTGAAAGAAATTCTTTGAACGACAGTGAAAACAGTATCGTAATTCGTTAGGTACGTGGTTCAAAAGAACATACAAAAAAAAACCGTTAGGTTTTATTTTCGTTACGGAATTTCATGATTCGGTCGCCGCGCTCAAAGCCCGCGATAAAAGCTAAGAAATTATGTCATTGGAAATCAGCATAATTTTTTATGGGCCGGCCAAAAAACAAAACAGTTGGGTATATAGGAATATGATGATATGTTTGCATGCATAAAGATGTGCTTTGTATTATGTCCTAAAGCATATAAGTTACTGTACTCTCTTTTGCATGAGCTTAAGTGTTCGAAACAAAAAAAGTATTTCAAAATAATAACGTACTTTTTAATTGTATGTTTCAAGTCCATCTTGAACATTAGGCGTATAATCAAGAAAAACATCGTGAGCAAACCTTACGAAGCACAAAAGATTACCAGGTGAATGATGTAAAACTGTAGTTCACCTAAACTATAACCTGTTTACCGTTTATTAAAGCAAAAGTACCTAGAGGAAATTTTGTAAAAAGTTCTATTTTTTAACGGTCCAGAATAAATCTTAATGACATCGCATTTTACTGAACATACATCTACGGAAAATTCAGTTATTTAGAGACGGGCCTCTTTGAAAAATAATGTGTATGTCAATGTTTTTTGCTACAAAAGTTGTTTATAAAAACCGGCTAAGTGCGAGTCGGACTCGCGCACGAAGGGTTCCGTACATCTACAAAAACAGCAAAAAAAATCATGTCTGTTGCATGGGAGCCTCCCTTAAATATTTGTTTTATTTTAATTTGATAACTTATTCTTAAAGTAAATATATTATGAAAATTTCATGCGTGATGCCATTATCAACATCAAGAAAACGAGGAAAAATTTCGTTTGTTGTATGAGAGCCCCCTTAACTATTTTTATTTTATTCTATGTTTTGGTCTTTTTTTATAGCGGTAATAGAAATACATCATCTGTAAAAATTTCAACTGTCTAACTATCACGGTTTATGAGATACAGTCTGGTGACAGACGGACAGACAGACAGGCGGACAGCGGAGTCTTACTAATAGGTCATAGTAATAGGTTTTACGTACAATGGGTACAGAACATTAAAAATGTGAGATCGTGCCTGTTTTCCACCAGGAGCACGACGGTAGCATCCCGCTTCAAATTATTGCTTACAAAGCTCAAAAAGCTTATTGGAAGTTATTGCAGAGAGAATGAACATTGAGTGTTGCATTATGGAATACTGAACTAAATATAATGCACTCCTGAAAACATCTCTATTTCATCTGAAATTTATTCTCAAAAAATATGTTATTTATGCATAATCTTTTCTAAATTAAATAAACTGATATAACAAAGATTGCGTCACTAAACCAGTACTGTATTTCACAAAACAAACATTTATTACACTTCCAAACTATTCCAATCACAACAAAACGAACATAGAATTATGACAGGAAAAACACAGATTAACATCAGATCCCAAGAGCTCTAGCTAAAGGACTACTCGGGAAATGAAGGTTGTCTGTAGGTCGACGCCATTTCCGGCCGGTCCGGACGCTTTTGCTAAACAGCGGGCTCTATTATCGCAGCTCTGTCATATGCGATGCACTCACATATCACTTGTATTCTATCTTACTAAGAAACAACGCTAAATTATGCTAAACAAGCTTTGCCAAAACAGTCCTAAGGTGCTTAATATTAGATGTCATTTTCGCAAATTCGTATAGTGTAGTTATCACATTTTTTTACTTTCAGGGTACTATTGTGAACTAGCCTTTTGTCTGTATGTCCTCAGTTCATGTGAAGTAAACAGACATTTCCTGCTTCTAACAGTTTTGAATGTAGTAATCTTTGTGGGGTGTCTGTGCTATTGAGCGGAGGCACTCGACCGCGTAATTGTTGCTACGGCTTTAGATTTTAACTTAAGTAGTATGAATGTGTTCATGGTTGAAGTAGGGCAGGTCAGGTGGAAGATAATGTTCTTTGTTGTTATTAAGATATTACTGGTTTTTATTTGAAGATAGAGTTTTTGATATGGGTACACAAAGCGAATTATAAATTTCATTTAATTTTGTTAATCGCTGCTTTTAGCCATCCGTAAGAGTTATTTTCTATTTAACGTTATTACATATTAGTAAAAAGTAATTGATTTATGTTTTCATTGGACTGACCTGTTGGCTCAGTGGTTAATGACTCTGACTGCTAAGCTGGAAGTCGGGTTCGATTCCCACCCAGGACAAACCTTTGTGTGAAGTGCATGATTGTTTGTTCTCTGTCTGGGTGTAATTTATCTATAATATTATGTATGTATTTACAAAAAAAAATGTATATAAGTAGTATATCAGTTGTTTAATACCCATAACACAAGTAAATATAATTGCTAAATTTGGGACTAGATGGCGATGTGTGAATGTGGAAGAATATTATTATTTTTAATTATTCATTCCATATGAATAAAGCTAATTTATATTAGGTAAGCGATAGAAGAAGAGAATAAGAGCTTAAAATATTGCAGAAATAACAAAGTTAGAAATTAAATAGTAATCTTACTATGTCAATGTTATTTCAAGACATAGTTGACGAACTCTTGCCATTTGGCTGATTGCGTTCAGACGTAGGTACTTACATTAAAATATTATGAGAAACATTTCGTATAATTAACTACATATTTTAAAAGTAAAGCTAGCAATTTATATTAAAAAAATTATATTTAATATCGTGTAGTAAAATAGGTATCTAGTACATAGATTCATCCAGATAGTCCAGAAGTTCGGCTCTGTTGCTATGAAAGTACATCAACTTCTACCCAAGGTAACACACCTGAGGCCCTAGACAAGTGTCAAAAATTTCTATTCTATTCATAGAATAGATAAAAAAATGTATGAGATTGACATAAGCGTTGGCGTTAGCTTATGTCAATCCAATACATTTTTTAATATATTCTATCAATAGAATAGAAATCTTTGACACTTGTCTAGGGCCTCTGTATAGGCTACTCCTAGTAATAGCCACAAGGGTTTGGTTAAATCGATTTGTAGACGGTATTATATCGGGAAGACCTAGTATTATCCACTACGGTTTTGTTGGACCTAGTTCTTGCCGGAATGATATCGGCTACACCTATTTTTATCTTAAAACAGTCAGTTATTATTAGTTTTAAACAAGAATAAGTGGCTACACATATGTAGTTCTAAAGCGAGCTAAAGCGAGGCTTAGCCGCACATCGGGTTTTATCCGTGTCATTTTTATGTTTAGAAGTCTATAGTAGTAACAATCATATGACGTTGCTGCTGATCCTGTATTGGATGATACCTTGTCCTGCGTCCTCATCAAAAACGGCAGTTACGATGTACATTATATAATTAACCTAACAAGATCGAAAAGTGACATCAATAGCTTATATACACTTTTCTTACTTACTTAATGTATGGACGACAAAAATAAGTGTCAATAAAGTATGAAAGGGAATCGCTGGGTATAATCGGGCCAACCCAAATAGTGGTGCGAGACGGATACAAGTGGGCTTATCTTCGGATGTAAGCCGTGTTGCCGAGCTTTACCGAACCTTGCCGAACCGTACCGATATTACGGCTCTACGTATTGAGCATAGATTTATCTAATACGAGAATAATTTACAACAGATATTCGCATAATGACTTTGTTACCTCTGGCTATTTTGGTTGTATTTTTTTTTACTTTAAATAGTGTTGTAGTGGATGTTTTGAAGATTGTGTTACTACAAATAGTTTTACATAGCCTGAAGCCGTCCACAGACTACTCTCTCAAAGGAATAGATTTGCTTTAGGCACAACACTTATTAGACGGGTTGGTGATCGCAGTAAGGTGATCTTCAGAATACTAGCGCTGCTGTCCATTACTTATAACTAGTTCAGTAGCCTTTTATGACACGCATAGAAAAAGACGAATTGATTTCATATGTCAAGGCCGAGGATCACACGCCTGACTCACAAATAATTTTATTTGATGTATACACTATAATATTTTAGAAATAAATTTAAAATATTGCAAAACTGTGACATTTATAATATTTTACGTAGGCAAATAATTACAATACTACTTAAATTGCGATTATACGACTTATTAATCTATGATATGGACCATTACAGTATTTTTCTGGGTACAGTAAAAATTATTTTATTCAGGAATGCAACATGTCTTTATCCTCGAGCAGTATCTTTTAAGTTAAGAAACTTTAGAGATTTATATAAATTAATAGTATATTTCATTTGTTTTAATGGATGACAAAAACTGCTCTAATATTTCCATTTACTACCAAAACTGCGGGGGTATAAGAACGAAATTGCAGAGTCTCCTGCTGAATATCTTATCCTTCTCCTACGATATTATAATTATAACGGAAACCTGGCTGGTACCCGAGATATCTATCGCTGAATTCATGGACTCGCGATACATAGTATATCGATGTGACAGAAACCGAAGTGTAACAAACAAGAAGGACGGGGGTGGAGTCCTGGTGGCCGTGCTAAGGAGGCTGAAGTCATGTTTGCTTGACATTCCACAACACTTGTGCTATAGTACTATGAATAGTATAGAACATCTTATAGTCGGTTTTCATAGCAGTAACGATTCTTCCAAGATGCATATTTTAAGTGCAGCATACATACCACCCTGGGCTTCTACGGACATCTATACGGCACATCTCGATGTCCTGCATGATATGCTAACTGAGCCCGATGTTATGAATGTTTTTATCGTTGGGGACTATAATCTACGTGATATCTCATGGATGCCAGCCCATACTGGAATTAAAGGCATGACCTGCGTGGGTAGATCAGTAGCAAGCTCTCGGTTACTCCAGCTGATGTCCACCCTGGACGCATATCAGTATAACAACTTGCCTAACAATGCTGGAAATATACTTGACCTTTTCATTACTAACAATTTATGTACTAACCTTAGCCCCCCTATTGACCCCTTGCTCTCAATAGATCAGCGTCACCCGCCGTTTATGATTGATACGCCTCTCACAGTATCCATACAAACTCTAAAGAGAATGCCAATAAAAAAATATGACTTCCGCAAAGCTCCTTATGATGTCATCAATAAGCAGATCGATGAGGTGGGCTGGAGTGCTCTATTTTATAACCTATCGGCGGATGAGGCTGTACAAGTATTTTATGAGGTCTTGGGTAACATAGTTAAGGTGAATGTTCCACAGATTAGGCCTCGGTCTTCCAACTTTCCAATATGGTTCTCTTCCCAATTAATAAAAATATACAAAAGAAAGCAACAACTTTGGATTAAGTGGAAAAAACTTAAGAATGTAAAGGACTACAATGCTTTCTCTGAATATAGAACCTTATTCAAAGTGACTTGTAAGGCATACTTTGATTCCTACATTAAATCGGTCGAAGGCAATATAAAGATTAATGTCAGGCACTTTTGGAGGTATATTGCTAATCGAAAAAATTCATCTAGCATCCCATCAGTGATGCTATATCAAGACCGCAAGACCGATGATCCGGCCTTAATCTGTAATATGTTTTCTGATTTTTTCCAATCCGTCTTTGAACCGACATCGTCTACTTTCTCTGCTTGGACTCCTTCATCACGATGTGACGCCGATGTCCTTATTGACAGGATTTACCTTGAGGACTATAAAATTCTTAATGAGCTTAAGAAACTTGATCCTTCCAAAGGGGCTGGTCCTGACGGTTATCCAGCTCTATTCTTCAGGAGCATTGCTCAAAGTGTGTATAGGCCACTTCACAAACTATATAATAAATGCTTAGATCAAGGTGTCTTCCCTGATGTTTGGAAAGAGGCTAATATTACACCTGTACACAAGGGGGGAGCTAGACAAGAGGTCGAACAATACAGACCCATTTCTATTCTGTCAACCTTGTCAAAACTCTTTGAAAGGCTCGTTCATAATAAAATTTACGCAATACTACACAATGCTATTATTCCTGAGCAGCATGGATTTGTTAGGCGTCGATCGACAATATCCAACTTACTTGTTTTCAGTAACTTTCTTTTTGAGAATATTGATGGACGCTTGCAAATCGATGCTGTCTATACAGATTTCAAGAAGGCGTTTGACAAGGTTGATCACGAAATACTCCTTAATAAAATCAGCTACAACGGAATACGGGGTAATCTTCTTCGATGGTTTTCTTCATATGTTAGAAATAGAACCCAGAAGGTGGTCATAAATGGCTTTCATTCAAGAATGGTCCATATTACGTCCGGCGTTCCGCAAGGCTCGATATTGGGACCTCTTCTTTTTAACATTTATATAAATGACATTTCGAGATGCTTTAGGAACACGAAATTCCTTTTGTATGCTGATGACTTGAAAATATACAGGACTGTAACTTGTTTGGACGACTGCATATTATTCCAAAAAGATCTGGACAATCTCTCAGTGTACTGCACTGAAAACAAACTTCAACTAAGCGTCTCGAAGTGTCATTATATAAATTTCACTAAAAATAAGAACGTGGTCAAGTTTGACTATCTCCTTGGTAACAATAAACTAAGTTATACTGAGAATGTAAGGGATCTGGGTGTCCTTCTCGATAACAAATTATCGCTTAACGAGCACGTAGAAAAAATTGTTAATAATGCGTTTAAGATGTACGGTTTTGTTATGCGGTCATCTACTGAGTTCAAACAGACTTCCACGTACCTATATCTATATAAAACTCTAGTGCGCTCACGATTAGAATATGCTGTTCCCATCTGGAATCCATACTATCAGAAGTACATTGAAGAAGTTGAGAAAGTTCAGCGTAAGTTTCTTCGTGCGATGCACTACAGATGTCACCGGAAATATTTGGGATATGCTCAACTGATGGATAGATACAGCTTTTTGACACTAGAATCCAGACGTACCTACTTAGAATCTAATACATTATTCAATATTGTTCACAATAATTTTGACTGTATAGATCTAACAAATCAGCTATGCTATGCTGTCCCACGTACTGTGCATAGACGAAACGTTCGCGCTGGTACATTGTTTGCCTTGAGTAATTGTAGGACCAACTCAGGACTTCGTTGTCCAATACGACGCTTAGTGGATAGCTTTAATAAATTTTTTGTAGCTGTGGATATTTTTGCTTGCACGAAATCTATCTTTAAGTCTGATATCCAAAAAATATTAAACGAAAATCAAAAATCAATACTGTCTAATGTATAATTCATATTTTTTTTTTTTATTGATTTCTCTGTTTGTTTTGTATTTTCAATTTATGTTAATTTTATTCAACTTATGTTAATTTTATTTTAACTCTATTGTTTCGCTCGAATAATGTAATATCATTTTGTTATTAATTATTAATTTTAACTACCTTATTAACTTGATTGCATGTTCTCTATGATTTTAAGTAATATGTTTGATTTGTATACACAATTTATTTATATTATGCAAGGTCTACTATTTCTACTATTTTTTTTATTTATATAATTTAATTTCTACTTAAAAGATTATAACAAATTGTTAATTTGTGGATAACGTAGTGGGCTGCATTATCGCTATAATAGTTGTTATTTTTTATGTTACCATTCCATTTTGTAGCTGTTTGTTATCCTTAATAAATAAAATAAAAAATAAAATATAATGTAATGATTATAAATTATTTTTAAATATTTCACTTGTAAACTATCGTACTCGTAAATGATAATGACATTTTAAGTTAATTACACTATGTATTAATGTGACACGGCTCAAACTCGGGTATTTAAAAAGATGGCCGTTGTCTCTTTGTTCTACAAAAGCTGAGATTTAGTGAGACAATACGAACGATCAGTGTTAATACTGTCATGAATAAAACGTGAACATTTCATGAGATTCATCACAAGGACTAAATAGTATAATAATGTAAACATTGTAGGTACTTAGTTTGAACAAACTTTGCTATAAAACCTTTGTATGTGATGGGTTATATTTCTTATACTTTTAATACCTTAATGTTTTTACTTGAGTAAACAGTTTTGTTAGTGTAAAGTATGTGTCGATATCGCAAGTAATGGATATTATACGGGTATTTGTTATTGGTTTGTTTTAAAATCCTATTGTACCTACCACATACATACGTAGATTTATCTGTAAAAGTCTGTGGACATATTTGCAGAAAGAAAGAAAAAATATTTATTGTGTAAAAATTTAACTTCATAGTAGTATTGCTACTACGTTTAGTCAAGTAATATAAAGATTTTAATAATACAGATTTGATTAATATAAAGCACTTCGTTGACGATAATATTAGTTCAACAATATCAGGTTCGTAAAGTGACTACGTATTTGAGAAAGAATAATTAAAATTCCTAACTACTTAAAACTTTTTGTAAACGGTGTTATTTTGCTAAATACGTTTCTTTTGTTCTAAATAACGCTGGCGCAATGTTAATCTCATTGTTATTTCTTAAGGAAAAAAATTAGCAAGTTTGTAAATTTGGTGTTGGATGCTTTCTGCCGAATTTTGAGAGCTCTTGATCGTTGATCTGAAAGAAATGCGTATAACTATATATATTATGTTTGCATCCTTGGCAATCTGGACTATGCTTTAGCACATGTTACGAGTAACTATTCGTCGTTAAAATAGCATTAAAATTCGGTAATTAAATTAGACTTATATACAATATTCTTAATTCTAATGCACCTCTTACTTAACCTCTCACTTTCAATATCTATGTTCAAGTCATAATAGAACGCTTCGCTCATCTAACAATCTACTACTTCTTTGTCCTTCTCATAGTTCTTCTCTTGTTCACTATTCTTTTAACATTAACATTCAAGCTAACCTTCTTTGGAATGCGCTCCCTCTCGAAATCAGGACGTCCACTAACCGTGATGCATTTAAGGTTAGAGTGCGGCAGCTTTATAGCAAATTGCTGGCGGAATCATCTTAACTTTCTTACTCGTTATTTTATGTAGGTATATGTAATTATTTATTTTAAATTAAGTATATGTATATATATTCTCATTTGTATGTATATTTGTATTTATTTAGAATAGTATTGCTATGTATTTATATCTATATGTTTGATGTTTTCTTTTTATTAATATGTTTAGGTATGTATAAATTAATAGTATAATTACCTATATTTTATTTTATGTTTTCACTACTGAATGCATCTACCAAGTTTTATCTCTGCATCACCCAAAGGTTGACTGGTAGAGAATGCCTCTGGCATTAAGTCCGCCTTTGTACATTTTCTTCGTATGTTGTGCAAGAAGTATAAATAAATAAATAAATACAATGCTAAATTCCATAGTATAGATTTTGTAATTTACAGTAGCTCAGTTTACAACCTCTTCTCTCACCCCTTTTAAAAGGAAAGAAAACTTTGGGATCCATGCACTATGCAGTGTTCGACCCTGTCTCAATCAATTATATTTTTCTCAGAGGCTATTTCTCGGCACTCAAGTAGACATTGTAACACAACTTTTCACATGTAATACTTACAAATTCAGCTTATCATATAATATATGTATAACTAATAACTATCTGCAATTCACATGTACAAAGTTCATAATAATATCTCCAATATACCGCAAGCCTCTTACTGGCTTTGCCCTTTGACAGGGGAAAGTTATGCGAGTATGCGACACTACAAGTTACCGACAGTTGCACTACTTGAACGACTTGAACTGTATAGTGGCTCGCTCAAAGCTGTAGTGTATTTAACTGTACTACTTAGTATACTACTACATACGAGAGTACTATTTAATGCAAAATATTACAGAGTTGATTGCATTAGATACTAGCGACTCGCTCGCTAATGTTTTACAAGTGGATACTTTTAGACTTTTACGACATGATGACAAAGTAGGTCTAAGTGATAACGTTGTGAGTGTTGTATTTCGAAGTACTGACTTTTTACAGAATAGTGTGAAAAAAACCAAGTGAAGATAGTTGCTGAAAATGCTGAATCCCGAGCTTCACGGCGAAGACGACGCCTGCCTACATCAATCAAACAGTGACCACGGTCAGTGTAACTCGACCGAAAAGTCGTAAATAGGTATGGTATCTTGAAATAATTTTGAACGCGAGTAGACCCGTATATTATCAATTATGTAATGCGTACAAATTGTGTGAGTTTACAATATTAATATTATATTAATATATTAATTTTAGGAATAAGTATTTTCTATGCAACGATAAATACAACCGCCTAGGACAACACCTACCTATACAAAAAAAAAAAAATGTTGACTGTACCAGGTATTCAATATTGGCATTTTAAAGACGTATTATACTTTAGCTCATCGTGTGCTTAGAAGCAGATCTACATGAGACACAATTTAATTTCTTTAGTGTCTTACATTAAGGCATACGAGAGATTAAGCGTGGTCGTTTGACCAGACAAGAATATACTATCTATGTAGGCGATATAATGCAACAAATATATTGGGAAATTCAATCCTGCGAGTTATATCAGATCTGTATGTCAATGGGCTATGTATTATTCCATGAGACCTAATGAACCCGGCGATACTTGGGCGCGTCACCGCTGAAAATGGCGTAACACTAAAATACATAATAATAAGTATTTATTTATTTATTTATTTAAACTTCTTGCACAAAATACTATGTAAATGTATAAAGGCGGACTTTATGCCAGAGGCATTTTCTAGCAGAGTCAACCTTTGGGTGATGCAGGGATAAAACTAGGTAAGTGCATTCCGTAGTAAACAATGAAAGAAAGTAAAAAAAAAAAATAAACGAGTATGAAATATATCAACATATTATTTGTAAATACATAAATATATCAATATATATACATGCCAAAGAAGTAATCTATACTATTATACAAAGCAGAAAAGTTTGTTTGTTTGTTTGTTTGAACGCGCTAATCTCTGGAACTACCAATCGGATTTAAATAATTATGATATGATAGTCCAGTACCTCAGGAAGGTTAAGGGCTAGGTAACATGATGCTAATGGCGACGGGAGTAGAGCAGTAAACAAAGATGCCGGTGAAACCGTACCGCGGAAAGCTAGTACTGTCATACCTACATAAAATAAGTATAATTATATACTTTCTAGTTTAAAAAATTTGTAAATCCGATAAAGGTCGCTACCCGTGCACCTACTGACTTTACCCACCGCTGGGTGCAATATGTACTGTTTGGATATTACTGACATACAGTGAAGGAAAACATTGTGAGGTGAGGCAAACCAACAAGTTTAGCAAATCATCATCAGTATTTCCAGCCTGTTATTATACCACTGCGGAGAAAGGCCTCTTCTCATACAGAGAAGGCATGAATTTTGATCGCCACGTTTGCTGAATGTGTCTTATAGTTTTTTATATAAGTTCACACGTGACTAACATGTGTTGTCCGTTTAGCAAACATAATATATAATAATATATTTTTTCTAAAATATCTATCTGCCTTGAACAAAAAGGTGATCAATTCTCAGTTTTCGCCTGTGTAAGACCATGAGACAACAATAAGGTGTTACGGGATCCATCTCAGGATCCTCAACAAAGGCCAGATATTAATTAATACCTATAATACGTTTGAATTTACACAACAATATTGTTTACCTATTTTAGAATGAATCCGAGTCTACGCTTGGATTAAATTCATAAAGGAACGGCTTGCTTTGAATGTCTACTTATATATTTTAGCATTTAACTATATATATCAGGTCTCTATCAATCATACACTAAATATTCAAATGTCTGCATTACTTCATTTTAACAGAATTACTCTTTGGACCTTCTCACTTCAGAAATTAGCTTGTGTTTTCTAAGCATTATTACTCTTGCGATGCTTAGAAAACACAGCCATGTCTATAGGTTACGGTTGCCACTTACCATCAGGTGGACGTATGCTTGTTTGCCACCAAAGTTGTATAAAAAAAAGATGAAACACTTACCTGCTTACAAACTGCTTTAATCCTATACGTTAAAAGTCGAAAAAGAAAATATATTCGTAAGTTGACATTGTTCAGTGCTAAAGTAATCCGGGCGCTAAAAGGATTGGCATCGATACTCTTAAGTATCCAAGTATTTCAAGTACCTGCTTTAAAAGTACCATCGGACAGAACTAGTACCTAGGGCATTAAACTGCGAACGACCCAGTACATTACAAAGTTGCAAAAGTAGAACTTGAAAATTTACATGGAACATGATTGCAAGCCAAAACTTAGTAAACTGCTAGCACATTGAAAGAAGTTAAGTTTAACTGAGTTGCAGCACATTTTAGTGACGAGCGTTCATACTAGTTGGGAAATATTCGCGGTGCTAGCACTGTCATATAAAACTTATTTGAGAAAGTTTCGAATAGCCTACATTCGTTGTTACATATGAATAATATTCTGATTTTATATTTAACGTACGAGAATGGGAGCGGCTAACGACCGGCCACGGTGGCGAAAAGTAATGGAGGCCTAAATGTCCAGCAGTAGACGTTTTCAGCTTATATGCTGATGATATTCAACACACAGTTCCACATTATTTGCATGAACATAGGCTTTAAGGTATACTAGAAGTAGTGCTTGCCAGGCGCAAAAAGGTCCTATATAATTTTATTATGGTACATACAATTATTAAGTCCTACTGATTGAAGCTTTATTGTTCAATTTACAATATCATTATACGTAGAATTCAAAACAATATAGAAAGATAAACAAAAGTATTATCTTTTGTAACAATATAAGTCAATTATATTTGATAAAAAGACCTGCCTTTTTAGAAGGGTAAGAAACATCTTACATTTTTCAGCGATATTGCTGTGCCTTTACATTTACATACAACCAATAAACTTAATACCTAGCCACCCAAACACATAACCAATGGTTACCTACTAACAATTTAGTATCTATCTATTCGCCACTTCATCCGTAATACGTTCACTGCTAAACACAGAACTGCCTCATTTTGACCATTCCGCTCTGTGAGAACTCCATGTACACTGTTTGTGTCTTTTCATGGTCGCTAATTCATGAGAAAATCAACAATTCACTTGCATACATTTCTAGAACAAAAGAAAAACAACTGTATAATTAAGGTCACAAGGTTAATAATTCGACTCCGCACTGTTCCTATAAGTAAGCTGAGCAAGCTTAGCTAGGAGGCTAAGTGATGAATCAATTTACGGCAACTGAAAGCAGCTTTATACACCAGTAAATAGAATCTAAGATTAGTTACAGTATTATGCAGCAGTTCTGTAGCTACTACTAGGTAGGTATATAATAGAGAAAAGATTTTGGTTCACAAAAAAGTTTAATAAGGACTGTAGTCAGAATTTCCCAATATGATTCATGTCTTAATTGAATTCTCGAAATAATATTTCATCCATATCAAGAGTGCAAATACGGATCAATATTTTCTCAAGTCCGTGTAAGAAACTAAGTATTTTTGACCAAAATATTATTTATTTGATTACCTAATAACGATATCACAAACATGAGCCTTACAGAGCTAATACACAAGCATTAGGTAGTATGCCGCTGGCGTGAAACAAAGCTACAGAGCCAATTAATCGATGGAAGCTTAAGTTACCAGCAGGATGGCCAAAGCAAAGTAAATGAAAATATACGAGCTCTCGTTAGTGCTGCGGGTTGGCTCCAACTTGGCCACTACTTCTGTTTTATATGGTTGATTTATAACTATATATTGTTGCTTCACTACTCTGTTTTTGAGTTCTTCATACAGCTTTTAGACATTACAGGAAGGTCGGTCTATGTTTGTACAGTGTTTAAGCTACTGAAAAAGCTTTTCAGTAGCGCTTAAACACACACCTCACCCCCACTCTCTCTACAAACCATGGCCACAAGAAAAAGAAAGAGCAACGTATTTACGGCGGACACCAAATCCACATTTAAAATGGATTTCTGCCAACATTTAAAATGGAAGTCTTCACAGTAATCTCGACGCCGTCCATCAACACCTTGAGTCGGCGCGGCCTGCCTTGCTCTTTTAACGGAGACGCAGATATGTACCCCTGACGATATATCGTACCTTAAATACCCCGGCTACGAGCTGGAACATGCTTTCCACCAGAAGGCTGGGGTGTGCGTTTTCGTACGGGGTGATATCTGCTGTCGCCGCCTTCGGGCCCTCGAACGCCGGGACCTATCAATATTATGGCTGCGGGTAGACCATGGGGGTCTTACCCGAATCTACTCGTGCCTTTACAGGTCTCCGGCCAGTGATATGGGAGTCACCCAAATAACCGAGAACGTCTAAGGGGGGATTGACCAAATATTGGAACAGCATCCGTCTGCGGAGGTGGTGGTCCTAGGTGATTTCAACGTTCACCATAAAGAATGGCTGGGGTCCCGGACCACTGACCTCTCGGGCAGAACTGTATTAAATATGGCCTCGGCCTATGGCCTCTCTCAACTGAGGCCCTAGACAAGTGGAATAGATTTATATTATTTTCATAGAATAGATAAAAAATGTATGGGATTAACATAAGTTTACGACAATGTTAGCGTGAGCTTATGTCAATCCCATAAATTTTTTACTCTATTCTATGAATAGAATAGATATCTATGCCGCTTGTCTAGGGCCTCTGGTAATGCAGCCCACCCGCATTCCAGACGTAAAGGGTCATGAACCTTCTTTGTTGGATCTTCTGCTGACTACTCATCCAAACGGGGTATGGTCGATGCTCCACTCGGATCATCTGACCACTGCCTTATCCGTAGTAAAGCCCCTGCTGTGAGACCCGATCGCTCTTCGGCAACCGGGTCTCGCAGAGTCTGGCGATATAGCTCAACAGATTGGGATGGGCTTCGTGAATTTTTCGCGTCCTACCCATGGAAGCGGCTTTGCTTCTCCTCCGGAAATCCCGACACATGTGCGGACTGCATTACCGATACGGTGCTTCAGGGGATGGAATTATTCATCCCCAACGCAAAAATCCCGGTCGGCGGTCGCAATCGCCCCTGGTTTAACAAAACTTGCAGGCAGGCGACGAACCTTAAGCAGTCCGCATATAGAGCCTGGAACAGTGCTAGGCAACGCCAGGACCCGCGGGTCAGGGAAGAGAAGCGTAAGTTCAATGCCGCTTCCAGATTCAACAAGAAGGTTATCGCTGAGGCCAAAGCAGAACACGTTGCCAGAATTGGCGAGAGGCTAGAAAGCTATCCTTCAGGGAGCCGTGCATTCTGGTCTTTCGCCAGTCTGCCCAAGGCAACTTCTGCTCGTCCTATCTCTCGCCACTGCGTAAACAAGACGACATATTGGTCCATAGTGCAAAGGAAAAGGCTGACACTTTAGGCCAATTCTTTGCCTCGAACTCGACTCTAGACGACGGGGGAGTCACACCACCCAACATCTCGCAGTGTGAAAGCTCAATGCCGGAAATCCGCATCACTCAACGCGCGGTCAGGCGAGAGCTCAGGCTCCTAGATGTCCACAAGTCGAGTGGACCAGATGGCGTCCCCGCAGTGGTTCTGAAGACGTGCACCCTTGAGTTGACTCCCGATTTAACGCGCCTTTATCGTCTCTCATATAACGCTAATAGGGTTCCATCTTTGTGGAAGGTAGCTACGTCCACCCGATCCCTAAAAAGGGTGACCGGTCGGACCCGCCACTACAGACCGATAGCGATAACATCCTTGCTGTCCAAGATTCTGGAACGACTTATCAACTCCCAACTCCTGAGGTACTTTGAGGAGCACCAGCTGATAAGCGACCTGCGTCTGTCAGCTGGTGATCTTCTCGTGTACCTCACACACCGTTGGGCAGAAGCCTTGGAGGGCAAGGGTGAAGCTCTGGCTGTCAGCCTTGATATTGCCAAGGCGTTTGACAGGGTCTGGCACAAAGCACTTCTATCGAAGCTACCATCCTATGGAATCCCCGAAGGACTCTGCAGATGGATCGCCAGCTTCCTGGATGCTCGGAGCATTAAGGTCATTGTTGATGGTGCTTGCTCCGATACCATGATGGTTAATGCTGGCGTACCACAAGGCTCAGTGCTCTCCCCAACGCTTTTTATTCTGCATATCAATGACATGTTAACCATTGAGAACATGCATTGCTATGCAGATGACAGCATGGGTGACGCGCGGTACACTAGCCAACAGAATGTCCCTCGGAGCTCCGTGCATGAGAGACGGTTACAACTTGTGTCTGAAGTTAAGGGCTCTCTCGGGCGGGCTTTCGAATGGGGTGAGAAGAACTTAGTTAATTTCAACCCCACGAAGACACAAGTATGCACGTTCACTGCGAAGAAGGACCCTTTGCTTATAGCGCCTCAGTTCCAAGGAGTTTCTCTCCGTATCTCCGATGAAATTGGGATCCTCAGCGTGCAAATATCCAGCAAGGTCCAATTTGGGAGTCATTTGGAAGACAAAGCCAAACTGGCGAGCATAAAGCTGGGCGTCCTGAACAGAGCCAGATGGTACTTTACGTTATCTCAACGGCTTGTGTTATATAAAGCACAAGTCCGACCGCACGTGGAGTACTGTTCTCACCTGTGGGCAGGAGCCCCCAAGTACCAGCTCGACCCACTTGACTCCCTCCAACGGCGAGCTGTTCGAATCGTCGACGATCCCAATCTCACAGACAAATTGGAGTCACTGGAGCAGCGGAGGGACTTTGGCTCTCTATGCGTGCTCTATCGTATGTTCAACGGGTAGTGCTCTGAGGAACTGTTTGACTTGGTGCCATTGTCTCCTTTCTATCATCGCACCACTCGACAACGCAGCAAAGTTCATCCATACTACCTGGACACGATCTCGTTTAGCACGGTTCGTTTTCAGCGTTCATTTCTCCCACGTACGTGCAGGCTCTGGAACGAACTACCAGCTGCGGTGTTTCCCGAGCGCTATGACATGTCCTTCTTCAAACGAGGTTTAAAGAGAGCATTAATATCACGGTAGGCAGCGGCTTCGCAGAGCCCCTGGCATTGCAGAAGTCTATGAGCGACAGTTGCCACTTACCATCAGGTGGGCTGTTGGCTCGTCTGCCACTGTAGGCAATAAAAAAAAAAAAAAAAAACAAAAACTTGATCCGCGACAAAAAGTAAGGTGTTGTCAACGTCACTGAATCAGAAATTCACGTTATCATTCATACAGATCGCATATCGCAACAACATACATAGCTGCCCGTCACTTATGAGGTGCTATTGAGCCTTCAGAGATGTATAACCACTCACGGTTCGCAATAACGCACCAACTGTGAAGTTAACTACATGTTGCACGTTTTTTGGGACTAAATAGTATAGAAGGGATCTTATAATATACTAAGCAACTGAAATGAAGTAACTAACTTAGGAGTGGTCCGTTCTGTATTTTGATGACAACTTTGCGTGAGACTATTCCTGTGGATGCCTTCAGGGTGATAATGCCTACTATTATTGATAATTATTGAATGAATTACCTAATTCGAAATACTAAATTAGTTCTGTTTATTGTCTGTTTGCAATAACTATTTATAAATTCTAACGTGTAATGTAGGCCATTACACAGAGCTGTAAAGGTAACGAGGTTGCAACCTGCAATAATAACACAATATTACTGCTCTACGCAAATGAATGTAAAATGACTACCATTATAATTTCACGCTAAAATAGTACTAATGGCTATCATCATTTGCTTTCGTTTATTCGCTATAGTAATATTATTGAAAGGTGTAGTATTTTGCAATTAACACATTTCTGTGTTTTATTTATTTGTGAAATATTATATTAGTACAAAAGTGGCGTAATGTTGTTATTTAAAAACCAGACAAGCCACCACCTCGGTCTTGATTATCTTTCATTTTTATATTTTACTCGTCCATCAAACCCCACGACCTATCTTCATATTTTTCATTTATCACATCATATTCAACCTAAATAATAAATTGTACTTTGTAACGAGTAATTTAGACCA
Source organism: Parascotia fuliginaria (assembly GCA_963082885.1). Lineage (NCBI taxonomy): Eukaryota > Metazoa > Arthropoda > Insecta > Lepidoptera > Erebidae > Parascotia > Parascotia fuliginaria. The sequence goes on from OY720178.1 coordinate 6,109,621, forward strand.
CTCATCGGTTGTATATTTTGTCACGTCTAAAACGATTTTCACCTTATAAAGTTCTATGAACAGAGGTTATAATCCTAACGTAACAATGTATCATTATTTTAACCAAAATGTTCTATTATTATTCAAGTTGATATCAAATTCTCAAAAGCTAAGCGCTTTTATGTATTCAAAAAATACAGTTTGTAATGACCAAAAGTCCATTAAAGTTTAATTTAATAGTCAAGTTGGCGTCAGCGCCAAGAGGAGGTTTATACAAAAGTTCTCACCTAAAGTGTAGTATCGTTATTTTTAAGTTTGTAAGCAGCTGCGAGCCACTGTATTCAACGACATCATTTACCCCCGGTTCTTTGGAAATAAACTTGGACTAAAATATTGATCGTACTTTCACTTGGGCGTTTATTTCTTGTGTACAGTATTAATACATATTTAGGTAGCTTCTTTTAGGTTTTTATATAGTTTCATTTGTTTTATCATAGCATTATTTATTTTATTGAATATTTAAAGTATCTACTCACTACCATTTTCTTATAACTAGGTATAGAAAAATACGCGAAATTTGAATAACACATCGTTATAACAATTATGAGATTAAAACAGCAGTTATCGGCACCAACATTCAAACATTATCACATGCAATCGAATTACGCCTATTGTTATGTTATTCCCCAATAAATTACCGCCAAATGTTGGTATATATATTCAGTATTAATGGCGTAACAGCGCAATTCTGGTACAGACAGAAACAATCGGCAAATACGTTTGTTTCATCACGCGTTCAGCTAAATTACGTCGTATTAACCAAACAGGATTGCATGCTGAGGTCGCATTATGAGAGACATATATTCACAACAGATACAGAGTAGGCAGTGAATTATATGAGGAAAAGTATAAGATTTGTGAGTGTGTGTAATTGGCGAATGCTGCTGTCCAGACTTTGAACGAAAAATACACGATAAATATTACACAAAAAGTAAGTGCATCAATAGGTGCAACAGATAGGTCAAATCAAAATTTTTGACAGGTAGGTAGGTATAATATTGAAGATACTTTATATATAAAGTTTTATTGATTTATTTAATTTCTGTATTTTTATGTTATGGACAAATTGGCTATATCAGTAGTCGAAAAATCTAACAAAAATTGCTAACTTTTGGCTAGCTTATATTCATTAGCATTTACCTTCAATCCATAAAAGATATCTGCTGGTAATACCGTATATTATATTTCTAAGGCAAAATATGGTTAAAGTGCTCTGATTTTATCCTCTAAAATAAGTTGGTGATAAAGCAAAATTATTTGCGCTACTCACGCTCCCAATGAAAATCTTTTACCCGCATTGAAAGTAGATCAGCGTGGGTAACATCGCTGACTCAGGCTAGAGCGGATTCCGTGTGTACTTACTTGCTCACAATACTCTGAATATTGTCGCCAAATTGAACCCCCGATAACCAAGATTTTAGGGACATGGCTGCAATGAAACTCGATGAAGTAGACCTTCTTTATAATTATTTACGTTTTGTAAAACTGTGACCAGACATTGCTATTAAAATTTTAGGCATATTTAGATAAATTTACATGCTTTAATTTTTCTAGCTTTTCTTATCGTTAATTAGGTAACGTTACTATCTGTTTCCGGTATTACATAATCGCTTTTTGTGATGGTACCCACGGGAAGAGCTGGCGTGCTCTATATCTATACATATAATAAAATTGGAGTGTCTGTTTGTAATATTGAAATAACCGTTTTTTACTACATTTATGTTAATATATATACGGAACATACACCAAAATAACATTTTTTACAATTTTTCTGTCTAGTCCATACTAATATTATTAATGCGAAAGTAACTCTGTCCGTCTGTCTGTTTGTTATGTTTTCACGCCTAAACCACTGAACCAATTTCGATGAAATATGGTATAGAAATAGATTAGACCTTGGGAAACCACATAGGCTCTTTTATCGCGAAAAATGACTTGAATGGGTTGAAATAGAGGATGAAAGATTGTATGAAAAATCAAAACAGTAAACAGAGATATAACCGACATTAACGCGGGCGAAGCTGCGCGCAACAGCTAGTGGTATAATAAAGTACAGTGTAACATTCACTTCATTACCTACTTACCGCCTTAGCATAAAATTAAAACAATGTAAAAGTTGTTCTTTAATTACAATTTCTTTATGACATGTAATTATTTTATTTTTATTAAATTTATTTTAACAAAAACAAATTCATTAAATTTTAAGTAACAATTTCAAAGTTGTGTTCCATTACGCCAAATTTAAATGTAGACGATAACATCTTAACCAAACGTCGTGTTCAGTGATGTTTTGCGACGAATTCTAAAGTTTCACGTTCAACAATGTGTCATATGACACAGATGATTAAATTTCCCAGTACTTCATACTGTAGGGTGAACTCGTTGGTACAAAACTTCGTTTGTAGTTCCCGCTTCCTTCATCACAGCTTGATTGACAGCATTCTTTGATGTGAGCTGTTGTTACGTGGAATGCGAATGTTTAATGAAATACCTATACCTTAGAAGAAACTCTCTTGATTACTTAGCAAAGTAAATTGAATTTGGAGGCTCGTTAAATATGCTCTTTTAGATGTTTTGTACTCATAATTTTCTTTAGTATTAACTTAAGCGCCTCTCACTAAATTGCACAAAGGCGAACTTAATGGTTTTAGTACTTCCTACTACTACCTAAAGGCGATGTAAGCGGAAAGCGTAACTACAATTTAAATTTATAAATAAGTTTATAGGTATAAAATAATTCAACAAATTCCAGATTTCTAACTTCATAATTGGAGAATATTTTATCGGGTACTATAATTACGGTACCCTACGTTAAATATGTTTCACTTAATGCATAATTTTACTACAAGAATTGTATGTAATATTCTTTTAACAAGAAGCGTTAATCTTACATAAAGATATAACATACAGTACCTATAAAAACCTATAACTATGAGTATCGATTTACATTAAACTGTATTAAGTGTAAATACGCACAGATAAATAAAATCGAGAAATACACGCACTAAAAAAAGGGCAGCTTTTTTAAGAACGTAGACATTTTGCTAAAAATAAGGCAAATTCTCTCAACATGCCGAAAATATAAAGGATTACTTTTTAAAAATGGAACACGGTTGTATAACACAAAATCGGAGTTGCCATTGAACGCAAAATGTAAATATGAAAGAAGCTCTTTGCACGTTTGGTATTATAACAGGTGAATGTTAACTGTGAATACGAACGCATTAGGAGAATTAATGTTTCGTTCACTTAGTCTGTCGTTGTAATTCTGAGAGAAATCGGAGCTCTTCCGATAGATTGAATAAGGAATCGATTATCTTCGGAGACATCGGTAATACTTATTTAGTTGATCCATTAGAATTGATTACAATCTTTCTGATTTAAATTGAAAAAGGTTTTAAATCGTTTTGATGTGAATATTTGAAGGATATTTTAATAACCCTTTGCTAATATTGACACATTTCCCACCCCAATGAATAAGTAATTCTGGTCTACAAAACTGTAGTAATACTTACTACCCGGACAGTCTTCTATAGCTATTTGGCGTTTCCAGTGCACCAAAGAACAAGCTGTATTGGCAACACAATATGTTATGTCATGGGCTACAAATGCTTGTTTTCTTTTTATTTTCTAAGGGGCATCCCTGTCTTGGCAACAGAATAGATTGTTTTTAACTTCCAAGTACTGCGTTTGTTTTGTCGTGTACCTGAGTACACCAAGAGTTGTTCTTGTGCTGAATACCATTAGCTGGATTAGTGCCTTTATGCCATCATTGGCAACAATTTGATGACAATGAACTCACAATAAATGTCCAGCCGGCCGATGCGCGCTACGAGAAAATAGTGTCCACTCGTTTTGTCGTCTTTTACATTTATCTCTATATAACGTAAGTATATCGATCGACAATAACATGGTTGAACTGATAACTCGAATTTTTATACCATTACACATATTAGTAGTATTTACTTGTATAATTTTTGTTTACAAATCTTAACTCTTCAAGCAAAAATGAACTCACAGTTCGTATGTCAGTGACCATACAGTAAAAGTTACCATTAGTAACATCTGGAATTTAAATCCTTATTCAAATTTGAAATTAAATACTTATTAAAAATTAGAGGATAGGCACCACATCTAAATTCATGTCATAGAAAATGATTTTATAATATTTGATTACTAAAATCAAGTCAATCTTATTCATCTAGATCACTTGTTTAATACTTTTGAATGTCAAAATAATAAAAACAAAATGTCAGCCAATTAACCTACAGCTACTTCACTGATGAAGTAGAGCCATGAGAAGAACTAGTAAGAAACTTAGACGCCTTTTAATCGCCAGTTTGTTAAAATTATTCATAATAAATCAGAATTTAAAAACCTAAGTATATTTTACATAAGTAGAGTCTTAACGGCATTAAATAGGTAATCTTTCATTGAAATTGGGTCCGATAAATTAATGCGTGCCGACGACAGGGGTGATCATCGTCGTCGAACACTTTTAATAGAATTAATCTATTTTAGCAAAGGCTTTAATAGCTCCCGTTTATTCTCGAGTAATTTGAATACGTTTTACGAGTCCATTTGTTAAAGGATTGCTACTGTTTATAGATAGGAAGGTTATTGATGGTCTTTAATTAATGGAAGACTGAAGTGATAGTTTTATTATGTTTGGTATGTTGGGATGGATGAGTTTGAATCTAGGCAGTATCGTTACCAAAATTAGCTAGCTTAAAATACTATATTTTAAAAAGAAAGCATTTTATTGTCGGCAATAATTAGTTCTTGCGTATATGCCTTTTTGATATTTGTGTTAAAAGTTGCTAGCACTTTTAATATTTGTGATAAAACTTTTGAACGTCAAAATAAATCGTACGTCGTGGTCAATTGGTCAACAACCCTGTGTCCAACATATAAGTGGAATAATTGTAATTGGTTAGCGGTAACATGAGCGATATATTACTTTGTATCTGAATAATGTATTATTTATTTATTTAGAACTTCATACAATAAAGACGTATTAGCGGACTTAATGCCTTAGGCATTCTCTACCAGTCTACTATTAGGTGAAACAGAGATGTGAGGAAGAAGGTGCCTAAATAAATTTACCATTTAAATGGATAAGACGTACAATTACAAATTACATAAATATACTTACTTCCTATACAGTTATAGTAAGTAAGTAAGTAAAGTTATAGTACAAGTTGTAGATTATAATCTACCGAAAAAACAGTATGTTACGGTTGACATTTTTTTTACAATTCACAATCTCGCGAGATAGATTATAAGATTATTATCAAACGGTATTTACAATTACACGGTGACATAATAATATACATACCTACATATAAAATTGAGAAGTTAACAACAGTACTGAGATGAATCTGCTATATGATAATTTAAGAGATTGAATTCATTTTAAACTGTAAGAAAATTGTAATAATAAAAGGTAATTTATTTGTAATAATTAATGTGACATTGTAATAATTTATTTGTAATAATTAATGTGAGATAGTAATATTTTTTTAGTAGATTTATAAATTAGCCATATTTGTATGTCTTTACATAGACAAAACATAGCGCACTTTAACCTATTTATAAGATCTGCATTTTTTTTGTTTACCTATGTTTTACAAACAATAAATGATTTGATTTGATTTGATTTAAAACACTTGACGGTTAGTGGACGTCCCGATTTCGAGAATGAGAGCGTTCCTGAGTATTATCAATGAAATAAATAATAAATACGCTACTGGCGCCCACCGTATGACAGCTCGTAAGATACTTTGAATCCTGGACTTTATACAATACCTATACGTAATACAAAATATATATTAACTGCATAAAATTCCTAATAAGATGATAGCTTTAATTATTTTTAAGAATAAATTGTGGCTGTATATAAAGTAACATCTTTGTAACATAGTTTTGCAAACACGTCATAAAATAGGTTTCCTTTTCGAGTCGCTTTTGTCCGGTAATAACCGGTATGAGGCGATTTGAATGCAACTGCTCGCCGTTCGCTTGCAATTAAATGTTTCCATTTCAATAGTGTTCAGAAATAAGACAAACCTTTGAATAGCTTTGAAAATGCTACAGTGAAAATACTAATTTTATTTTGAAGAAAATGATCGGAAAATGTTGAAGTCATTTAAAAATGTACCTAAAGACGACGAAGGTGAATACCTTTTGAATAGGAAGATAGTATACAAGATGTAGAAAACTGCGAACTAAATAAATAAGCCTTGTAAAACTGACTTGCATTTTAAGTAGAATACTGAGATATCGACCAATTCATACATCGTACAGGGCATAATTTGCTATTAATATTTATTTGTTTTTCTCATAATTTTTTCTTTTATTATCTTTTGTAGGTATTCGAATACATTGTTTATTTTCTTAAAGCCATGTGACATGCAATAAAATATAAATCTATTTGACTAGTTTTAAGACCCTGATTCCAATCAGTTTAGTTTAAACTTCACATCGGACAATGACAGTATTAAATTGCTGTCACTAGGCATCAATTTAACAGTCAGTACTGCTTATTCGGCAATTGTGCACAGTAAACATGTTGATTGAGTACTCTGAAAATGGCGCAGCATATTTTAATTGTATTATCGAGCTGAAATCAGCATTTCGCCGTAAGTTATTATGTTGTTCTGATCTTTATTGATAAGATTATTAATCACCTTTCGGATTTTTCGTATTAATTTCTTTTGTTTATTCATGATATCACTGATATCGAGTTAGGCATATTGCTCGTTTTGCGTTAAGGATAATGGTCAATCTCTATAGTGCATATGACGATTTGTAAAACGTACCTACGATTATTTTTTTCGTCTTCAACACGGCAAATAATAGCTGTAAATGGAGAAAATTTGAGAGTAATTACGACCATCTTTGCTCAGCGGCTTGCAATATAGACAATTAATAATATATTGTATTAACTACAAACAAATGTCGTATCGCGCTAAAAGTCGTCAAACATTCGTGACAGTTTCACAATAGTTGCTGAATACAGTTGACGTCTGTTTCATTAATCTGTTTAATTAAGCTAAGTCGTGCCGATTGGCCACCCGCAACCAACCGTATCCCGATCTCACATAAAATTAAGCTTAAGTCGCTATTAAGTTGAGGAAGACTGCGTGACTGCGTGTCAGTGCTCAGTAGGAACTGTATATACCTATTATCTATGGTAGGACTGAACAGAATAGTAGGGCGGGAGCGAGCTCCGGGCGTCAGTCTGCGTGCGAAAGCTGCCCGTGACTCCTGTGTTGATCCTCCTCTTACATTTGGAGGGAAAACTTCGAACGTTGAGTGCGGAAAATGTTCAAACAGTTTCATGGACGTTAAATAAAATGAATTTGGAACTGCAGTGAAAATATGTGGCTTTTTATCTCAGTGATGTGGGACAATGACTTCTTTAGATAGTTTTAAGACTGGTGTTTTGATTGCGGAATAATGAAAGGTATGCAAAAGTGTCATTTATTCTTTACTTTATTTATATAAAGGCATCTGAAACAATTACGAAAAGAGAAGAGTAATTATTTATTTTCCTGTATAATATAACATATGGATATCAAATTTGTAAGCACACACATAAACTTAATCATTTAGGAAAGTTATATAAAAATTTTGTTAGTAGTTTTCAGGATTTATATAGCAAAAGTTGACTTGACTTTACTTAGTGAAAAAGAAATTATAAATTTACTAACCTGTTGGCAGTGGGATAGTGATGATTATGGACTAATAATAATTATTCATAATTGCATTATTAAATCATGCATACATTTTTGCATCTTCACGATACAGGCTTACCTAATGTGTAGACAGCAGAATTGTTTATTTATGTTGCTATACTCCCATCGATTAACTAAATGCTTAATATTTGTGTAAAATTTTGAGTGCTGAAATAAATGTTTTAATTTTTTTATAATTATATTATTCTATTATTTAGGAGCAATACTTATTTTATAACAATGAAGTTAAATTTTATAATGACGTTCAAATAATTTTAATGTTTAATACGATAAGAAATACAGTGAGGGACAAAATTTTGGTACTTAGGTACTGTCAGGGTAAGGCCGCTATTAGACTATTATAGAAATATGATCAAAGATGTGTAAGTCATTTTTAAATGAAGAACATAATATGACGGTATAATAACTACATGTGATTATCTATGATTATAGTTTGAGGGTCGTCGAACTATGATCATAGAATTTGACAGGTATGAAATCACATTTTATGATTTAAATATGATAATGTAATATCGGCCTAAAACAATGCTGCCTATTTTTTTAATCTTAAAATTTGTTAGAAATTTTTTGGTGTATTCTGCGGCAATGAAAAAATTCACATTAGGTACAATTTATAATGTTATGTTTTCTAAACTACATATAGACAATTCAACAAATTATATGTTGTCATATTAATAAAAAAAATATATCTACCAATCTACAAAGAGAAACTTTAAATATAATTTTAGATCTCCTTAATAAGAACTTATAGCTTTCCAATAAAATTGCTGATAAAATAGCAGCACTTTATAGAACGCTCTAAGTTACACTTCGTTTAATTACATTACCGAATCCAATGTACTGTATTTGCATTTTAAACGTGGTGTTAACGAAATTCTCTATTTAAAAGCTCGGCGATATTCAGAGTAAATGGGTCGCAGTCGGCTCTCGCCAGTAAATAAACCGTCAGCCACCACGATAGATGTTCACTCCCTCTGATTTATTGTATGGCCTGCTATGAGCGACAAAATGCTTAATCTTGAAAAATTAACTAAAATAGTAGTAGTGGAGCTGTTATATAATTATGTAATGGTTGTCTATGTTAATTTTGTAGCATAGGAAGTAATAACGTAATAATGCAATTTGATTTATACTTGATTATTTACTTACTTTTTCTGAAGTAGGTACAGTACTACCTAAATATTACGTACGATGCCGTATAATCTTAGCAATAAAAATTCCTTTTTGATTTTATGATATAACATCAACTTTTTATTTCGAAATTAATAATTATTTTCTAGACTTCTTGAATTCTATATGATAAAAAATGCTTTAAATTTATCAAGTGTGTGATAGTGATAATTATCGAATTTAGTCACAATTTTTGTCCTTAACTGGTTATTATAACAATAAATAAATCAACACAGAGTTAAAGGAAGTCACCGGTAAGCGTCTGTCCGTATAAAAGCACTAATCTCGAGAACCACTAAATAGAATAGAATACAGTTTCCTGTCATATGTTGTGGATTTCTTGAGGAAGCTTGACGTATATAAAACACTAGACTGCCGCTCTCGCTTTGTTTCGTTATTAAAAGTTTCATCCGGTCTTACAACAATATTATTGCTATAGTGTCGTATTGCATCAATCAGATTTTGAAAGGCGCTTAAAATATTGAAATTGTAAAAATGACTGAAAAATATATTAAACATAATAAAATATAAATAAATAAATAAAAATACAAAAAATCAAATCTTACCTTTTTATAATATTAGTTTCGATTAATAAAACATTAACCGATCACCTTATGATATCGATGGAAAGCGCGGGCGAGTCGTTACTCGCTAGTATAGCATAAACTTAAATAATTAAATACCTAGGGTACCTAATAATAAAGCTATTTCAAAGCAACTTTTTTAAGCAAATCTGTTAATTTATTTTTAATGGACTACACTTTGATAGAATTTACAGAAAATAATTTATTACATTAATAAAATAAAAATAAAATTTTAAATAATGAAATTTAGTTTTATATTAATAGTTTATTATAGCATTTTAAACCTAATTCTCGCATCGTCATTGAACAAATTATGTAAGCATATTCATGCTATACGAATACCTAAGTAACGACTTATTTTCCGTATTTCCCTTTTATCGTTGAGATGAAAAACCAAATTATGAACTTGAAAATAGTACCTACCTAATTAAATAAATTAAATAAATGTCCTTGTAATATCAATATGAATATAGTTTTTAACTATGCGTACATTAAAAATATGAAGCAATTTGTGGTCCTACTTAACTAAAAAATCCGAAATACATTTTTTTACTAGGTACCTACGAGTTATGTACAATTACGGCAATGCTATCACCGCAGCTGATTCGGCTGATGGTAACCGTAGACGCATGGAAAAGCGCAACCTAATTTGTATCAAGTATAATGACGTAACATTTAAAACGCTGTTTTAGGTACACTGCTTTGGAACAATGTTCGTACTTACGGATAAACGAGAAAATGTCTGATCCAGGCATTGCTGCAGGCGCTATTACAAAATCGATCGCATATCATTGTTATTAAGTACAAGTATTTATAAATTCTAACGAACAGTAAAAGTATCTAACCAGTGAATTGTGTTTTATATATTGTTGCCAAAATATTTTAATATAATATATAGTCATGTAAGAGTCTGATAAGTCTTGTAAGAGTAGTCATCTAAATAATACTGTTGTCAAAAATAACAAATAATAAAAAAATATTTATGACTCATTATTTTAATTTAAATAGTGAGAAGCTAAGACGAAATTTAACGTACAGGCAGAGGGGGGCAGCTGCCCTCCCCTAAAAGAGTTTTAGTAACAATTTTAAGCATTTACTTACTTATTCTTAGTTATTCTTTCCCTCTCCTAACGGAATCCTGGCAAAGCCCTTGATAGTATCTGACTCTAAAAATATGGCCTGAGGATGGCTACCCCTTCCCTTGGGTCTACTATTGTTAACAAACTTGCTGACACCTTTTGATAATCTTAATATACCTAAATTTCAATGACATAATCTAAAAGTATCCTTTATTACAGGGTGCATACAATGGGCGGTTATAACACTAGCGATGTTCGAAGCGTTCGCAAGCGACAAGCGGCCGCGGTTCATAACGGAACCGCCGGCGCGTGTGCTATGGCCCGCTACCCGTGGCGCTTACACTCTTTGTCGAGCAGCTGGACATCCTCCACCAGACATCCATTGGGTAACCGCTGAAGGACAATTGCTTACTACCATACCGGGTTTAAGGTAAATGTAGCTCATTTCTTACTAGAGACTCGCTCCAGCTTCGCTCGTGTACAAATTATCTTTAGATATATATTGCATGTGTTACACCCGAACATGAAGATTGAAGTACAGGCTGCAGGACTGATTTTGTTTTATACTATGTTTATACCTTTACCATCTGGGAGACAAAAACCTAACAAATTTAGATATCAATAACAATGAATCTGCAATGCTATTAGCATTACCTACTTGTGTACTGCTAAAATAGGCAGACTAAGAGGACTCGTTTCTTAGTTACCGTCTCTAGTATAATATACTCATACATAAGCAAGGGATAAAGATGTATTCTGTCAGTTAGGTTGCTCGAATTTAGTTAGAAAACTCACTGAACATTTCTTCCGGCATCCTGAATGTTTGCTAGTCATTTGTTTGGGACGTCCCTCACACAAGGTTTAACGCGAAAGTCCGAAATAAAATCAAATAGCCAAGTTAGAATTATTATTGAACATTATTTAGAAGAAGTTCTGGAGTAGTGACCTCGTATCGGACACAGTTTTCTCATAATAAAAACCAAAGATCTAATAGATGACGGAAAACCGATGATCGAACGGTTCACGATTGGTCAAGTCAAGTTTTTCATCATCTTTCCATTGGTGACGATGATTATTTAGATCTGTCTATGTAGGCAATAATTAGGTACGATAATAATTATTATGTTAATTTAAATAGGTATATCATTTTATAAGTAAATAATAATAATAATAATAATAATAATATTCTACCACATTCACACAACGCCATCTAGCCCCAAATTAAGCAATTATATTTGCTTGTGTTATGGGTACAAAACAACTGATATACTACTTATACAGAGTGTATACGACGGTATGACATTAAATGCAATTACGTATAGTATGTGACATTATAAAGCGAGACAAAAAAAAATCTACTAAATATCTTCAATAGTTTAGACACAGGACAAATTTTTTAATTTCTTTAATTCTAAATTAACACTATGTAAGTACGTCAAACGGTCACTGACTTAAGTCATAGTCCACGTCAAAGGATAAACGTTGCCGTTCATTACAAGTTCAGTGAACTTGTCATAATAAAATGGTGTATTACTTCGTTACTATTAAAATATTATTTATTTTGTTAGAAAATTTCAAATTTTTGTTTTTCGTCAAATTACTTTTGTGATTAATTAGAAATCATTATATGGGCTAGTAACACCTGCCTTTTCATTTAATGTCAAACCGTCGTATACACTCTGTATACATTTTTTTTTTTTGTAAATACATACTTGTTATAGATAAATTACACCCAGACACAGAACAAACAATCATGCTCATCACACAAAGATTTGTCCTGGGTGGGAATCGAACCCACGACCTCCGGCTTAGCAGTCAGGGTCACTAACCACTAGACCAACAGGCCAGTCAGCCAGTCAATAAATAACTATTAAGAGGGTTTAGGCGTCATGAGTGGCAACGTCGCAATTTAGTGTCGTATTTCGTGATTTACAATTTTTATCATTTAATCGGAGCAATATTTTGAAAATATGTTCTGTATAGTATTAGGTGAAAGCTGTATAAAAAGTAAGTATGCATAATGCTTACAGTTATTTTACTATGAAAATATCGCACCTTAAGTTTCAAATGTATTATCCATACTTCCATACTAATATTATAAATGCAAAAGTAACTCTGTCTGTCTTTCTGTTTGTCTGTTACGCTTTCACGTCTAACCGACTGAACCGATTTTGATGAAATTTGGTATAGACTTAGATTAGACCTCGGGGAACAACATATCTTTAATCGCGAAAAAATGGCTTGAAGGTGTAGAAATAGGATGAAAAATCGTTAATGCAAACAGAGATATAACCGACATTCAAGCGGGCGGAGCTGCGGGCAACAGCTAGTATACTTATAAAAAGAACTGTAAACGCAATGATTTCATACTTTTTACATAAATTTCACCATATTCTAGCATATAGGCAAAACATATTTTTAAAATATAGTCTCGATTAAAATAGAAATTTAAAACCACGAATTAAGACACTAAATAGCGACGTTGCCACTCATGACGCGTAAACGCTCATAAAGAATAATCAAGTAGGCGCATCATTACCATATTATATAAATAGGCACTCATATTACGTATTGTGAACCATTCATTTCTTAAAACTTATTTTATTTATACTGGTACAAAAGAGACGAAACGAAATATTTGTTTAATACCGGCCAAAATAGAGTAATGCCAGTTTCTGCTTGGGACGTGCAGTGAACATTGCCTTACCTCCTGTCAGTATGTCTGGTAGTGAGCATTGAATTGTACTTTGGTGTATAGAAACAGAGGCCCTAGACAAGTGGCATAGATTTCTATTCTATTCATAGAATAGATTCAGAAATGTGTGGGATTAACATAAGCTAACGACAAAGTTGGCGTTAGCCAGCGTTAGCATAAGACAATCCAATACATTTTTTAATTTAATAATATTTTATAAAGATTGTGGGCGAGTCTTGTTTATTCAATTCCCACACGTGATAAAAGTTCCAGTTATAAAGCGTTATATTACGCTGTTTTCCGAGAGGTAATTGGCAGAAGTGTGATACCCACGTTTTACCAGCTTATTAATAAGCTTATTATATATTAATAATATTATTGACTGCACCGTTGGTCTAGTGGTTAGTGTAACTGACTGCGACGCCGGGTGTCGTGGGTTCGATTCCCGCGGAAGGCAAATATTTGTGTGATGAACATTTGTATTTGTCTTCAGTTTGGGTGTTTTCTATGTATATTAAGTATGTATTAACAAAAAAAAAAGTACGTATATGTATTATATTTTAATTATCTAGTACCCATAACACAAGCTCTGCTTAGCTTGGGACTAGATGACAATGTGTGATAGTGTCCACATATTATTATTATTATTATTATTATTCATAATTTACCGGCACAACTTTATTTCAATGTATTGGCTTATTTTAGTAACATAATTATTCTTCAAAGTCAAACTCAAAGTCAAAATCATTTATTCATATAGGTTAATTAAATTAACACTTATGAACGTTAAAAAATACAAAATGTTAGCCAATTAACCTACGGCCAGTTCGCTGACGAGGTAGAGCTGATTAAAAGAACTGGCAAGAAACTCAGGTCACTCTTTTTAATCTCCAGATTATTACAATTTTTGTAAGTTACAATTTCAAGTAGCATGCAAAGTGACACAGACAATACACTTAACTCCATGGGTAATTAATTACAGCCTTACTATGTTGTAATGAAAAAATAAAAAGTAAAATGTGTGCTTTACAATTGCTACAAAAAGGTAAAGGCAACATGTGAACTGTGGTAAATTATCATTCTCATCTTCATTGCTCTATACGATACATATATGTTAGGCGTATTTCTTGTCGGACCATCACACGTATAAAAAATATTAAAATATTGAAAGGCTCAAGACAGGGTACCTTGTATGTGTGATATTATATAAGTGTATGCACAATATTTTTCAGTCATCGTCATTTCTAAAGTAGAAATAGGATAAGAATATCATTGTATTTCTTAAGGTTTTAAATGCTATTTATTATTAAGTCTTTTTCATTAGCAATAAGCTGTTATATTTAGATATTAATAATTTCCTGAAATTGTTACTTGGGGGATTAAAAGCGTTAGGGTTTCAATAGATCCGTCAATGTATAATTCAGGGTTTTATGTTCCCTCATTAATTTGGTATATTTTAAACATCTCTCTGATAAATGTTTTGGTCGTGACTTATAGAACTCGCTGACCTAAAACAGGTCATGTCGATTTGTTACGACAGCTCTATTCATTTGCGTTAGAACTTTAATTACAATTTATTAATAGATTTTATGAAATACAGAATTTTAAATTAAGTATGGACTTCTGTTATAATTCTTGTCGCTAATGATTTATTTATTCGTATTAAGATTCACAAACAAAAAGCAGGCTAAGTTAGGTAGCTCTTAACACCAAAGCGCAATATTAAAGGAGCTAGAGTAAAGGTTCTGAAATAGCAATAAGGTACTGCAGTACCTTTACTGCCATTTTGGCTGACTACGCCAAGAAAAGTCCTTAAAAGTATAGCTGCCATCATCATAAGACATTATATCATTTGGGCTTATCACTCTTGGACAATACTGATTTACCACAACACATTTTATAGGCTAGCATTATTAAGAAAGCATTAGTTGTTTAGTTGATCATACGATCAATACTAGGTGTATAACTAGGCAAGTATATTGTTCGCAGAGCTACTAATTATCACGGTGACAGAACACTAGAATAATGTGTAGCTTATTTGCTTAACAGTCTGCCCGAAGTTATAAGGAATGAAACAAACAAAATTATTTTTTTAAAAATGCTTTAGAGACATCTGCTGGACATATAAATTATACCTAACATTGTAACTATAAATAGTACCTATAAAAACATTTATGTATAGAGACTCACATGTTCTCGTAGTCAAACAGCGTAAGCTGTTTTATGGCGTTTTGATCATACCTATTGATTGTATCAAGAGATTAGTAAATATATAAAATAAATAAATAAATACTAGTACAAGAAATAGGAAAACATAAATAATAATAATATTAATAATATTCTACCACAATAAAGAATTATGTAACCGTTCCGGGCTTTTATATGTGCATAAATTGAAAGCTATCTTTAACCATATTTGTATGTAGTTTTACAACTTATCATTATCAGTAGTAAAGAGCAACTTATCGACAGATCGGTCTTTAGATTTCTTCAATAGGGTGTTAGTAAAGTGCGGGTGGAAGTCGACGACGGCTCCATTAAATAAACTACTCTAACTTCACCTATATTTTACTAGAAAGCGATACGGGAGCAACTTAATATTTACTGCTAGCTTCCGAGGCGAATACCCATGCCATGTTTACAAGTAACAAGTTAAATATTTCAACTTAAAATTATTATCTTTAGTATTAATTACAATGCTCGCTAGTTTGTTCTTCCTTTCGTTTTGTCCTCTTCCTTTTACTTCCCTTTCTCTTTTTTACGATCGGCAACTACGTGGTTGTTTTTTTTTGTATAGTTTCTGCAATGCTTCAAGAGCTCCATATGGTAATCCTAATCATTTATGAGCTTAGAGCATTAAACCAACAGGAGTGGACACGCGCTCTATTTCCCTTGCGCAAAAGTCTGCCACTTTCGGCGGGGGACGGGGTAACGCGAGCAACGCACACTAATTACAATGTTAACTACTAATGCATTTTTAAATCGCGTCGTTATACACGCACACAATAAAATTATTACACACTAGCTTAAACTAAACACACACAATCACATTCACACACAGTGACATCTATCAGTTTACGCTTCCTTAGCACAGTTAGAGCTTGACTCTGTCGATATTTAGTATCGATGTAAACATCGATACTAAATAATTAAATCTTTCGCGTACTTATATGAAATCCTAAAGGATTTCATATAAGTACGCGAAAGATTTAATTATTTTCATGATTATTATGTTTGCTTATTAAAATGAGCATTATCTTATATTATATAGAACAGTTTTAGGTAATAATAATCTATTATAATTTTAAGGTTTTTTTTTATTTAAGCACTTTGAAATAGATGAAAGTAAAGTAAATAGTTCATAAACATGAATTAACTAGAAGTAATTCTGTTAATTCATGTTTATGTCAATATTACAGGAAGAATAAAACAGTGTTTCTAACTAGCACACTTTTTTGTAATTATTATCAAAAAAGCCCGTCATACGGTCGGGCTAAATTTATTTGTTAAACATTGTTTGACAAACAAATCTGGTTATGCGGTCGGGCTCTCCTACTATGTTTACTAATGTTTATTCAATACTTCCGATCCCTGATAGTACGGAACCCTCGGCGCGCGAGTCCTACTGGCATTTAGCCGTTTTTTTTGAAGTTATACTTTTTTTTGCGCGATTGGGAAAAATGATGAAAGTGAATTTTTACGATGCGCGCGCACACCGACAGAAAAAAGCAACACCCTGAAGTTAGTTGCGAACCTTTTACATACTGAAGTTAGTTGCGGATCTTTGTGTGTCGTATCAGTACAAATAATCTGTGTGAATAAATAAAAAATATATTGGCGTTTATATCAATTCAAATATTTATGTATGTATGCGTTGTATTATTATTTGGTATTTTTGGATTGTTATGCCAAAGAAGTATAACTTCTTACGTGCGTACATGGGTACCCACTCTTTTTTTTTATTTTACTACTGCGCACAAGGATGTATGTTCAATAACCACCACCTGTTGAAATTTGTTCTAGTGTGGATTAAAGATTGTAATTAATTATTACGTGTCAATTTTACGTGTATTATTCCTAAGTATGTATGTATATTCAAACCAAATAATACTTTGAATTAATTGTCTGTTGCTATTAAATTTCGTTCCAACTAAGCAGAGCTTGTAATTGGAGGATTTTGTTCTGATTACATAATAACAAGACACTGACATGAGAATGTATGAGTAGATTTTTATTAGAGAGATATTTTATCTGTTCAGATAACAAAAAAACAACAGAACATATTTCAGAAAGTCTTTATTTAAGTAGGTATAATAAAATACTGAAAAACTGTGCAATTTAAATTAACCTTATAAATCTAGTTTAACTAATCCTAGGTAATGCAATAAGAGGAGGTAGCGCACAGCGAGTTTACTTGCTAAGAACTGAGCTCTCCGCCGCTTGGGGGGTAGGGAGGAGGTAGCAGTGCTGGCAGCACAGAAGGCTTTGTCTTTTAAGCTGTTAGTCAGATACTTGTACGCTTAGGAACCCACTTATATGGTTCCTACAATATTGGACCCAAGCGACTCGAGGCGCTGCTTCTTTTGAAAATCTAAAACAAACAAAAAAAAATAATTTAATACTGGAAAACCAATATCGATATTTGTGATTAAACTGTCTCATCTCTAATTATGTTAAAGTGTGACCAGTTTCTTAAAAATAAATACGCTTATTTTTGTAAGAAATGAGCAATTATCTTTCGGAATAAAGTGCACTAATCTTGTATATTTGGATTTATAATCTCATTTTACTTGTTCATTTAATATTATTTTGTGCATTACTTGGTAAAAAAAAGATTGGTTTTAATTAAAAATAAATAAATATGGGAACGGTGACACAATAATGTACATCCAAAATGAAACTTATTAGATATGTCAACAAGGCGAGATATAAAAAAGGAAAGGTTAGTTTTTATGTTAATTCAACTTAAAATATTACCCCAGATTGGAGTATTGATGATAAGCCTGGCAACACTTGTTGATTAGCATTTTATTTGGTTAAATTGCTAATTTAATGCCTTATTTAATAATATTAGAACAAAATAATACTTACAGGTGGAATGTAATATTATCCTTTTGTAGACTTGATGTCGCTGAACGCTTTTTACACCAAAATACACTGCAATTCGGCATTTCTATTGAGACGCTATTACGCATGCACTGATAGGTGACTTATGATGCGGAACGCGCGTCAACTAGTTTTATATAACGGGTATGACCGGTGGGCTGGTACCTTTGGCAGAGGGGTACGCCTGTCAGTGGCCTCTCCGGTTGGTTTAATGCTCTAAGTTTATGAGCCTTTACGTAGAGAAAATCTTGCCACTTCAAACTATTTCCGAAAAAAAAATCTTAAATATGACAATCTCTGTGGTTCGGTGGTACTGGTGGCAGAGCAAATATTTGTGTGTATGAACATGGCCATTTGCATTGGTCTGGGTGTTTCTATGTATAATATGTATGTATTTACAAAAAAAAAGTATATAAGTATTATACGCATTCTAGAACCCATAGCACAAGTTATTAATATAATATGCTCACTTTGGGTCTAGATGGCGTTGTGTAGTTGTTGTGGTATTATTATTATTATAAAATAGGACTGGTGTAAACGCCTGCGTAAAGTGTAATGGTATACTTGATTTCCAAGCAAGATGTATAAAAAAAGAAGCGTCGTGATAAGCAGGTGCTGAAGTGATTTTTGTTCGGCAATAACAAACTGGTATTACATCATAATAGATAAAAAATACACCTAAGTAATAAAATGTTAGCCAACTTTCACCGAGAAGTTTTTAATGTCTCCTCTGTAAAGTTTTCTTAAGTCGCAGCTCACTTACACAAGGCCTTATTAAAAATACAAAACTCGTCGACTCACTTGCCGTTGGTCATTAGACAGTTTGGAAGCAAAAACTTCCCAACAGCCGACGCTTACTTAATATAGATACATTTTTCTCGTACAATTTACTCGAGATTAATTGACATAACTTTGTCACAAACTTTCACGGATGGATGATTTATTTTTATTTTGGAGTAAATTATTAATAAAACATAAAATTAATCAACTGTTGATAAAACGTTAGAGCTCTTATTACGATGCAAATTAATATCCTTAACTTTAATTACTAGGAAGGCAAATATCGTTATGAAATCTGGACTATACAAAGCTAAAGTTGTCAATCCGCCTGGAGAAATGCTCCGTGGCGATCCATGCTTTTTTTATATTAGCCTGCCTTAGTGACTCTTCTTTGCCTGATGGTAAGCAGTCAGTATAATACAAAAGTTGTGGACACCATTCCAAAAGCCAAACTACTGGTATGGTGGCCTCCACTATGAGAAGCTTTTTCACGCCCCGCTTAAAAGACCCAGGATCATAATTAGGCTCATTATTGCTCATGCTTTTTATGTATGGATAAAGGGGTTTGCCTTGCAGTAGGATACTATTCTCAATATTATCGTTGCTTCTCAGCTCAGCAGAAAGGTTAACATATTCTATACAAAAACCTTCTATGAAAAACGCACAATATAGAAATAAAAACCGGTCGAAATTAGGGACTTCATACACAACCGCTAGTACCACTAACTTAAATATAAATGAAATACATTTCAACTTCTTAAAAGAATTTTATAATTGTAAATCTGCTTAAGCTAAACTATACTACTTAGTGTTTATTAATTTGGTACAGACAATATTTTAACAGTGGCTTGAATAATAACAGTCTGGTGCTTAGTGTCGACTTTGTAACCTAGTTTGCTAAAAAGTTATAGTGGCTCACAATTCCGTAACTTCTTCTAAAACTTAACTAGCCCCTCTAAAGAGGTTAGGCCCTTTTCACATCCAAATCTTTTAAATGACGAATTGCCATACGTACTATAATTTTACATTTTATGACGGTTTTTATTGAGATATGGATATAATAATAATATAATATACTTACCTAAATACTAATATTTGCACTACAGGAAATTAAAAATGAAATAAATTTGCTTTTATTTTATATAGTGTTTTACCTTTGCAACTTTCCCATTGTGACTTCTTTTGGAAGACTTAAGTGTCATGGTTTTGTTTAACAGTTTTTATAGGAAGTCACAACCAACCTTCGCATTCACTTCATTTTCAAAATTATTAAGAATTGTTAAGATCAAAACAATCTAATACCAACTAAAGTCAGTTGTTGATAGGCTGTTTTATTACCAAACACATGCAAAGTCATGCTAGCAAGTAAGTTACTCCACTGGGTGCTGATAATAAATTGGTTGAGTTTCCGATCGGAGTCCGTTACAGCTAACTTGTGAAGCGAGAACGTGTAAGGTCGATGTATCTACGAGTATGTGTTGAGTTCGAAACTTTGCCGATCCCCGATATACTTGGGGTACAATTACTAACTCTTCCCTGTTCACTAGTTCACTAGCACTCAATATCAGTGACTGATGGTGAATGTTAATTAACTGTACTGTTTACGTTAACTTTTTAAGGTTATATTGAGCTTCTTGTTGATTTCAGAGCTCAGTTCTTGTCGGTGGAGCATCCGCCATTGTTCTCTGTCGTTGTCTTTACTTTGTTTTATAAAACTCCGTCTTGGTCTGCCTCGTCTTCGTTTACCTTAATTTTTTCTCTCTAAAATGGTCTTAAACAAATTATCTTTTCGTATCAAGTGGCCAATCAGCTTTCCTCTTCTATTAACTCTTTTCTCTTTAACTAGTTCTAGTACTTTCTCATTTGTTATTTTCTCTGTCCAACTGATATTTTCCATCCTTCTCCAACACCACATCTCAAATGCCTCCAGCTTTTCTCTCTCTCTTTGGTTTAGCGTCCACGTTTCACATCCGTATAATGCTATACTCCATATATAGGCCTAAAAGTTGCTTCTGTATGTTTCTATTTATACAAGCTTTAAGAAGTTGTTTCTTCCTGTTAAAGGCTTGTTTAGCAATGGATATTCTAGCTGTAATGTCTGGCATACATCTGGAGTCGTGTGTTATTAGGCTACCTAGATATTTGAAATTTTTTACTTGCTCTATATTTGTGTTTTCAATTTGGGTAGGTCTATTGTATGATGGAAATTTTGAAGTTGTTAATGTTTTTATTTTTTTAAATTTATATTCAGTCCGATATCGATAAATGTGTTGTTCATAATTTCTAAAAGCACCTCTAAATTATTTTTACTGTCAGCCAATGCTGCTATGTCATCTGCAAATCTTACAAATCGTATGCTCTCTCCATTAAATTTTACGCCGTCTTTATTTGCGTCTATTACTTTTTGGATTACGCTTTCAATAAAAATATTGAATATTAACGGTGATAGAGAATATCCTTGTCTTAACCCTTGTTTGATGATGGCTGTCTCTTTATTATCCCCGATCTCTATAATCGTCTCCTGATTTTTGTAAAGTTGGTAAATAATTCTCCTGTCCATGTAGTCTAATCCTACTTCTTTCAAAATATCCATGATCTTTCCTCAGTTTACCTTATCGAACGCTTTTTCGAGATCAATGAATGCTATATGAGTATCAAGTCCTAAGTTTATGCGTCTATCTATAACTAATCTTAGAGCTAATATAGCATCCTTGTACCCTTTTTTGTCTGAATCCATATTGGTCAGGACCTATATAATTTTCCGTTAGTGGTCTTATTTCGTTTTGTATTATTTTTAATAGTATTTTCGACGCCTGAGATATTAAACCAAGTGTCCTGTGTTCTTCACATTAAAGGATGTTTTTCTTTTTCGGCAAGGTAACTGTTTTTGTGACTTCAAAATCTCTAGGTATAGTTCCACTAATATACATCCTTTGAACAAGTTGGTATATTTCCTCAAATAGCTGTTCACAGTTTGCATGTTTTATTAATTCTATGTATAAAAGGTCAACTCCAGGTGCTTAGCCGTTTTTATACTATTCAAAGCCTTATCAATCTGTTCCCTTAATATTTCTGGTCCTAATCTATCTTTTTCATTGCTAATTTCTTTTTCCATGTCTCCTTCTTTTAAGCTTTCACCATTATATAGCTCTTCTGTGTAACGTTCCCAACGTTGAATAAGCTTTATTATTGATTAGTATGTTACCGCTCTCGTCTAATATTGCCGTACTTTTAGATCTATGTTGTTTATCAAATTGTTTTATTAAACTATAAGCTTGGTCAATTTTATTTTGTTTTAAAAATTCTCTAAATTATTGCACATTTCTTGTAAGTTTTAATTTTTCTTCTCCACATTTTAAAGTTGTTTTTAGTTGGTTAGTTTTCTGTATTTAATCATACTAATGTTATCTTTTTATTTTATTTTTATTGTTTAGGTCTCCTCTCTAACTATTATATATATTATAGTGATATTATTTCTGGAGTTAGCTACTTTTTCCGTGGTACTATTTTGTCTTTCTTTAGTATCTCTTCATCGTCTTATATTCAGCATAGTAGACATAATTGTGATTTAAGCATTGTAAAAAGACAAGAAAATACGCGATCCCGAAGAACATTATTAATTTTGGCACAGTGCCAAATTCTGACAGAAATATCTACTAGATATTTTTTGACAGAACAACCTAATATATTTATTTGCTTTAGGTATATTTATTTACCTGACCAAACCCAAAATCAAACTTGAGATCTCTGCAGCATGGCAGTCCTCGCATAATATCACTTGATTACCGAGGCAGTAAATTTTTAAGTTTAAAAAGGCTCCTATTGTACCTTCTTAAAGATATATGGATGCTACCTATGCATTATGATCCAGCCACGTGTAACACAAAGTTTTACTTCCACGGAGCTCAGAGAGTAGCGAGACGGTATTGAATAAAATGGCGGACTTAGCAGTGTGTGACTAAGTTTACCGTGTTGTGAAGGTACAACTTTTGTTGTACTTAAAGCTTTCTTTATGCTAAATTATGTTAACTTAACTTGTCGCTTTTGTGATATTTTAAAGTATCTTTTAGTATCGTGAAGTCTTCATCATTATGATATTTTTCTTTATGAATGTTGAGTGTTTAAAGCTAAGTATATACTTATATGACTTTCAGTGCTAAAAGTATGTACTTTCTATAAGCATCACGCTATATCACTGGAATGCCAAACTGGACATGTGTATAATTCCAACCTTTTGTCAGCCATGTTAGTTCTTAATTTCGCATGTCGGGATAAATACTTCATCCGAAACGGAAATTGAACCCGTCATCGTTGCGTGACCGTCCACATACTATCACTGAGCCACCGAGGTAGTCTGTACCGAATAAGTTCATAGTTTATTTTAAAAATTAGTCACAATGACATAAAAGAAAACATCGCGATAAAACCGAGACTGAAAATTATATATTAATACTTTAGGACAGACACATTGTTTGAACGCTAATGGAATCTATTGTTATAAAGGTGATAGTGGGCAGACAATCTCGCTTAACGTGATTCGACACTCCATTATAGCTGTGATTATGTTCTGTCCCTTAATAACTGCAAGGATTCTACGTTTTGTTCACAAATACAAAGGTTTTAATAACCAATTCACTAAATACGTTTCATATCTTTTAGATGATAAAGTTTTCGCATAACAAGTAGTAAGTTGGTACCAACAGTAATGCATACGCGATGACACGTTGTACAAATACATAAGGACTATTTTATATATTCTGTTTGGTAAAATAAACATAGTTTGAGTTAGTTAGGTATCACGTCCAACTCGTGTCAGCAGTAAGTAGTAACAAGGCGTTGTTTACTCTCTTCAAGTTGGAAACTTTGGACACCTGTGAACTTAAGGTTTATTCGTGGAGACAGTTTGATGTGAGTGTAACACATTATACGGGTAGCTAGAACTTTCGACAAGGAAACGTGTAATGTTAATTAATTTATTAATGAGTATGCACAATATAATAGAGACTACAACAAGGAGAATCTTCAAGCAAGAAGTTTTTACTGGTTGTTTGGAACAAATAGCTTCTTAAAACTCATGTTTTGATCTTTGTAAAAATCTTAGAATAATATCAAAAATTGGTGCATACATAGCTTCACGCCTTTTTATACCCGAAGGGGTAGGCAGAGGTGTTTAACCATTTTTATTTTTTGTCCCGTGTAACAGGGGCGAGCCTGTTACCATTATCGGGCACAATTCCAGACTCCGGGCTAATACCGAGAATTTTCAACAGAAAAACCCAATATCACTTTATCCGACCCGGGGATCGAACCCGAGACCTCTGCGTGGTAATCCGTACAAGTACCACCTAACCACAGAGGTAGTCAATAATTAGTATAAGAGTTTTCTATCATTTTGTTTATCTAACTAGAATAAATATAAATTTATAAGGACACCTGTATTGCTATTACTCGATTCGAATACTGCGTTTACTGCAAGAAAGGTCTTCTCGTCTTGAATCGTCATAAAAGTCCTGAAATATTAACATTAGAGTAGAATATTAGATTTCCTTATAATACATACATGAACTTGTATGTTTGTGTCAGAAGAAAATTGGCAATGATCGAATATCAGACATCTGTAGATAACCTGTCATTCGAGGACGACGCGTGACGTCACGATAATAGGCAAGATTGAATATAATGGGAACTCTTTATACTCGTATTTACGTTATATTCACGTATGTTACATAATTTTCCTTTTATTGAGAGAATTCTTAGTGTTTAGGCTACCAAATGTCACTGCAACGTTTTTTGCCTATTAACAATTTAATGTCAAGTAAATCATAATCAAAACTAGGTATTTAATTATCACTTATGGATGGTAAACAGTCAGTTAGGTACAGAAATAGTAGACACCATTCCAAATGCCATTACCACAAACTTTCGATGTGGTGTCATATGACGACTTTGTGAGCTACTTTTTGGGATTAAAGTTGTAAAACATAATGATGTTGTTTATTATCAAAAAAGTAGCTCTACACTACTAGGTAGCATGTCCTATGGAAAGTACATAAATATTTAAATAATGCACTGATAAAGTTCTTAGGTTTGATCCCATAAAATAACTTGATTTTGTCTTATGGCATGATCAATGAAGCTAAAAGTAGTGAACGAAAGGCTGTACCATAACTCTAGAAAATAAATATTTATTCCCGTATCATATTTAAATGACTTGTTTAAATATCGCTGCAGGGTTTATTTCATTATCTTAGGATTACGTTCTCTGAAAAAATGTTGTACTTATGTTGTCTCATTCCGGTAATTTGATTTTAATCTCATTACATGTTTCTTTTATGAACTGGATTTTTCCTGTATTAAATTGGACTTAGAGATTAATTTTGACAGAATATAAATTTCAAAATGAAATTATGAAATTGTATTTTACGATATACTTTACAGTGATGTTAAAGCTTTGATTGGTTTACTTATCAACACATTCCGGGACAGTAAACGGATATGGCCGTGATGACAATATAACATCTATTGTGTCTATAATAATGTCCATGAAAGGGGTAATAATCAGAATTAATCTAAAAAGACGTACATATGCTAGACATTAACATAAGTGCTTGGACCGGTCGTGATCCGCCTTTAATCATTGCTTGTCCACCACATTGATCAGGTCATCGATCCATTTTATGGGAGATTTACCCCCATTTTGCGTCTTCCAGTTTGTGGTCGCCACTTTCGGCTGAAAGTAATTCATTATGTGTTCCGTTTATCGCCATTTCATTGTGGCTCTTACGAAATACTACAACGAAAAAAAAGCAAGATAGAGGATAATAATAATTATCTATACCAAAACAAAAATGTAGCAAAAGCGTAACAATACATTTATTTAAATTGGACTGTTAAAATGTTACGTAACAAAACTTTACAAAGTTCAACACTTTAAGATAATTTTGACTAAATGTCTCACATTACGCTAGTGACAACACAAGTACTTACACATTTTAATTAATATTATTAAGTCAACAGTGTTTTAACTGTAGACGTAATTCTTTCCCGTACATTAGCCACAGTTTACGGCCTAATAAGATAATATGAAGTTCTCAACTTCACTCAATTATTTAGAGATATTCACGTCAAGAATATACGTTATAATACTGAAGTTGCGTCGATAATAGCGTGAACTGTTTCGATATTAACTAACAACTTTAGATGAAATTGAGAATCAAATTATATTGATTTATATAAGTCTTAGTATTAGACTAGATATCTGTAAAATGGAAGAGACCGTGGCTTAACTATCGAACTGTTTTCCATCGCTAAGTCTGCTCTCCATCAAATGAGCGAACCCTTGCTTATTAATTCAAAGAAAAATAGTGAGGTTTTCTTATACCATTTTAGCCGAAAGATGTCCATTGCTGAACATGGACCTTCATCAAATATAAATACTACTTTGCTTAGTCGTGATCCACCTTCATCTATCGGTTGAACAACATTAATTGAACAAAAACCATAACTTTATTATTTAATGTATACTCAAAACTTTTCTCTTACGATATCCGACAATATGCGAGCTAAAACTTTTTAATAACTTCACGCTTAACGAAATAGCTGTATTTAAAGCTTGTGGGTGGCGATTATCGTCGTAACGTACTTTTATACGAGAGAAGTTCGATCTAATGAGTGTCTGTTCTCTCTCGATACCGTGGTTAAAGTTTTGACATGTCGTAAGCGAGAATATTACCGTGGACAAATGAGAATGAAGCCTTACGATAACAGTTAGTAAAGCCAAAATTCGTTCGCTATTATTATATTTAAATAGACATGCTTTTGTATTCTTACAACTTTGGTAATTTTTTAGGATAATTACAAAAAAATATTTGGCTGTTTATTCTACCGTATCAAAATGAACGACTATATTTTGCTTGTTGGTAAGCAGTTCGTGAAAGTGATCCCCATTTCAACTGATAAACAACCGAAAAACACAAAATGTATCAAATTTTTTTAGAAAAGTGACTTGTTGGGAATTTATCGATGTAAGTGGGGTGCTCCCGTATTAAATATAAGATTCGTTTTCATCGTGTACTTCTACTTGCAATAAGGATGATTTAAACACTGCATAGAACTTTGCGTTAGAAGTTGCTCATTTTAGTTCAATCTTGTATCTTTAAGAGATCAAAATTTAAACGAAAGAAGTTGAAATTATATATTCACTCAAGTATTTCTTTGTTACAGACACGTGTTAAGTGACGGTAGACTAGTATTTGGTGCGAGAAGGTCACTCATGGATGCGGGGAGCAGTGGAGGAGCTCTACTTCGATGTCGGGCTTCTAATCGTGCTGGCACTGTGTTATCCAGAACTGTTATGTTGCAACCTGGTAAGTAGTAATGGCATTCATATCATAATATCATATCTTAGCCTCCTAAGTAGAAAGGAGGCTACTATAACCTGTCACTACCTAAAAAGTAAAATGAATTTCAACAGTTCATTTAAACATTGTGTTGACAGAAATAGAAACTAAGTTCTAGCACTATTCAATATGTAGGTATTCAAACAATATTTTTTCAGAGCTGAAAGGTCAACACTGTCCAATGAATACCACACAACAGTAGGCACTAACCTTTAAATTCATTTATTTTTGGAACAAAATTGGCCCGTTAAGTCTCGTTGCAAATATTATTTATTAAAACAATAAAATTTGCCCGAGGGTTTTGGCTCATAAAGCAAAATTTGTAATGAATAAATAATAGCAGACCCCAATTATTTATTATTTTGATCATCGTTTGTTTCCTATTATAAATACTGGCTCAATTATACAAAAGCTATAATGGAAATTGTAAAAACTGTAAACAACAGACTTGTGTAATAAACAGATGTACGGCAAGAGGGCAAAACAAATTACAACTTTGAGTTGGACCAATTAACTTTCCGTTACAACGGGAAAATATGAAATAAAATGAAAAACAGCCCACGGCTCCATAGGTTTTTTCAGAGAAAACTTTTAATTAAGGGATTAAAAATGACATTACAGTGAGTTCGCAGTATCGTAACTTTCCTTTTGTTTCGAAAATGTCCGCAAGGAAAACCATAACATGAGTAAAAAAATTCGATCGAGTAAACAGATAAGTACCGAGCAAAGCTCTATTAAGCCTTGTTAAAAACTTAATTCTTTGCCCTCCTTGACAGTTATATATCTTCTAAGTTTGAACATTAATTATGACAGTGTAACTTTGTTAAGTTTTAAATATCTTTGAGACACGATACTTAGAAAATTGTATTATTTTAGAACTTAATTATAAATTGCTGTCTCGTTAACACAATAATTGTACGTAAAACTAAGGTAAGAATAGGTTCAGACTGGCTAGAGTGGAAGTGCTTTATTTGGGAAGGGAACTGTCCAATACTGGCTGTATGGCAAGGTTGAATGATGGAGAGAAGTGAGGATGATCGCCGTTACTACTGATAAAAAAAAAGTAAATAGTGTATTTGCGTTTAAATGACAGCGACAGGACTGATTATACACCTTCACAAGTCTACAGCCTGGCACTTCTAGTACTCCTAAGGATTATTCTCGTTTTATTATTTTTAATATTTTACTGAGGATAATTATTTATGTAAATTATTAAAAGCTTGTTAATGTTTTTAACGCATTTAGAATAGTACATAACATTTTGGTAGAAGAACTATTTATTTAGAACAAAGAATTATTTGATTACGTTATTTTGAGACAATTCCACCACAAACCTATGACTGTGACTTGTAAATCAGGATTAGCAGCGTTGAAAACCGCACAAGCGAGATTTTAATTTATTCTTTTTATGTCTCAAGGTAGGCAATTTTGTGATCAAAGTCTATCAAATTTAACTAGAGCTGTATTTGTTCTATAAAAATGGTTCACATTTTATTCTACTACCTTTCAGACCGGAATATTAGGTATTTGAGCGATGAATATTATTTTTCACTCCAATTACTTTTTCTGCCGAGGGACGAGGAACTTTTAATTAAAGATTGAGCGACATTATGTCTCATCTCGGAAAAATAACCTAGTTACAACGAAGCCGACTTTTCATTATTGAAAATGATTTCATTTCTTTAAGCTTAGCTTTTATGTAATACTGCGTTGACTTAGCGATATAATGTAAGATTAAATGATGATTGCCTAAGGGTAATTTACTCTCTTGCCACTTGTGGGCTTGAAACTGAAAATACCAGTTCTAATTTAAATAGGTATACTTTAGATACACGACAGAGGAAAAACCCGAAGCTATTATGAAAAACCATTCCGTGTTGAACTATGTATTTAAAAGGTCAGTACCTTAGACGTCTACGCATTTGCACATTGGGAGGTGTTTTGTCTAATTACCACACACCAGTAACATTTGTTACACGAGTCTAATTGGATGTTTGTAAAGTCAACATCAAGGCAACATAGACCCTGTTCACTAAAGCGAGAGTCGACTTTAAATTAAAAACCTTTACCTTTTACAATCATAAACAGTATTCATACACAAACATTATTGGATAACTCTTGTTAATATTGTTTCTCCATGTTTACCAGCCCATTTATCAATTGAGACTGACAGTTAAGACAAGGTCTCAAACCACATTGCTTGGTTAGCTTGCATGTATTGTGAGGTACCTAGTCCACATAGGCGGGTTACAATAACGAGTTCCACAGTCGTATCGCAAACGTTCAAACCACCCAAACTTGCGAACTAACGCTAACTTACAGATTTAACTTACCATATTTTAATATTTTTCTCTACAATGAAGACGACTACAAAGGGAAAATTGAAAGGCAACAAATGGGGGCGCTATAGAAGCTTATTCTCATTGAAATGAGTTTCCAAGAAAGTATTCGACACTTTGATGTTGTGATATTTAGTTACCTGCTTGTTTCAAAACTCGTTTTTAGCGATGAGCTAATGTGTGGTAACTGCTGTCGAAGACACAGTTTGCATCCTTGAAAACTTTACTTGGTTCAGTATATTTATAAAATCTGGTTCAGAATACTGGTAGAGTCAAGTATTTTTTTGTAATGTTAATTTGAAAGAAACTCATAAAAACCTTTCAAAACTTGTCTTATTAATATTTGCAAACGGTTAAAATTTGACCGAGGACATTTATAAAAGCTATATATTTAAAATCATTTCTCTAAGAATAGAGTGTTAAAGTCACGAAAATGGTATCTACAATCTAAATAATATCTAGAGACTGTGCTAAACAACTAAACAGCAGAATTTAGACGTTAACAAAACTGTGGACCAAAGATCACCAAATATTGAGACTCGACTATTGGCAAAAATAAGTAAACAAATAAGCCGTAACTCTAAACAATTTCTGACGGTCTTTTCGGGCCACAGTCTCTGCTATAAAGACCACACCTTTTCAATTTTGGTGTTATAGGCATTTCTCTATCATGAGCTTACACGTTCACAAAAAATAGTTTGTCCACGTCTTAAAACTTTCCGGGACATTCTTCTATTGTGTCTACAGTAAGTAGTGTCCATGAAAGGGTTAATGCAGTGTAAAGGGACAGACTCACCTCTAGAGAATTTCAGTAAGTTAAAAATACTCCTAAGATTAATAATATTATTCACAAGCACAAAAATTATCAAAGCCTGTTCGCACCAAATATAGGTGCCAGTATTACTGCGTTCGCTTTTAAAAAAAATTATGTCATGCTCTTTTTCAACAACTTGTTTACATTTCAAATATTCGCTGAAAAAGTACATTATTCAATTACCATAAAGCGTAGAAAATAACGTTGTTATACAAAAGGCCATAAGTATGACTTGAAATTGACAGAGTCAAGCCCGTGATGGCTCCACAAACAAAGATATGTCCGTCGCAATTATTTCTTTATTTATTATTCCATCTCATTTTTGTTTTGTTATTTCTTTTGACAACTCGCGTAAGAAGTCTCGAGTTACTCATTATTAAAATGAACGTAAACTTCGTAATGTCTTTTAACCGTATTTTATTGAAATATGTACCTACTTCATTTCCTTTTATGTTGAGTACTGCGCAAATGACAAACACAATATTATTCGTTTTGGATCTTTTGTAATATCATGGGATTCTCATAAAGTAAGCATTTTCACTTGCGAATGAATTACATAGTTTTCGTGTAATGAACGAAGTTTATTGGTGTCCCGGTAATATTTTGCTAACTAGAGTGGCATACTTCCATAGATACTTCCATGTAATGATATTCTAATAAATACTACAATCAAAGACGATAGATCCACTTGACTGCTAATACAGCGTACAAACGCTCGCCAAAGATAAGGCATTTAGCGCTTATATCAAACCGCGACAGAGCTTACTCATTTAGTTCCGACCAAGTGTCAGATCTGTGCGCACATGTCAATACGCTACATTCTTAATTTTTTTACGAAAATGCCTTCCTGCTCTGATAAATGGTGTGGAAAATCCACTAAAACATCAAGTTATAACAAGGATGGTATAACTTTTCACCGGTAAAGTACGATTTTAGTTGTGTTATGATAAATATTTATTGTGATTGCAGGGCTCAAGTGATATTGGTTGTATGACGTAAATACGACACCATCAAAGTTTGTCTCTCTTTCTCGCGCGAGACGATTGTCAATAGTTCCGTCTCTTTTTGTTTTTTTCTGTCACAGTAGCGCTGAGACAAATCGGAAATAAAGTTGATGTCGATAATTAGTATTCATGATTCGGTTAACAATATTAATTAAAGATATTTTACTTTAATTACATTTGCCTACTTTGATTTTCCATTTAGTTTTGTGATTGTAAATATACTTTTTTATATAAAAAAACAAAATACTCTGAATTGAATAGAAAGTGTTCAATAAAAATGCGTGTTGTTTTTTGACTGGAATTACAAAATTATTTTTTTCTAGTATTATTTATACACACAGTACCATCAACAACTATTACTAATAATAAAATACCACGTATTTACTTGGTATTATACAAACTAAGAAAAAAAAAATACACATGCCCCGAGGTTTTAACACAAGCGTACCTATCGTATCATGATTCATAAACCGCCTATAACTACCTATTTCACTCGTGTCAATCACTTTCCTTTACTCTATTCACTTTATTTATTAATCCAGACATCTTTTTTTTCGAGAGATAAAAGGAAATATTTATCCATTAAAAAGACACACATTATGTACCTACCTACTAGTAAGTAAAATTATTTTATAGTTTTACCTTTCATTTATTGAAGACATTAAATCAATTGTAAAGATAAATGCAAATAAAATATTTATTTATTTATTATACTCATCGTCATCAATTATGAATAACTTTTATAAATTCTACAATAAACCATTTACATACAAAAAATACCTATAATGTAAATTTATTAGTAAGACATAATAACCTCTTTCTATATTGTTTTCATATTGTTAAAATAATTCTGACATCCATGTATTCGGACATAGAATAAAAATTACTTTATCGATAACGATTTATTTTGCCACAATTATGTGGTACAACACTATGGGGCGGTGCAATATGATTGACATTGATGCATTAACCAATCACTGCCGCGATAATTTCTTCGTCCCCCGACCCGCAGTGGTGAGTCCGCGTGTGTACTAGAAATCATATCATCGTCACTCAAGTGGTTATATACTCATTGACTACAATAGACCTTTATCTAGGTCTGAATTTCTTAAGTAATCTCTTAAATTCTTAAGTGTTTTGGTTACGTTGTGCGTTACCATAATTAATGCGTACTAAGGATATATAAATAAAGTAAATTAAAAGTATAATTTCAAACCAAACGAAAGCACTTTTGGGTTCACTAAACTTCTTAAATGTATTTCCGATAGACACATTGTCTCTAAACAAACGACCGTGATAAAATAATGATCCTATGTGAGTGTTTTGGAATCAATGGTACAACGAAAATTCAAGCTAAGTAAATCCCTTCAGTAAATAAGTAAGGCTTACTTAATGCATTTTTTGTGGGTTAGCAAAGATTGTATTTTTTTGCGGCTTGTATTGCCGTGTTACGTAGTTTAAGTAAATTCATACACTTATAAATTGTAATATAAAACCTTAAAAGTATAAAGAAAAGTATAAATTGATTAAAAATTATTAAAGTTGACTGCTGTATTATCAGAAATTCAGTGAACTGTTCATAATAATCTTGACATTCACTTCCTTTTTTCAATTATAAATCTTTTTCTCTTTGTTTTAAAACATATTTTTATTTTAAAGTACTATTTTATACTAGCTGTTGCCCGCAGCTTCGCCCACGTGAATGTCGGATATCGCATTATTTTACAAATTTCGTCCCCATATTTCAACCCTTTCAAGGCGATTTATTGCGAGAAAAGAATACCTATGTTATCCACCAAGGTCTATTCTATCTCTATGTCAAATTTTAAAATCGGTTCAGTAGTTTAGATGTGAAAGCGTATCAGACAGAGTTACTTTCGCACTTGTAATATTAAGTGTGGATTTGACATACATTTTATCATCTTCATGTAGCCAAAGACACCCAAAAAGCCTTTACATTATCAACCCTTTAATCAGCCTCATCCATTATAAATTGCCAACTACCTTAATTAGATAATTGTTATATTTTGTGTAATTCTAAATAGGTACGAGTATAACGGAGTATTATTAATAACGTTATAATTTTCCACTGATACCACTGATAAATTTTCAGTTGGCCGATATAGTTATTTTATTATCAACAGGATTCAATTTATTACACATATAATGATATGTTATGTATCTCACAAAGCCGGTGGTGGCCAACATTCGATTAATTGGTGTCCAGCACTTCTTATGGATATAATATAATTCTGCAAAGTTGTTACTAGTATTATTAAAATTTCGAAGGAACTAGAAAGATATTTCTATAGTAAATCTTTTTGTTTTAGTTGAAGACAATGTCCTGTCGCACGGCGCGCGGCAACTGACACCGGCCAAGATTGGCGGCTCTGTTGTCCTGCGGTGCGAACTGTCGCCCCAAGTTGGACTTGTGGATATCACGTGGTTGCAAGACGGATTACCGCTTTCATCTGGATACTTGAGTGGAGGTATGTTTTTTTTATGTGTAGAGAAGTATGTAGTAAATACAGATTAAAAATATTTGAGTTATTTCGGTCGGATCCTCTGTCCTCTGCTTTGATAGCCTATCTATGAGCCAAATAACGCGTTATTTGATGAAAAATGCAAAATATCAAGGCAAAATTACTATATTTTAATACAGTACGTAGTATAGTTGTATGTGGGACAATAACTAGTTACATTGGAACCTAACATAGCTTGTCTTTATGCTAAAAATTTATTGCGATAAATTAAAATCACGGTATAGGTAAAATTATTGTATAGAAATTAATTCTCGTAACCTTTGTTACATGTGCCATTTTTAAATAAATTTTATTCATAATACCTACGTATTTATTAATTATACTAGTAAGATAATTACATTATCAGTAATACGGTATAATTAAATTAAAGATTTTTATTTCGTTACTGAGCTTGAAGCTCACTCAACCGCAATGCCAACTCCTCGTTAAAAATGGAAAACATGCGGTAATGAAAAATATGCAGTATATTTTGCAATTTCGATTTGAAGTATACGCAGTACTAAAGTGGTAGAATATGAACTACACTGACGGACTCATAAACTGCATCAAAGTAATAGACGACTTTGAAATAAATATTTTAACCAAGTATGCAAACTTTCTATACAGATTAAAATTGAAACCTCTAGATTGGTTCGTGAACTTTAAAACAGCGTAGGGTCATATCCTTAAGTTTAAGTTTGTGTACTGGAAAGGACCTTAAGACTTTTTTGAAGAAAAACAGAAATTTAAGGAAAATTGGTTTAATAAAAAAAATGGTTTTAACAATAGACACAAACTTTATGCAAGGGTTTATAAATTTATGTTTTAATAAGGTGTATTACCTCCACGTGATTACGGATTATAATCGGTTCCGCATAGATTTTATTAGGGTTATTAAAAGATCTTGCGAAATATTGTCCCATTCTTCTGAAAGTGCTGTTCTTAGTGCTGCTAGTAATGCTTTTTAAATTGTCCCAAACATGCTCAATGGGATTAAGATCCGGGCTGCGTGCTGGCCAATTCATTGTACGTATCCCAACCTCTTCGCAATATTGTCGAACTTGTGCAGCAGCATGCGGCCGGGCATTATCCTGCATTAAAGTAAAATTTTCGCCTATGAATCCCATGTAAGGCACCACGTGATCTTCTAAGATCTCTGTTATGTAGCGATGTGCAGTCAAACCCCCTCTATTACCGTTTTGACGGACCATGTCTATGAACACAAATTCTGTTCGCCCGTTCATCGATATGCCACCCCAGACCATACACGAACCGCCTCCAAAAGGAACACGCTCCTCAATGAAACTTTGAGCATATCGCTCCCCACGTCGACGATAGACTCTTCTGCGACCATCTGCACCATATAAACATGTCCTACACTCATCCGTGAACAATACGGAGGCCCATTGCTCTTCTGTCCAATTTAGGTGATCACGCGCAAATCTTAAGCGAGCTTGTCTGTAAGCTACAGACAACTTTGGACCATTTGCTGGTCTAAAAGGGGTGATATCCGCTTCCTTTAACCTTCTTCTTATTGTTCGTGCACTCACATTTACTCCACGCACTTCATTAAGCTCTGTTTTGTCGTTAACTGACGTGAGGAAACGATTTCGCAGGGAAGTTGTAACAATAAATCGGTCATCACAACCGGTGGTTGCTCGAGTCCTGCCTGTACCACGTCTCCTTCTGTAAGAACCTGTCTCCACAAACCTTCTGTATATTCTAGAAACCGTAGCCTGGTTTAAATTTAAATTTCTACCAATCGTTCGTTGATCCAAGCCCTCCCGCACCAGTGCTACAGTTTGAGCCGCTTGTTCGGACGAAGTATCCATATTATGGTTCAAAAACTCTCGATGAGTTAAAAAACTAACCCAACAATTCTGCTGGTAACAATAATTCAATTGACAAAAGAATAAAAACTCAATGCGAATCAATTTAAAACTTTGCTTTAAATAACACGCAAATCTGATACTACGAGTAAATTTTCTTTTCCCGGCTATATTCATTTGTTTTACTGCAGTTGTATTTTTAAATTTTGCTTTTTTTTTAAGATTAAGAGCCAGTCTCTCCATATTTATATAATTTAATCTAAAAAGTTTGCATACTTATTAAAAAAAATCATTTCAAAGTAATCCTGAACTTTGATGCAGTTTATGAGTCCGTCAGTTTATTTTATTACTGCTATCGTAAGTCACTTTAATAAAAATAAATTAGAGTTATATTTTTCAGTCGATTGGAATAATCCAATCGACTGAAAATATAACTCTAATTTTTATCTTATGAAACGATCTCGTATCATAAGATACGAGATCGTTTCTCAAGTTCTCTGTTTAGGTTCCTTTGTCATGTTCATGTTTCACCAGCTTTGTTAGGTTACACAAATTAAACATAAATAACATTCATCATAATGTCTGTGTTAATAAAAAATAAATAAAAATCAAGAACAAAATAACAATCAATCATCAATTAACTGGTTAATTATTTTTTATAATGCTCCCGGTGTTATCTTTCGCTTCTGGGAATTTAAATATAACATTGTTACAGAACCTCGTTGGGTGTCCGGTGCTAACGGTCTACTTCTTGGCCTCGACTTAACTCAAGCGGATATACAAGCAGAATACTCCTGCTTGGCTCTCGACACACCGAGTCTACCCATAAAACTTACTACTGACGGTAAGTCAACAGTCTATTTTAGTTTTTTAGGATTTTATATTTATCGCTATTTATTTTAAAATTTCGTAATATACCTATCAAAATATTAATTTTAATAAAACACATATATGTTTTATTAAAGTAATATTTTGATAGCTATATTACGAAATTTTATTCTTCGTTGATAAACCGTCGATTCTGTAACATAATTCACTTACCGAGTTAAAGATTATGCCCGCTAAAATCATGTTGAAAAGTTAGTTGAATATAAGTTTTATGAGGGTTTAATCATGTCGATTGAGTATCCTTTAGGGCTAACTTTGCTGGCGTTTAAATATTAGGCATTTATAAAACGAATGGTATCACGTTGAAATGCCGCCAATGCGAATCATATTACTTTATTTTTACAAAATAAATCGAAACCATTAAAATAAAGTCCACGTAGTCGAAACTTTATATTATTATTAAATTTGCTCTAAAATAAAATATTTGTCATTTTTGCATATTTCGAACGTTAGGATTGATTCATAGGGGCAAAGCGGAGCGCCATTTTTCCTAATAATGTCACTTTTGCCAAGTAAGGGTAGAACTTGCTTGGTGACGAACGGTTATAGTAGATAATATTACATAATATTAAGCAATTTTGCTATTCTATTCTGGCTAAGTATCATTAAATTCTTTCACAGTTATGCAGGTTATTTCAGAGATAGAAATTAAATGCCTACTTCTTGAGATACTGAATTAGAATATGACCAATTATTGTTTAATATATTGAGGCTATTTAATGTAATCGATAACATAGTTGACAGCTATTATGTAATTATGTACAACTACGACATACATGATTGAGAGCATCTAGTTACATGATGCCTTAGGCATTGCAGTTATAACTTATCAGTCGCATGCTTCAAATATACGAGATAAGCTATTCGACTAATTTTGGAAACCAGTTTTATATGTTGTCTTAATAATTACAATTTAAATACACTACATTAATATTTCCGAAATATTCACTATTTTATTAATACAAAACAATGTTAAAGTTCGAATTTACTAAACTGCGCCAAAAACAATGTTTCTGTAATGGCGCTGGTCATATGTCACGCGTGACGTCACACACAAGTAAACAATGTACTTACCTAAGATTGGGCCTATCAGTGCAATTGAAGTGTAGGTATGCTACTTGCGTGTGTCATCCCCGGAGTTGCAACCAATAACAGACCGTTTACGTACCAAATTAAATTTCAAAAATTATATATAATTTATTTTGTTTATTTTTAAAAAAATACACATTTTTACATCAAAATAAAGTGAAATATTATTTTACGCTATTTCTTTGAGGATTACCACAATTGGTAGTATATTTTGAATGTTGTCAAATAGTCTATTCTGTTGTAACCAAAACAATTCAGTGTTCTCAATACTGTATTGCATTCATTAATGTTAAAAATGGTTGATGGGAGAATTACAAAGACTCTTAAATAAACAAACCTTATTGCTACCTTTATTGGACATAGTCCTTCATCTTCTAACACTTACCTAATAATTCTTCACCAATAAATAGGGTCAACTTCAAAGTTAATCAAGTTGCGGAATAAACAAATAAGTTTGTCAGTTTGCTGTACTTGATATTGAAAATGCCTTACTACCGAACAATTTTAAGAGCTATTAATTATTGTACTCTGTTGAGAACAGCCATTTTGTTCTTTTAAAAGTACATGTACCACCTATTAAATTTTATTTTTTATCAATTAGGTACTTGGTAGTTTTTATCTGAACGGTAGATAAAATACCTATTCACCATTCATTATTATAAGCCAGGACGATCGTCTATTGAATTATGTAGGCCTATGCCTACATTCTTA
This sequence comes from Parascotia fuliginaria, assembly GCA_963082885.1. Lineage (NCBI taxonomy): Eukaryota > Metazoa > Arthropoda > Insecta > Lepidoptera > Erebidae > Parascotia > Parascotia fuliginaria. Next base: position 6,148,429 of record OY720178.1, read on the forward strand.
TTAGTCTCTGCCTATTTTGTAATATATCTATAGAGACAGCTATCAACTTATAGCAATTGGTTACTTCTAGCCGTGAACGCTTTGTAGATGTATGTTAGTCTAAACGTCTCTCTTTTTATAAATATGGTATAAGAGTGGCGGTTAGATAAAATGCTTTTTCGTTTTAAACTTGAACAGGTCTTAAAGTTAATCTCTTTTTTTTGTGTAGACAGTAGCTGGTTGGAGAACATCGAGCTAAATTCCGTAGAGGCACGTGCCGGTGACACTGTTGTATTGCCCTGTATATTACGACACGTAAGCGGGCACGCTGTCAGGTAAATCATTTTGTATAATTTCAATTGAGTGTTTATTAAGCGCGTTTTCGTTATTGCCGCAATGAATTAATGGGACTAAATCTCCGAACTAAGGTTACAATAAAATGGCATTGCAACAAATGCAGTAAATTGAAATATAAAAATAACGGTTTAGGCGACGAATGCCTAATTATTACTCTCAAAATGGCAATAAAGTCGCAAAAGGACCAATTCTCATTGTCACTGTTACGGAAAAAAATCAGGTAAAATACTCGTAATTGCAAAAGCTCATAGAAAGTTATTCACTAATACTACTTCTACTAAATACTACTACTAAAACTAATGTATGGTAAGTAATTCAATGTTTGAATAGTTTTGTCAAACAATCCAAATAATAGTTGTAAATGGTTATTATCATGGACCCACTGGAATCCGCCCGGTAATTGGTAATACATTGAGCTAATAATCATCAGTGTAAGTGATATCGCAATCTAAGTTTTACTTGTCTATATTGTAACGATGTAAACACAAATTTCTATTTGTATATTAGCCAATATTTCATATAGCTAGTGTATAGTATTGTATGTTTGGCTGTTTCACTCTTCACAAGTGACGTGTAGTTATCCTCTACTATACTGCGATGTGTGGTGCAACTTCGATCCTCACACGGAATAAGCTTTGAGTGCACTTTGAATCCGTAAATAATAAGTTTGAATCTATAACGACAACGAGATTATTGCCTTTTGTTGCCGTGTGAGAGATTTGCCCTAAATGTTAAAACCGAGGGTTCTCTGAGTTATCTTCTGTTTCCTTCTCCTCTTCGTTCCCTTCTTGGTTATGTTGCTTGGCTATGTTGTTTAAACAAAGAACATGGCATAGCATAACGACTTTTACTGCAAAGAGATAGGCAGAGGTGTATAATACCCATGTTTCACCAGCTATGTTGAATCCCATATATCAAGGAGCAAGTCGATTCCGACACTGGATTAACACTGAGAACTCCTAGACAGAAAAACTTAATACCGTTTTAAAATTAAAATTATATCAAAACATCTGCCTGGCGTTCCGTACACAGTACTAATTGTAATATAGTAATACACTGTGTAAAATAAAATGTTTTCATTAGTTGGCAGCGTCAAGACGCCAGTGGTACATGGACAGCCATATCTTCAGAAGTAACAGTGCGAGGTGGTGCACTAGTAATATTAAATGTTCGGTTGTATCATGCTTCACGGTACGCCTGCTTTGCTCACCCCGACTCTTCAGCAAGGGTATTAGTGAAGTTGGTCATCTTTGAGCCTTTAACTGTGACTGTTGCACCGAATCCCTTGGTAAGTAGACTCTGCTATTATTGTAGCTCTTTGTTGCTTTGAATATTGTGTTATATTTAACATTTAAGGAGATATGCTTACCATCAGGCAGATATAATAAGGTCTGCATGATAAAAAGCAATTACCGAAGGCTAAATTCTGCAAGCATTGTGATTTTTTTTTGTAGTAGCAAAGTTGAGACAAAAAATTCTCATCTTATTCTTTTTTTATTATCTTATTTTATTTTAATTTTAATACTTACTTTAATTTTCGTTTTATATCTCTATAGTTTTTTTTTGCTTTATCGCTTTAGTATTATTATGGTTTCGTTATAATAATATTAGTTGCTTGCTAAAAGTGAAACTAAACGAAATAATTAAATAAGAAGTGTATGTAAAACATTAGCACTTGAAGCGTTGTTACAACTACGTCAAAGATATTGCTATCGATTTACACTATATAATGCTTTTCATTGCTGAACAATTACCTGGTCGCTTATTGTAGATGATAGGCACAGGCGGCACAGGTCACTTCAACTGTTCAGTGCACGGCGGTCGCGGCGGCGGCACCACGCTAAGTTGGCAGCACGAGGGAAGGCCCCTGCACGCTCCACAGTCACGCCTCTCCGTAGGACCGGTACGGTCTCACCACGCAGGCCTTTACCAGTGCACTGCTCACGACCACACTGAATCCGCTGTAGCTGGAGCCGAGTTAGTCGTTGCTGGTAAAAAAATCATATATCTGAAACAACCATCATTAGAATTACAGTCATTGTGTAATCTAAAAATTTATTAAATAGAGCGGACAATGAGACACCTACAAAGATCTTCTTACTCATACATATTGAAGAACTTTTTGAATTTTACAATATCTGCCCATCATTCTCGAATACATTATTCTTAGGATTGGAATCCAGTAATCGATTCAAATATAAGGCCGACCCTTTCGATTCTATTTTTAGAAGACAAATATTTCTTGTCGGTCAAAAGATTACAAAATTCTATTCACATCAGATTTGTTTTTAGAAGAAAGGCAAACATTCCTAGCTAGTCAAGCTGATCAAATTGCTTAACAAGCCAAGAATATTTGTCCACGCATAAAGTACTTATTGATTACATAAACCTACAGTTTTCATGATGGTTGGCAAATTTTTGGAATTGAGTTCGCCGTGAACAATCATCGATCCTGAGACCGTGTTTCAGACAGGCCGCCAAGATTGGTGTCAACATTCAGTGGAGCGGTGGCCAGAATTGGACAAAGCATTGTAATAAGATGTGCCGCTACTGGTGTTCCATCTCCTCGGATACTTTGGACTTTAGATGATAGACCGCTACCTGCTGCACCTGATAAGTAAGTCTATGCAAAATGGAAGACTCAAATTGAAATGACAGGTTCAAAATTCTAATGAAAATTCGTGTTTTGAACTCAAATTGATATTATACAGTCAAAATTTTGCTGCCTTGTTTACTTGCTTGGTGCTCCTTCGTAGGTACAGTGTAAATACAAGAGCAGAAGCAGTTCCTGGCAGTGAAGAAGGAACCATAGTATCTACACTGAGTGTTACTATTAGAACGGCAGATGAAGGTGGTAGATATGGTTGTAATGCAACTAATTCTCAGGGATCACACGCTCACCAAGCACGACTGAATGTTTATGGTAAGTTTTGGATCTTTGGACTACTGAACTTTCGAGCAAAAGTTAAACATGCTCGGTAACTCATTGTCTAAATTCATAGAAGGAATAATACCCATAGCAGTATTTTCTTTTTTCAATATTTCAATTCGTTTATTCATTTATTATTGAGCAGTGACAATTACTGAAACATGATTTTTTTATAGGTCCTCCAAATATCAGATATTTACCAGCATTACATGTAAAGACTGACACAGATGTGAAAATATATTGTCCTTATTCAGGATATCCTATAAAGTAAGTATGAGGAAAAAACCAAGTAACTATTCAAAATGTCAAAAGTCTTTCCGTACATTAATGTATTGGTGACTTTCAGAGAAGTGGTGTGGAAACGAGAAGATGGTTCGTTAGTAGAAAGTGTTTTAGAAGCTAATGATGAAAGAGGAGTATTAAGACTGAGTTCGGTTAGAAGTGCAGCAGCTGGAAGTTACACTTGTGAAGTGAGAGCCGAAAGTGGGGAGCTGGCGAGGAGAACAGTGAGACTTGAAGTGCATAGTGAGAAATTGCATTAAGTATTTACGAGTATTAGTTACAATAATTGATGAATATTTATGAGGTAGTGAGCAGGCTTCTAGTATTTATTGCAAAAACTAAGTTTTGACATAGAGTTTTACAGATTAGTTTTTATAAAGCTTCACAAAATATAGAAGGAATAGCTTAGCACTGTTTGCATTTTTACAAAACCAAACGTCTAGCTTATTGCCAACAGAGCCGCCGAAAATAGCCCCATTTCAATTTCCCGAAGAGCTAGAAGTGGGCGGCAGTACTCAAGCAACCTGTAGCTTAGTGTCTGGAGACAAACCTATACAATTCACTTGGCACAAGGACAATTTACCGATACCATCAATGCTCAAAGTAAGTATGCCACGATGTTTATATATCCTGTTCACTCTTAAACAGTTGTTATCTTTGTGCCTTATTTATTATACTATACTCGTAGTTTAAGTTTCCACGCGGTATTTTTTTTCGTCCCTTGTATTTCAACATTAAATTTTGTTAACAGTAATTTGTGTATTTTATTATGGGCGTTTTTGATAGCACTTAATGTGAAATTTTTCTCTTTTAATGAATAGTTTTCTACTTGTTTTAAATTTGATAAAATATTATGTGGTATATAGCTATTATTGTTATCTATTGTTATCAGGTGGAACAAAAAAATATGGATTTCTTTTCTCTACTAATCATCCAAGACCTGACTTCCGCACACAGTGGAGAATACTCCTGCAGAGCGACTAACGACTTTGGAACAGTTAGTCATAGCGCCTCGCTGATTGTCAAAGGTATTTATTGTCTAACTCTAGGTTTATACGGGTTGCAAGTAACTAAATTGTTCACTGTGTACAGTTTACAATCAAGGACGAACTGGTTAAATTTAATTTTACTGTGTGTCTACAATTTATCGTTTCTGTTTAATTAGTCTGTGATCCATCTTTTACTTACAACGTTGTTGTGAAATGTGTTTCTGTGTACATTTTTCTTTAGTATAGTTGACAAAAAATTCTGGCATTTCCAGTATTAAAAGATTATGGTACAATTTAGTAACTTATAATACAAACCTAGCTATAATAAATACTTTGAAATATCTTTATTATATATAATTATACCTAGAACTTTTATTTGGTATGTAGTAAATAATCTATCTAGATTCTTTATTATAGACGCTCGAAAATAGATTTTCAATGTGTTGAAGTGATAGCATTTAATTTCAACAATGAAACAATCCACAAAATACACAGCATTACCGTTAGGTTGGTTGCTTTTATATACTGCTTAGTTTTAGCACTAACGATATAAACGTACTATTTTATATCCTATTGACTTCAAGAGAGAAGTTTTATAACTCGCCCTGCTTTTGAGATCGACTTTATATTCTTTTTAGAGTCAACTACATTAAAATTTTTAATTTTATAACCAATCAATATATAAATCTAATAAGAACAAGTTTAAAAACCTGTAGGGAGTGTATTTTAGGTAAAAGGACAGTTGGTAGTCGTAAGAAATCATCTTTACTAAAACTATGTCTAAGTATTTAATGTTTAGTTGTCAAAAATTAATGTATAGTAGTACGTATTTAGGCTGATATGACGATAATGATTTTAATGTTCGTGTCTGATCTTTTTAAATTTAATCTACCAACTAAAAGCTTGGCTGCAAATCATAGACACAACCTCTTGTATAAAGCTCCTCCCTTTACAAGAGATATAGCCTATGAGTTGCTTTAATCACCACACTTGGCAAGCGAGTTAAATAATGCACTAAGATAAAATTTTACTCGCATATAATATTACGATCTGTTGGTATTCCCTCTTACAACAGTGGTGGATAAAAATTGGTTGGTTCTATTCTGCATCAAAGAGCACATCGCACAAAGAGTCAATTCCACAAAGTACTCCACTAAAAATATTTATATACATACATAACTTCACATCTGTCTCCCATCAGTGTACCATTTGCTACGAAATACAAAATATTTATAACTTACGATATATTTTAACGCAGTGCTTAGTTATATTTTCAGTTAGTTATATTTTATAGTACATACATAGTTAAAGTACTAAATTAATTAAGCCAGCCCTCATATCCCAAGAGTGTGGAAAATCTTCACGATGTATGTTGTTAACAGTTGGCTTGAGTTTAATGGTAGAGTTCAGAGAGTAGTGGTTTATTAGTATTACTTAGTAAAAGCTAAGTTATGTAGCTGTTATAAATGTTTCAAGGCTTTTTAGTAACTTGCAAAGCCAAAATATATATGCTAGCAATAAATAGTAGTTACAGCTTTAAAGAATGATAATACAGAAAGTAAATTATTAGGTTATAGTTTCATTTAAAAATATACGTTTGTAATATAATACGATACCAGCTTTGACTATCAACTACTTACCCTTTTAGGTTCTCACAGGTATGTGCAGGAATAACAGCAAAAACTAATTTTACTTTTATGCATACTAATTTACATCTATAAATAATAACGTAACTCAAAACACATTGAAATTCATGAAGACAATACGCGTTCTTCTGATTCCTTATCTCCTATATTTTTATTTCCTTTAAAAATAGGTCTTTCTCTTTCCTTAAACGGAACAGCGTAACATATAAAGCAGTCTTTTCGCACAGAACCACCGACGTGGGTGTGGCGAGCTCAAAATACTTCGGTGTCGGCTGGAGCAGCGTTATTACTCCCATGTTCGGCTAAAGGACAACCAACTCCAAGGATTTCATGGGAATATACTACAGGTAAGATTTTACGAAGATTGTTTGATATAAGAAGTTCTTATATCTGAATTAAAGATTTATATCGCTGACTAAGGTTCATAGAGGTGAACCTTAGTCAGCGATAAAAATCTAAGACATAGATAGCGTTGAGCCTTCACAAGGTGGATGGTGGAAGTGCTTATTAAGGTAGAGCACCACAGATGGATGAGAGAGACTTAATTATCCTCCAAGAAGTTTCTTTTCTTTGACGACCGATTAAAGTTACGAGAGGGGACACGCCTATGTCCACTAATGAAATTTTTTCGGTTAAAATTATAAAGAATTAGGAAAGGTATCTTTATAAAACTCCAATAAAAAGATCTTTCCTAAAAGCCATTTCTATTTATTATAAGTACAATGTTATTGAATAGATGTTGTTGTTGTGTAAAGATAAATAAACTGTTTTGTTAATTTGAAACGATGTAATTTAGTACAATATGTTTAAACGGAAAACTGTTTAGAAATTATTATAATTAGGTTGATATAAAGGTCGAAAGGAAAATTGGTCACTATATATAACGTTTTGAAGTTAAAATAACACGACCTTTATATACACTGTTATATTTAGCAGATGCTGAGGCTTATGTAAAGTTTCATAATATGGGCATCTCCTGAAGCAACAAATACAGACCCGTAAGAAAAACAAAAATATACAACTTCTTTACAACTGTACTCCTATTCTTTGCATTCAAAACATTCGGTAATCGTTTAATCGTAATAACATTACTTAATTTGAATTGAGAAAAAAAATTGAATTGAGAAATTCAATTAATAACATTGTTTAAAATTAACAAAACGGTGCCCTAATCATCACGCTTGGCTTGCAAGTGGATTTAGACCGCAGTAATATGTTGTTTGGCATGCAGATAAAGCCCGTTATGAAATTGTCTTAATCGAATCTACAACCGCGGAAAAAATGGAATGATTTCATAATCTCTGTTCTAAGCCACAGATACCTTTAAAATTAACAATATAGGAAGCATAATCATTAGCAGCCTGATTAATGTCAAAATATGCCTAATAATATTTTCCAAAATAAATTTTGGAAAAACATTATTTTTGTAAACCATTTTTGATATGCAGTGAGAACTGATTAAGTGAACCATGAACCACGTACATTAGCTCGAGAACATCATTCATTATCATAGGTCCAGCTGTAAGTAAATTCATTTTATGGATGATGATGAAGTTGAGAATATTCTTGTTACAACAATGTAATGCAAAGGTTTTTGTAGACGGTGACAACTGGCGTCACGTTCTCTGGGGCCAGTCCGAAGCGACAGACATTAGCGGAGGCTCCATACTGATAGATGGTACTGTATGGCTAAGAGCTGCTAGTCCAGAACATGAAGGCTGGTACAGGTGTACAGCAAGAGTACAACACTCATTTCTCCATCACTCGTTTTATTTGGATGTAAGAGGTAAGAATTTTAAATCATGGCTACAAATATTGATAATAATACCAATATAATATACTATAATAATTAATACCAATATTGATTAAGTATAATTATAGTAGCGAAAGTTTATTATGTGACTAAACATTACACATTAATGTTTGTAAGGTAAGAGTTGTCAGTTAACAAATTTTACGATGGAGCCTAATCAATGGATGCTGTAATAACTATTATACACAAAAACGCATTAAGTACTTTAAATCGTAATTGTTTAATATTATTTCATAGGTATCATTATTTTGGATTAATAATAAAGAACAAAATAATAAATATCTATCTTAAAAACTTTTACTCATTTATTCATATGTAGGCATCGTATAATAGGTAGTATTTTTTTCATCAAAAATAAAATTAATTTTATTTTTATACATCATAAATTAGAACCACCACGGCTAAGCAGAAGTGGTAGTGGCGAAACTCGATGGGTGGTGAGAGGGTCTACGGCAAGATTATCCTGCACTGTTAGGGGAGAGCCAGAGATACATGTGCATTGGACACATGACGCCCGGCCTCTAGCTTTACAGTAAGTATACAGAATCAGCCTTTTTTATGTCATTATGTCTTTGGGATTAACAGTGTTGAACACAGCAAACTACATATACTTACTCAAAGAGATTAAATATATATTGTAGTACCTAGTTACATCATCATCATCATCATCATATCAGCCAAAAGAAGTCCACTGCTGGACATAGGCCTCCCCCAATTTTCGCCATCGTAGCCGGTCGTTCGCCGCCCTCATCCATCGGTTGCCCGCCACCCTTATAAGGTCGTCGGTCCACCTTGTGAGGGGTCTGCCCACGCTGCGTCTTCCGGTTCGTGGTCGCCACTCTAGAATCTTTCTGCCCCAGCGGTCGCCACTCTAGAATCTTTCTGCCCCAGCGGCCGTCAGTTCTGCGAGCTATGTGTCCTGCCCATTGCCACTTCAGAGAAGCAACTCTGCGAGCCACGTCAGTCACTTTGGTTCGCCTGCGGATTTCTTCGTTTCTCAAACGATCGCGCAGGGAGACGCCTAACATAGCCCGCTCCATCGCCCTCTGAGCGACTTTGAGCCTTCGGATAAGACCCATAGTTAGCGACCACGTCTCTGCTCCGTATGTCATCACTGGCAACACACACTGGTCAAAGACCTTGGTCTTAAGACACTGCGGTAGTGCGGACGAGAAGATATGTTGTAGCTTCCCGAACGCTGCCCAGCCGAGCTGGATTCGACGAGTGACCTCTTTCTCGAAAACGGACTTACCTAATCGGACTGTTTGTCCCAGGTATGTGTACTCGTCAACGAATTCGAGCATCGAGCCTCGACCGTAATAGGAGTGGGTGTAACATGGACATTGGTCATGACTTTAGTCTTGTCCAAGTTCATTTTTAGGCCCACTTGTCGAGAGACTCTACTGAGGTCATCGAGCATTGCACTGAGCTCCTCCACGGTCTCAGCCATGACCACGATATCGTCCGCGAATCGAAGGTGAGTGATGTACTCGCCGTTTATGTTGATGCCAAGTCCATTCCAGGTCAGAAGCTTGAACACGTCCTCCAGTGCAGCGGTGAACAGTTTCGGAGATATGACATCTCTCTGTCGTACTCCTCGCTGCAACTGGATAGGCCTTGATCTGACCATCAATTCGTACTGACATGGTGGCGTTTTCATACAAACACTTCAGAACTTCGATATATCGATAGTCAATATGGCACCGTTGGAGAGACTGCAGCACGGCCCAGGTCTCGATCGAATCAAAGGCTTTCTCATAGTCCACAAACGCTAAGCATAGGGGCCGATTATACTATGTGGACTTATGTATAACCTGCCGCAGCGTATGTATGTGGTCTATGGTACTAAAACCTTTTCGGAAACCGGCTTGTTCGGGAGGCTGGAAGTCGTCGAACCTGTTTGCGAGACGATTAGTGATGACTCTTGAGAACAGCTTGTAGACGTGACTCAGGAGTGTGATAGGTCTGTAATTCTTCAGAAGGGTTTTATCGCCCCTCTTGAAGAACAGCTCCACCACACCCCTATGCCATGCCTGTGGCGTTTTGCCCTCGAGGAGGACGGCACTAAAGAGCCTCTGAAGGGCCCTCAGGACAGGATTTCCGCCTGCCTTCAGTAGCTCGACTGTGATTCCATCCTCACCCGGCGCCTTGTTGTTCTTGAGCTGTCTCAGGGCCATACCAATCTCGCACAGGCTGACGTCCAGGATGTCTTCGGTGTAATGTCGAGTTAACCTAGCTCTTGGATCTGATGCTAGGGAGCTAACAGGTGCATGTTGTGTCGTGTATAGCTGTCCGTAGAACCTCTCGACCTCCTCTAAAACCTCTGGCGTAGACGAGATGATCCTGCCGTCCCCAGTCTTCAGCTTGACAAGTCGGCTCTGCCCGACAGACCGATCTCGTGCGAACACTTTCAAGCCTTTGTTGCGCTCTATAGCCTCTTTAACACGTTGTGTGTTAAATTGGCGAAGGTCGCGAGTCAAAGACTTGGAGATCCGTCTGTTGAGCCGCCGATAGTCACCAGCTTCCTCTGGGGACCGCAGTACCATCCTGCGTCTTTCGTCCATAAGTTTGAGGGTCTGGTCGGTGATCTTTCTCGGTCCTTTACTGCGGTGGGCTTTAAAGATGTTAGACCCTACCGAACGGACAGTTTCCACGAACCTGTTGCTGTATTCGTCTACGCAATCGCCGAGGCTTTCGAAGCGATTAAGAAGTTCGAGTTGGAAGCTCTCGGAGCTTTGAATTTGAATCGGTGCAGGTTGGAGCGTAGACTTCATCAGTCAAGACCGGTGCAGCTTAGGGTTGATATTTAATGTGCCTCTTACCATCCGGTGATCGCTTCCGGTTTTCACCGCATTGATCACTAAGACATCATTAAATATTTGCCGCCTGGTCGACATGATGAAGTCAATCTAATTTTTTGTGACACCATCAGTACTAATCCAGGTCCATTTGCGGCTATCGCGCTTCTTGAAGAAGGAGTTCATCATAAAGAGGCCCTCCTTCTCCATGAAGTCAGCCAGCATTTGGCCCCGGGGATTCCTGGATCCAAATCCAAACTGCCCCACTCTCAACTCGTTACCGCCTCGTTTACCTAGCTTCGCGTTGAAGTCCCCCATGACAACAGTGTATTGGGTCCTAGAGGCATGTATTACTCAGGAAATGTCCTCATACATAGCCTCGACCTCATCGTCGGGGTATGTCAAAGTGGGAGCATAAACCTGTATGACCTTCAACGAATACCGTTTGGTGATTCTGAGTATAAGGTATGCTACCCTCGTCGACACACTCTCGATTTTCACCACGTTGTTCACGAGGGACTTGTGGACGATAAACCCGACTCCACCTTGGGACAGTTGGTCGCCCTCCTGGAAATAGAGCAGGTTACCGGACTTAAGGGTTGACAATCCCACTATGTCCCATCGTAGCCTGCTCAATTCTTCCTCCAGTTCAACAATCTTCTCGTCATTCCGCAATGTGCGCACGTTGTATGTTGCCAGGGCCAAAGGTTGTCGGTTTGGGTTGCCTGGTCGCACCCGGGGATTCTTCGCACCCCCTACCCTGCCGGTACCATGGCCGCTACCGTAGCCAGGAATAGCGGGATGAACGGGGACTGCGGGGCATTTCTTTTGTTGTAGCTTCATTTGGGGGGATATTGCCATAATCACCACGCTTGGCAGGCGGGTTGGCGATCGCAGTGGTGGTAGCTTTATCACAGGACGCTGCTGCCCGTCCTGTGTTGTGCTGATTTTCTACCACCCGTTTTCGTAACGGTTTAACCGCCGTTATTCGGTAAACTGATGTACTGTCATCATTTTGTCCTTAGTCGCCTTGTACGACACCCACGGACAGAGAGGGTTGGGACCATTCTTCCCCGGCCACCACGCGGGCACCTAGTTAAATGCCTTTACTATATATACTTACTTTACTCACTAAGTTACTTATCCACATATATATTATGTAAGTCTTACCTGTGTCAAGCTAATAACAGGTCTTTAGATATGGCTATCACATAACTAAGAACGTTGGTCGTCGAATCGAAATCTTAATAAAACTGAATAGTCAATTGTCTGAAGTGGATAATTATGCTTTGTTGTTTAACATTCTGTCGGCTAAAGTTTATAATAATAATATTCATTATCTATTTAAATTTATCTCTTCAACAAACACGCTCTTCTAATTTGTAGTATTTACTTAAATCTCAAGTATGTATATATATATATATATACCTTTATAAAATCGACTATAACCTATTTCAAACTGTATTAGAGTTATAATAACGACTATATTAGCATGTATCCAACGAGTAAGTATGATTGATTAAACTTAATATTAAATACATCAATTTGTGTGAAGACTTGACAATTTAATTTCCCGTTTGCGTATTAAATTATAATATTTAGACGTTAAGATATAACCAATAATTTATGAGTCAGTTTGGAGACGATCAAATTCGGTCTCTTGCGTGTTTAGTACCGGCGATATCTAAATTCTTGAGATAATTAGTTAAATATTTCAATCATGTTAACATATTTTGCTATCTGCAATTTGTAGGTGTTACGGCGCTAATATATAACCATTTTCAACACATGGATTACATAGATTAAAGTTGTCGTTTACTATCGTGAAATGGTCACAGTATTGTTGAAAGTTAACTAATATTAACTTATTTTCAAGCCTGTTTAAAAATTGTTTTATCAACAAGTCTAACAATCAATATAATTTTACGAACAGTTACAAAATAGCTCGAAAATTTAGGAAGGTTCTTGAAATATTTATATGGACCGCGTTTAGTTTAATTATAAAAAAATCAGTTCGCAATATTTAGCTTTTTAAACGAGAAAATATACGTTTTACGTTTTATAGCAAAATTTTTGGTGTGTTGAGTATCTATGAATATAGTAAGTACAGTAACGGTAAAGGAAAATTATCGTGGCGAAACATGTACTTTAAAATAAATCAAGTCTCAAATTGCCAATCCGTCTTGAACAAGCGTAGAGAAAAAAGCGTAGGGAAGAGGCCTTGAAGTGGGACAGTAACAGGCTAGTATTATTATTTTACAATTATATATGTACGTCCCAAGTTATTACATACTAAATCACTTCCTTCGTGGAAGAGCATGAGTGCGTCCGACTGTAGTGCAAGATATTATTGTTATGTCCCGACACAGAACAAACCTTTATGATTCAAAACGTCATAATCCCGATGCCCCGTCAAAGTTGTCCTCGACAAAAAATAAAAACTACCTTTTATTCATCTTAGTGGCACCGGTGGAGTGGAGAACAGAGAAACAGGTCCTGGTGTGATGTCGTCCGAAGTGACGATACCTCACACAGGTCCTGAGCATGCTGGAGAGTATAGATGCCTCGCGCGCAACCTTTACGGCAGTGATGAGCTGGTGTACCGGCTATTCGTTAAAGGTATGGATTCATTAATAATTATTGTATAGTATGACACGTTGGTAACGATGAGACGATGACCTGATTTCCGCAGACTCGTCTTCGTGTATTATATGTAACAAGAAGCTGAACTCTTTTACGAGTTTTTACTGAGCCAAAACTGTATTTAATTATAATGTGTTCTTTCTTTAAATTGATTTTTTAGTGTCATAATACTCATAATAATGAAGCACATTTCGAAACCAAATTAAATCTTGTACTATAATCTAAAAAGTCTTAATAGTAACTGCAATACCATGATAAAAATATTTCGGCTTAAGCCTATTGTTGTAGAGTATCTTTTTCAACTAAACCTGTAATTTTTAATGGTCCATCTATTAGACTTTTCACATTCTATAAAATATATGATAATAAGTTAATTATTAGTGTGGCTTCAACATTACTATAAAATAACTTGTCCCAAGAGCTCGCCACATTGTTCTGCATCGCTATCCAGCGATCGTCATGCACAAGAGCCATAAAGCGTAATGTTCGCCACGATAATACTGAATACCCTCTGTAATCGCCGCTCCTGCCCTTACACATTTTATGACATAACCCCTGTATGTAAATTGTGCAGAATAATAAAATAGATACCACAAATCTTGTTTTCAGCCAGTTAAATGACTATTAGTATTTTGGGTATTACGCTGCATTAAAACTTATAATGAAGGCTATAAACTTATTATGTAATTTCCTAGCGTTGATTTTGATCGTGACAATTTGTCAAATATTGAGTGCTCTGGGAATTATTGAGAACCAAAAAAGGCTACCGAAGATCTTAAAATGACACTAAGGATTCTAAGAGAAAAGTAAAACTGAGGGGGTAGGGTACAAGAGATTCCAAAGCACTTTAGTAATTCGTTTAGATTATGTACTACTTACTTGCTACTGCCACACTATTGCTTGAGTATATTGGACGCGTGTTATATCTTATATCACAATATAAGGAAAACGCACTTTAAGGACACACGACCGGCACGATGTCAACGTCAGCAGTTACCTCTGCTGTTGGCGGCATGCCGTGCGTGTGTCAGAGCGCCTAACGTGCGTTTTCCTTACGGTTAACGGTAACTAACATAAAATGTATAAGCAAATTTAGCTCTCAAATTAAGATTTAAGTAAATAAAAATTGTTACTCAGAACGCCCGAGCATCCCAGAAGAGGTTCGTGTATCTGAGGTATGGTCGCGTAAGGCACGTGTGACATGGAGAGTGGCGCGTGGCGCTCTTGTATCTCACTATTCACTGCAATATCGGGCTCTCACACGAGAACTATCACACGCACCGTTAGACGCACCCCTACCACCCCTGCTAGATAATTGGGACACTCCAGATGTACTCAACATCACACTGGCTAATTCTGATTTACTACATATCGCGTAAGTTGATTTTCATTAATGATCTTTTTCATTATTTATTTATTTATATCTAAGAATTATTATTAGTTTATAAGAATGTTGAAATTTCGACTGGCCTGTTGGTCTAGTGGTTAGTGACCCTGACTGCTGAGCCGGAGGTCGTGGGTTCGATTCCCACCCAGGACAAACCTTTGTGTGATGAGCATGATTGTTTGTTCTGTGTCTGGGTGTAATTTATCTATAATATGTATGTATTTACAAAAAAAAAATGTATATAAGTACAGAGCCGGATTAAGCCAGCGCGGGGCCTGTAGCAAATTCTGTCAAGGGGCCCTTGGTTTGCTTTAGGTTCTCAAGTTTAGGGTATTAAATAAAACAAAACTGTTACAAATAAACTTTTCTAGATTTAATATGGGCAAATTTAGAGATAACACTTTCAATATCGACTGCTCTAAGCAAATCATGCTCTATATTCAACAAAGTGAGATGATTAAGACGTTCTTGGCCCTTAACAATATAAAAACTCTTTACTCGGACTTAATATATGTTTTGTTATGAAGTATATTAAGTGACGATTCCAATGACATAAGTTTTATATACACCTGCTATATAATAATTAAAAGATATCACGATATTAAAACTGCGCAGCCGCGACATTTGAATTTTCGGCAAATCGCGCCAAACAGCGCCACAGATAGCGTACATTTGCGCGTAATAGCTGCCACAGCTGAAGTCTGCAAAACATACCTAGTAAAATATTTTACCTTAAGTGAAGTTATTCCCGTTAATATTTTTGCCTTTGTACATACAAAAACTCTTCTATTGTGTTTTAAAAAAGATAATTGAATGAGTTGCACACAGCGCTACGTCACGCATGAAAACAGTACTCGAAGCAATGTCAAAACAACTTTTCTCAAGAATGGCTCACATCTAAAGTGCTTTTAAAAGTTTTTTACGTTGTGCCAAAGGTAAATGTATAGCAATTTCTTATTGTTTGATAGTAAATAGAATCCTATTTTATATTTGTTCGAGTTACGATTAGCTCGATCGATGACAATGTCAGGGAATTCCCCTATATGTTTTGCAGTGCTGCCAACTTGCGTGTAGTGCAGCGCAAGTAGTACAACACATAACTTGTGGTGTGGCCAGCGCTCAATTATAGAAATGTGGTACAATCTAAAATTATTGTTGTGGATTTTGATACCAACGTTTCTCGTATTAGGTATTATACCTAACCTACCTATAGTAATTTAAAAAAAGTTTAAAATTCAAAATATCCAAATGTTATGCACATTTGTTATGCACATCCAAATGTTATGCATATAGTAATTTAAAAAAAGTTTAAAATTCAAAATATCCAAATGTGCATACCTTAAGCACTTATTTTATAGTAAAGATATTCAAGGAAATTAAATGTCGACGAACACATAAAATGTGTAATTTTTAATTGAATAACTTTTTGTTTTTAATTTGAATAGATCATTTTTAAATTACCCGCCTTTTTACTTGAGACTCTGAAACACCTTGCTCTTAGGGTCGTATTTATAAACGAGGCTCAGGTATTGAGTACGCGTACCTAATACTGTCTCTTTCTAACTACGGTCTCGGGCCCCTAGTTAGATAGAGACAGGGGTATGATTCAGGTGCGTGTACTCAACTCAGTGCCTGAGATGCGTTTATAAATACGACCCTAAGAGCAAGGTGTTTTTTATTTAATTTAATACTACCCTTAATCTACCGTCACTAGCTTTCAATAATCTCGAAACATGATCGATATGATAATCGATTCAAAAAAAGGTCAGCTATATTCACTCATAAAATGAATCTATATTTTATAATAAAGCAACCAACCACAGTAGATTGGATCGTGACTGAGTTAATAAAATTGAAATAGTTCGCCTGTTTTGTCGAAATACTTATAATCGATATTATATTAAAATCGATTAAAAAAGTACAATCTAAGCTACGTAAACTCGCGAAATAACTGTATACCTATATAAAAAAATAAAATCTGGCCGCTTGAAGGGTAGAAATGTGGTATAGATGCTAGTCTAAATATATCGATTATAATTAAACATTAGAACATTAACGTTAAAAAGTTCGTAAAATACCTTAATACTTATTTTTACGATTTAACGTGACGAAATCGAGTTTTAGATTTTCAAGTGGAAGTGAAGCATAGCCTAAGCGCTTCGCGTTTAAGTCATGCAAGATATTTCACGCTCTTATCTAAATTAATATTTTTTTATTACGGTCAGACAGGCGTTGAAGCGCGGGGCCCCCAAATTCGCGGGGCCCGTAGCATTTGCTTTTTTTTTTTTTTTATATTAGCCTACCAAAGTGACTCCACTTTGCCTGATGGTAAGCAGTAAGTGGAATCCAGAAGTGGCGGACACCATTCCAAAAGCCAAACTACTGGTATGGTGGCCTCCACTATGGCGGCTTAGTGAGATGCTTTTTCACGCCCCGCTTAAAAGACCCAGGATCAAAATTAGATGGGAACACATGCGCTGGCAAAGAGTTCCAGGCTTTAATTGAGCGACAAAAGTATGAAGTGCTGAACCGTTTGGTTCGAGACCCTTTAGATTCCACTGTGAAAGGGTGGCACTTTAGTCCCGCACGTGTCGTTCTGGATAAAAAGGGAGAGGGTGGGATTAATTCAAAGAGCTCTTCAGAACACTCTCCATGGTAAAGGCGATAGAAGACGGCCATTGAGGCGATGTCTCTTCGCAACTGTAAAGGCTCAAGGGTCTTAGTAGCCTCCGGGCTTCCGATGATACGGACTGCTCGCCGCTGCAACCTATCGAGTGCATCCAGTAAGTACTGTGCGGAGCCATCCCAAAGATGAGAGCAGTACTCCACGCAGGAACGAACCTGTGTCTTATAAAGAAGACAGAGCTGCTCGGGCGTGAAGTACCGCCTCACCCTGTTCAGGACACCGAGTTTACAGGAGGCGGTTTTAATGACGCACTCGATGTAGTTCTTGGGGTTGAGATCTCGGCTGATGTCCATACCCAGGATACTTAGGCAATCCTGTAGTGGTAACACTGTGTTCTAAAGAGAGGGAAGGGGAAGGAACGGAGATTTTTTTGCAGAGAACGCGCACACCTGTGTTTTCTTGGCATTGAACTCGACCAAATTCTCACAACCCCATTTAGAAATGCGGTATAATACTTGGTCGAGCTCAGCGACAAGTTCTAGGCGTTTTGCCTCGATGTCAGTCTGCTACTGAAATTTTATAACTCTTGCTACGTGGCTAATCCGGCACTGTATAAGTAGTATATCAGTTGTTTAGTACCCATAACACAAGCAAATATAATTGCTTAATTTGGGGCTAGATGGTGCTGTGTGAATGTGGTAGAATATTATTATTATATCATTATTAAGAATCTATCACAAAGGAAAATTTTTATAGTTATTTTAATCATCAGAATATTTGAGCTACGAACTGTTTTTAACAATTACTAAATAAATATACTATTTAAAGAACGTATAATCATTTTTATGTATTATTTCTATACGTCTATGCGTCTGTATATGATAATTTAGATTTATATATTTTTAACAATATTTATTATTGTCGTTACAACCTATGCCCTATATCAACATAGTTGCATAGAAGTAGCCTACATCCAGCCTCGCCGTCTTTAACATGTTATCTACCTTTTTTAATGGACCCATAAATCGAGTTTCATTACATCATCATTATTATCATCTAAACATTAATTTCAATAAACTACAGTTTATTATAGTATCACCTTTATTGTCATATACCTACCTGCATTTGGCCTTCTTAGTTGTTGTTATCTAAAACCGGTCTAGACTACTATCAATATTGAAATGACACTGTCATCAACTTTAACGTACCAAGTACCTTCCCTCTCAGCTAATCGAGATCCAAGATACAATGATGTTTATTCAGGTCCGATACGATAGGTTGATAAATCAGAATGGCTATATAAATCAGAATAGTTGATGAACCTTATCAGAGTTAACAAGAGATTACCCAATAAATGGCTATGGTTTAGACTTAGGTCAAGCTTTATGTGATAAAACCTTAATGTTGTTAAGGAAATTGGCTGGTCTACATTCCAAGGTCCAAAAATGTCAATAAGATTATAATAATTTACTTATATTAACTTACTGTTTGAAAGTGTGGTGGATCTAATAACACAATTTCTATGTGGATTCCGCTGTGGCATCTTATAACTATTCTGTTAAAAGTACTCAGTAATTTTTTTTTTGATTTGCATGTGTATATGAAATGTAGAAATATGCGTTTTTACAACTTATACGGTCTCTCTGCTTTTTTATGCCTAGTTGCCTTTTCTTTGAATACTTTTATATTTGACTATGTCACGTTTTTCCAAAACTTTAAAAAAAAGTACTTTGTAGACACAATACATTATTACGTATAGAAAATTTTCTTTTAATAAGTTATATAACTAATGAATTAGAATTCATATTTATCTAAATAGCAGACTAGTGATAGATTTTCATCATTTTTATCAACCTTTACCTAAATTCATCGTGTTTTATAGTAATTAGTTTTACAAAATCAAGTTCTAATGAAAATAAATACTCAACCTCGTTGAAACGGGTGCTTTGAATTTAAAGTTTAATGGCTTTCAAGCCAACGGGGAGTACTGAAATTTTATAACTCTTTGTGTAACTTGCTCTACAAAAAATCAAGGCTATCCAATTAATGTTGCCGTTAGTTAACTCTGGTTAGCTCCCAGTTTTTATCCTTAGGAAGTGTTTAATTTGATACCGTAGACTTTGTTCGGATAGATTGTGTGAACGATAACATCAATATAAAGTGTGTGTTCATGGCAGACGATAATGGAAATAGACGTTTTAATATAAAATAACTAAATAATAAATAACTAAAAAACGTCTTAAGCTCAAACTTCGACCACAGGTCTGAAGGACCAGGTCGTGCAGGAGCAGCAGTCGGAGGACTTTCTCCAGATACACGATATGCACTGCGCATGACGGCCTTCAACGACGTCGGTGCTTCATCTTATACCACTCCGCTACACTTCACTACTAGGGAAGAGGGTATGTTTGTATATAAATTTTATCCTTAATCATATTGGTTATACCTAAAACGATGAGATAGGCAACGATGTACTAATTATTATTAATTACTAGGCAAATATCAAAAGGAAATACATGCCGGAGTAATAACTACTTGAAGTGTATTATTTAGAAATATTTAATTGCTTTGCACTTTACACGATAGTATGTAGATTTAAAACAAAATGTTAACGTATCTATCGCGGTAAATTTAATTTTGCATTAATACTTATACTCAGGTATACCTCACCCATTTCACCTGGCCGTGTTACGTTCTTGTAAGTTATTTGTGTAAGCAGTCATCATTCTGTCACATCACACGTCTGCCATGCTTAAAAAACACAGCCTTAACCTTGGGCTATGGTTACGACGTACTATCAGACGTTCTTTGCCACCAAATTTGTGTAAAAAAAACTCAAATACAATGCACATACGAGTAACATACTAAGTACTCGTAAAACGAAAAAACCTATGGTTATTTTTGTGTTGCATAAAACACGCAGCACGCTATAATATTTCAACACTATATATAGGTCGTGATAAAAATTCCAAAACATATTAAGTATCTTTTAAAAATTTATAGAGTATTTAAAAAATAAAGTGGATTTCACTAATATATTCGTGACGATTTACAGTGTGACTTAAAAACTTTACCGCCCATAACAAAACAGTGATGTGCAATTTCCGCACGATCCTTTCTAAATGGGTATACCTTAGATAGAAGTTGTCGTATTTAATTTCGAGTTTTATGCGTGTGTAATAAAGTTTATTATTGTATAATAATGAGGTGTGTAGTTGTGCTGTTGTGTAGTAGTTGTTTTGTTTTTTGTTTAGCGCCTGGAGGAGCTCCTCGAGATATAATTGTGCGTGCGCTTAGGGCTCGTGAATTGCATATTACTTGGCAGGTATGATTTAATTATAAAAATATTTAAAGAAATGTTACATATTTATAGTCTATTTATTTTTCTGTTTTCCTAATATATTTATATTATTAAATTAATAACTTTCGCGGTTTTAACATTTGATAATTTTATTATTCTTATTTTTCGTCGTGGTAGCCTGGTGTTTTTTTTAATTAATAATATACTCTCAAGTTTATATTAGGCATTACTGACTTACATGGGATCTGAATTTTAAGTAAAGACTAATATTGGCAAAATGTCTATGGGTTAGTAACGAGCCGATATTATTGTTGTATTTTAATGTTACCTCCTACCATTTATCATAATGAGTGACATTATTCGCACAACTTGTTTAATTTTCAAAGTTGTTCTATTGGTAACGCTGATTTCCACGCTGAAACTATACACAACTATGCTATCTTTGTTTTTAATCGAAAGTTAGTTGTATATTTCCATGAAATTTTATTTATGGCTCTCACACATGGCTTACGTAAAACCGAGCTAGTTTTAAACAAGCTACAAATCAAAAACGTTGTAAAACTTTAAAGTTATACCGATGAAATTCACGATAGAGTGTTTATTAGCTTGACTCCGCAATTTAGAAAAATATATTTATTTTAAAATAACTTATCGTTTTAAGTTGTTCTTATAAGACTAGCACTTTGACACTAGTATCTAATGTACTATATCGTTTTTAAGCTCCAATTTTTCTATGTATCTATGTTTCCGACGATGTAAGTAATGTCTCAGATAAACTCGAGTCGTACATATTTACTTCGATACTACATCGGTGTTAGCTTCATTTTGAACTCGAACATTTGAACTTCGTGACTAACATTTGAGTACCCCCCGTGTCTCATTAGGTTATTTTTTTTAAATAATTAAAAATAGAAGTAAGATACTCTCAGGAAACTATAAGTCGGAATTTTTTTATATTAGCCACCACCTAGAGAAACATGGCACGGTACATTACTGGGGTACACAATCCGTTGGTGGGAAGTCTCTGAGGAAGGCAAAGGAGCATTAAACGACAGTCCAGGATCGGAGAGTGGTGCCAGCGCCGATGCTACGAGTACCACGTTAAGAGGTCTAAAAGCAGCCACTAGATATGCAGTGACAGTTCGTGCATATAATGCTGCTGGGAATGGACCTCCGTCACCATCACATTATCGGCATACATTGGAATCACGTAAGTCTTTTGTTTCCTTTACCTTTATCTTATGTCTTACACTCATTTTCGAATATTCCAGAGAAATATCTAGTTATTATCTTTCTATACATTTTACACGTCTGAATGAAAGATTTTATACGGTATTCTTTATAATTCGATTTCATTGGGGTTATATAGCGAAAAACATAGTCCTAGCTTCTATATCTAACGTCGTATTTGTGATCTACCCTGTCAGCATTTCTTATTTCTTTTACATACATTTTTGTTTAACTAAGCCAGTTCTAAGTAATTTCACTTTGCTAGCTAGCTATTTCAGCAAAATTATTATATAATAAACTTGTTCACATAATTGACTTTTCCTTAACAAAAGAAGTTTTGCAAAATATCATCATAATAGTGGAAAAAGTTGTACGCCAATAATAGGCGACTCCAAATATAAATATTAAACTAAATGGTCGATATCTTGATAGTATGAAGTCTGCAGCAGAAGTGGATGGCGAGTCGAAAGTCCAACAAGACAAGTTTTACCGTAGTGGCGTCAATAACTGAGCGACGTGAAGCGACGATCGTAAATTTTCCCATCAAAATGCAAAATGGCTTAATTGGACTGTGGCCTTCTCGATCTAGGTCAAACGATTCAGTACAAATTGATGGCACTTTTGTATTCAACGTTTGTTGCATTTTTATTTTGTCATTCGAAATAGAAATTCGGCTCAATTCCATTTTTTAATTCTCCATATCTCGGGGACAAAAAGAAATACCGTTTCAATTTGTTCCACTCTACGTTGATCCTTCTATTGTTATCGATCGGAAGACTACTATTTTTTAGCACTTGAATAATGGATTCGACTTATAGTCTATTCTTTCAAAATATCTTTATGGATTCCTAAGAGAAGTTACACACTTGCATGTATTTATGATTCCCTTAAAAACGTTTTTAAAACAAACTAAATTAAAAGTAACAACCTCTTTAATACAATTAAGCTGTTTCCAACAGCACCAACTGCAAGTCCAGAAGGCGTGACTTGTGTTTCAAGCGGCTCTACATCACTACGAGTACAATGGCGACCGCCTCCGTCTGATAACAGAGGAGGTCTTATTACTCATTACACATTACAATATACGCGATGTGATGTCGATCCAATGCTACCTTCACAGGACGCGTTCTTGAGATTACAGGTCAGTTGCATTATATTTTTCTTTTAATAGTGTTTAAGCCTGACGACTTAAGGGTGGCTGTCAATTGACTGATGAGGGCGGTTCACGATTGGCCAAAGTGGCGAAAATTGGTAGAGGCCTCCATCAGTCGTTTGGCTGAAATGACAACATAAATATTAATATGTGTGCTTTTAAATTAAAATTCATATTTTGTTTTTGGTATGTGTTGTTATTATGTCTATTTTGCTACAAAAATAATAATAACAACAACGGAAGTAGCAATAGCAATTTTACCTCACCTGAATAAAGGTGCATGAAATATACATTAAAGTTAAAGTTACATATACGTTAAAAAAAAAGATATGGTAATAACTTTTTAATTTGAATATATTATGACAAGGCAGTCACTTGAAAATTATTTAATCTAAACTACATTTAGGGATATTTTATATTCTTGTTGTCAATCTGGTTTAGGAAATATAATAATATTTGCTTTGTTAATTGGTCATTTAATTACCACAACGCTTACTTAATATGTTGGCCATTTTATTGAAAATACTATCTACATTTCATGATGTAAGAAATAATGTAGCAGTTATTCATTGTACTTGCTACAAGGGTGAAGAGACAACAGTATCACGATTGACTCCTTATACTGAATATGAAATTCGAGTGCAAGCGCATAACGCAGCTGGTGATGGTCCTTTATCAGCAGCTCAAGTTTGCAGAACTGATGAAGATGGTGAGTATTTTATTGTACATTTACACCAAACATTGTAAAATAATTTTCTTTCTGCGAACGCTAAACGAATATTGTTTGTGACTACTGAGGTGCTCACGATCAACAATATAACATGCAGAGAGTGAACACGTCTCTTTTGAATTTATTAAACATGCCTTACACTGTAATAATGTCTGCTCCAAAACTTTTTAACTCTTATCTGAAGGATTTTCATATAGTTTAAAAGTTAAATACTATCAGACAAAAGCAGGACACTAACAACTTCCAAGCTTAGCAAGTTTGACTTTTTCTCTTTTCCGAATAGGATAATTCAAAGTTTTTTAATCATCTTAATTAGTGCTAAGATTTTAATAAAAGTAATAAACTGTATTCCAAGTTATTAGCCGTATTTAACTCAGAATATTGTAAAATTTTTGAAATTCTCATAGTTTTGCTTGCAAATTAATTGGAAATTTCTAGAATATATCCTTACTAAGTACTTATAAGTTTAAATTGCAAAATTTATTTTTATGTTGACAAGTGAGGTAGTTTTACAAACGTGCACCTTTTTCATATACTATTCTGGATGCAAAACAAACATACAAAGGTTTTGAGAAACGAAAACAAGCGAATTGTAACACTAAGGAAAAGAATAAATAATAATATAATATAATAATATAATATAATATAATATTCTACCACATTCACACAACACCATCCAGCCCCAAATTAAGCAATTACATTTGCTTGTGTTATGGGTACTAAACAACTGATATACTACTTATATACACTTTTTTTTTTGTAAATACATACATATTATAGATAAATTACACCTAAACACAGAACAAACAATCATGCTCATCACACAAAGATTTGTCCTGGGTGGGAATCGAACCCACGACCTCCTGCTTAGCAGTCAGGGTCACTAACCACTAGACCAACATAATAATAATAATAATAATATTCTACCACATTCACACAGCGCCATCTAGCCCCAAATTAAGCAATTATATTTGCTTGTGTTATGGGTACTAAACAACTGATATACTACTTATATACTTTTTTTTTTTTTGTAAATACATACATATTATAGATAAATTACACCCAGGCCAGTCAATTCAACAACCACGGTAATATTGTGTTGATACTTGGCCAAATGTTTACTAAATTACAATCATTTTATGTATATTTTTTTCTTCTCTATATAAGAAAAAGAGAGAACGTCTTCACTATGTAGAGGGGTAAAAGCGGGCTGGTGTTACCTATTTTGTCCAGTATCATAGTGTACGAAGAATGCTATATCTACTTAATCTATTAGAAAGTACAAAAATACTTCTCTTAGGCCTTGTTTCACCTCTTGCTGATAAAGTGCGTAATGACCTATTCGAAAGTTAACTGACATGTAGTACTTAAAACTCAGTTCCACAAGTTCCTGATATCCTTAACTGACAAATAAACTCTATTATAGATAAGACAGATTTAACAAGAAGATATTTTATCTGTTAGATATATATCAGACACTTTAGCAGCTAGTAGTGAAACAGGGCCTTACAGTACCAATTTATAAACTTATTTTTAGACAAAAAACAAAAATCGACTTCAAAACTATCTCGTCACAAAAAACAACAACGCGTTGTTTTACATCTCTTTACTTCTTGTATACGTATTCACAAAATATAAAACTAAAAACAAACTAAACATTTTTTATAAAAAAATTGGGACCAATTTCAGAGTTAGGTATACCCTTTCAAATAAAAAAAGAATTTTCCATATCAGTTTATAAATAGCCGAGTTCTGCGGTAACACATACAAAAAATGAATACGACCCGAATTGAGAAAATTCTTAAAGTCGGTTAAAATTATAAACTCCTTAATCGCAATAGAATAGTCCATCCAAGCCTGGTTTTACGCTCACGCCGATCGTCGGCTCTGACCGTCCGCGCGGATTGGTTTTACTATGTAACGATCTAAGACACTCAAAGCTGGCCCGCGACGGTTATGAACCGCGCTGCCGAAAGTAGGACTGTAAAACCAGCCTTTGAGTACGTTACATATGTTTTGATCGTATTGATATCGTCAGTGCCGAGCGCTCCAGGCGGAGTGAAACTGATAGCGCTGGGTGAACGCTCACTGCGCGCGTCCTGGCTATCACCGCCCGAACCCAACGGGAAACTCACACACTACACGCTCTATGTCAAAGATTTATCAGGGTAAGTTTCTATTTTTATTAATAGACTAGCTGTTACCCGCACAGATCTGCCTGTGTGAATGTCGGTTATATCGCATTTTCCATCTGTTGTTTTTCATACATATATTAAATCTACGATCATATTTATAATTGAAATAAATAATAAATCGTTTTGTTTTTCTGTAACGGCTTATTAAAACGTGAAAAAACACGGGAAACCATCCATAACTTTATCTGTTACATATGACAAAAGTTTCCACAATAAAAAAGGAAATTTATGGAAGAGAAATTCATTACAATGATTAATCATTGTATTTACTCCTCAACTAAAATGTATTATATAGCGGTTCTATGAAAGCAATTAAGTAATACAGCCACAACGGAGTGAGTTAATAATTGAAACAGTACCCATTTATCTGACAAGGGAATAGGCGAAGTTAGTGATTC
Source organism: Parascotia fuliginaria (assembly GCA_963082885.1). Lineage (NCBI taxonomy): Eukaryota > Metazoa > Arthropoda > Insecta > Lepidoptera > Erebidae > Parascotia > Parascotia fuliginaria. Next base: position 6,174,885 of record OY720178.1, read on the forward strand.
GTGATCCAAGTTAAACAGCTTAAATTGAGCTATTTCTAACCGCGTTTACCCTATAGTTATGATAACTCTTACTGATGCCGTTTCGGTCAGATGGGATTTGTGATTGAATTCATATTCAGATTCAGAAACATGATAACATGATAATCAGGGCTATCAATAAATAGTTGACATTTTGACTTAGGTTATTTGGATATATGGAATATGAATATGTATATATTTGGCACTTTAACACTGTATTAGAAGAATACAAGGACCTTGTCGCCGCAAACTACATATTCTTGGAACTAAGATAGATAGAGAGAGTTAGATATTGTTTTTGCACAAAACATGTTACAAAACAGAACAGTACTAAATTAGGTAGTGACAAAGGGCGGTCTTATCGCGCAATCTTTTCCAGACAACCTTAATGATAATGTTACTATGTAATTAACTGAGAAGATAACAAAATGATGTTTCTTTTAAAAAAAATATTAGATCTCAAGAACCGAACGTAACTCGCGTGAATGCCTGCGTGGAAACTGAGGGTAGTACGACGGAATGTATGCGACCGTTGAGAGGTCTTCGCGCCGGCCGTACTTATGAAGCATGGGTACGAGCTGCCACTCTTGTGGGTGAGGGCCCACCTTCGCCTCCTGTGGCTTGTCAGACGAGCGCGTTAGGTAAGTGCTTAATTGGAATGCTTTCATCTTACTCGTAATTCTTGTCGTGTGTTTCGAGGATTTCACAAGCAATTAAATATATTGAAATGACGTCATAGTAGATAGAGTCCCTGATATTACAGGAGCAATGCCAGAGACTCTTGAGTCTTCCATGAGCGACAGTTACCACTAACCATCAGGTGGACTGTTTGCTAGTCTGCTACTGTCAGCAATAAAAACAAACTTTACTAACCGTTGAGAATACGACAGCTGCAACATTGTAGTTCATAGTTTGCTGGGACGGTATCCTGATATTTACTGAGAGAGGTGGTTAAAATTTGTTGTTGAGTTTTTATTCCTATACTTAAAAAAAAGCTTTGCAGTCTCAGCTCATAACCTGGATGTTGCTATAAAATAAAATAAATTCACATTACATAATATTACCTACATCAGCAAATTTTTCACGTACATTACGTTCAGCGCCTGCCCGCATCTCGTCATTCGGTGGCGTGGCGATGGGCGCGGCAGGAGGATCGTTGTCACTACGTTGCGTCGTCGGCGGCGCTCCGCCCCCGGCCAAGCGTTGGCTTCGAGGAGGCACTCCGCTACATCCGCGACCGCCGTTCCATTTAGATGGAGACGCGCTGCTGATTAGAGGTAATCATGTGAAACGATATTGGCTATTGGCTCAAGCTTGAATATGCTGATATTTTTACATTTGGCTATCGGGTATACGTAGGTTACTTGCAAAATGTAGTATAAAATAAGATTCAGAAGCTCCACTAATGTTATCGCTTTGATTACATCGTGATAAGAACCAAAGCACTCGATACGGGCATTTTAAAAGTTATCTCTTTTATTTACTTTACAATTTTCGGTATACTCAACAGCCTAGGGCAATTCGACTTTTAGTATTTTAGAGCTGTATTTTTGTAAAGGTTCAGATTTTCTCAATGATGGCCTTCATTGTTTTGGAATGTCCAAGAAAACTTAGAAAGTAATGACTGACAATAAAGCTTTGATTACAAGCTTTGACCGATTATTAAGTTAGTTAGATTGAGCTGATTTGATCGAAGTCTGATTACCCAGAGATCATTCTATAAGGTAACATCTTCCATACCAGGTTTAGAATTATCCCACGCAGACAACTACACTTGCGTCGCCGAGAATCCTCACGGATCAGACTCAGCTACATGGCGAGTGATAGTGCTACGTCCACCTGCGCCGCCAGCTCTCGCGTTATTGGAAGCACGATCAAGAGAACTGGAGTTGGAACTACGACCAGCACCAAGAGCTCCCGGCCATGCGATACCTAAGATATACAGTTTACATTGGAGGCTTGCTTCACCAGAGGTGAGTCGTTATTTAATCGGGGTTTTGTGTTGCATTTTAGCGAAATAGGACATGTTTAAATTTTACTGTTTTTTTATTGTTAATAATGATAATTAATAATAGTAATAATTAATTAAACACGCACTGTCGTCAGTGGAAAAGAGATATAACGCTAAATACGATAACTTTAATCTTGTAACAATTAATTTAATATTAAATTATTATTGCAAAACATTTTCAATTTGCACCTACTATTGCGTTAATTAATGAAATAACTTATCTTTAAATATTACATCTATTTGACACTAGTAGATCTTGAACCATTATAAAATGCTCTCAAAGTTACACTCGACGAATTGCAATAATTATTATCATTTGTGAGCTTTACAACGTGCCGTATCAGTCCAATATCAGTATTCTTTTGTAGGGTGAATGGAGGATTCAATCTGCAAGTCCGGGGCCCATTACATTAACAGGACTTCGGTGTGGTTCCGCATATCGAGCCTACGGCTCTGCTGGAGGGGCACCGGGATCTGAACTAGCTGTACGGACGTCTGGAGGTCCGCCTACTGCACCTCCCGATGCGAGGTGGATCAGAGTCAACGCTACTCATGCAAGGTTTGATACCAGTACATGGACTGATGGAGGGTGTGGTCCTGTAGCGTTAAAATTGGAGTGGGCTGGATCTGGTGTTGCTGGTTCTAGGGATGTGCCCGTTGGTGGTGAAGTTATATTAGGTGGTAAGTATTTTGACAGATCCTAAAATACATGTTATATGTTGTACCTGCTCTTTAGTTTGGTGCACATATAGAGGTCTCAGATTCGATGTCTGGCACAGGTTTTCTTGCTGAGAAATTTTCAATATTAGACCGGAGTCTGAAACTGTGTGACCTTTATATGTCGACAGTCTCGCTTTCTGTTATAATATAAGACTTAACATTTGCGAAACATGGCTATTACACATCTCTGCCTACAACTTCGGGAAAAAGGCGTAAAGCTTATGTATGTTATATTTTATGTATTTAAGTACAAAATTCCAAGAAACTTTTTTAGGTTTATCGCCTGGATCACGCTACCGTGTAGCAGCTAGAGCATCGAATGAAGCAGGATGGACGCGCGAAGTATATGAATTTGCAACTGGCGCTGCAGATGGACTTGCAGAAGAAGTGGATGCACCCTTTCCAGCTACTGCTGGAGAACTTGCATTGCTGCTGGCATTGTGTGCAGCACTATCATTAGCGGCGTTGACAATACTTGCTATATTACTGCGAAGAAAAAGGTTAGTTCGTTTAAGTAGTTCTAAAATATACTACTGTTTTCATACTAATTTTAGCTTGTTAAACTGCATAAAATTTAAATACTACTATATCGAAACGTTTCAATGAACAGAAGTTGTGATGAATTTATTTAAATAGCAAGTGAAGCATGGTTGGATGGCATGGTTTTTGTGCCTAAAAATTCATTTATTTAGCTATTAATTTGAATTTAGAATTATAAATAGAATGAGAAATATCAATACGTACGTAATCTCATTATAAATTTATTGAGAACTTTAAAAAAGGCGTCTCGAAACTATAGACTCAAAACGCCATCAACGCAAAGAAAGAGCTAAGTCCTCTTACACATACACGTATAATTTCGCAGGCTAACTCTATTGTTACAAGTGTTGCAGGGTAATTAAAACCAAGTTTAGTCTAGCGGGCGGCATCAGGGCTTATAAAACGTGGCCCGTAGTAATTTTTTTTGGAGTCACCGTAATCGAAATCGATGATATTTATAACTTCATTAAAAATTCGATGGTAGGCCATATAATGCGTAGCTATATGAAGTTAGTACCGGGATGGGAAATAAATTTCACAAAGATATAAATATCTGATCGAAACACTAGGCTTCGAGCACCTATAGATTCCGAGAACCATTATAAAGCAGAAAAAGAATTAGTTGAAATAAAGGCGGATCGTTAGCAGTGATCTGTACGTGACATCGCTGGCACAAACGACTCTATCGACCCTTGTCAACACTCAAACGTCTACGATATGACATTTAAACGTACTCCTTCAAAGGGTTTGCCTACGTCATATAAAAATTAAACCGCCATTGGTAGGTTCAAGTATGACGTCATATTTTTCTCGTGAATCTTACCTTACCAATCAATAAAGCCTTATTTAGATAAAACAAGTTTTGCAAAAGAGAACCTAAGGAATTAATCGTTAGAAGTGTTTTTCCATAACTATTCATGCACTTACGACGTTTTTGCTTTTTAAGTCAGTGCTACGAAGTAAACTTTCATTTTAATGTGTTACGAGTTTGTTGGAATGATGCCTAGAAAGTCACTGAGCCGCAACTTTAATGAAGGCGAAACATTTTTGATTATGATTGATTTATACATAGTTTGTGTTTTATAGTTGTTATTTAGTTTGTAGCAGTACGGTAGTTGTTTACTGTATATTTATTCAAGTTTATAATGCTTGCGAGTATTTAACTTGTTCATCAATCATGATTCTAAAAATGTATTATCCATTACGGTTAATTAAAATTTGAATTTTAATATAAAAAGTTTATTCAAATTTACTAATCTATATAAAAACCTTTAGTTGCTTGTAGTAATTTAGTATGTATCTGCACATTTACGAATATTGAAAAATACTTTATGAGCAGATGAGCAGCGATACGTTAATGCCACATAATAACAATTAATAAGTCAAGAGTATTTATTTAATCCAATGATTATTTTGCGAAGACAGATCGGTTATATTGTAACTATCAGTCGCATCAGATAGATCGCTTCTAATTAAATTTAAACAGTTGCCGGTGACTGTTATTAAAGTCTATATACCTACAGTAACACGATGCTTAATCCCTGTTTTACCACTTGCTGATAAAGTGCATGATAACCTATTCGAAACTTAACTGACATATAGTACTCAAAAATCTGTAATAACCTTACCTGACTAATAAACTGTTTTAAAATACATAACAGATTTAACTAGAAGATGTTTTATCTGCTAAATATATATCAGACACTTTAGCAGCTAGTGGTGATACAGGCCGTTAGTATTGTCTTTTATGTGAGACGTTACAATGTCTGTATTTAAGAACAGCAACTTTATACCTACAATATGCGAGTAATACGAGCAGTATCCCATTAGTCTAGCGCTTGACTAATTGGAATAGAGTATATCAAGATAGCGAGTGGAGGTTTTGAAATGTACTTATATCATACTACTAGGAGAGTCTCACCTTTGAGCTATTGACTATACTTTTAATTTCTGTTTTTTATGTATTTTCGTTTTCCTTTAGTTTTGGTTTTCATAAATCGAAATTCGTATTAATAGCCAATGTCGTCCGCGATCGAAAATTAATTCGATTCTGCAACTTATTTGTAAGATTACCAGAACTTTATAACGTAGAAATAATGCCGGATATACGAACCATCAAAAAATTATGGAGTGAGCTGTCAGCAAGTCAACTGCTACTGTAGTAAACGTGTTTTACGATAGAATAATAAACAAACATTGTATTTAAATCAATATTCCGACTATATTCATAGCCGATTGAATCTGAACTCAACACGACCCAGATACTAACTCTAATGTACGTTTGTGAAGCATCAATATCCATTTCTGTAATGAAAATCTTTGATTTATAAAATATATTATTATATTGGTAAGTAGGTCGTATCATATATGTAGAACAAATCCGTCCTTGCCTGTGGGTGTCGTAAGAGATATAGGTAAACCCAGGTTTACCTGTATCTCGGACGGACTGCAGTTTAATTTGCATTCTAAATATTATCTTACTGCAGTCGCCAAATAGCGCCAATGCGTGGTGACTAATAAATACTTACTTTGTTGAGCTACTCCAAATAGATATAGATTACTCTTTCGATATAGATTACTGTTCCTTCACTAAGTGTTAAAAATATATATGGACTATCATATATGTATCGTATGCTTGTTTGTCATATCACTTGTAAAAAAGACCCAATTTTCTAATTTTAATCAGGACGGATGGTGCAGTAGCACGTGTATCAACTAGTGCAGAGAAACCTACATGTGGTACTTATAGAGCCCCTCAACTTCAAGCTACTAAGCTACCACCCGAACCTCCAGGTAAGGAGTACATATTTTGACGACCTCTGTGGTTCGGTGTATGGACTGCCACGCAGAGGTCGCGGGTGCATGAACATGTCTATTTGCATTGGTCTGAGTGTTTCTATGTTATTTAGATGTATTTACAAAAATAAAGTATTTAAGTATGTATATTTGCATTCTAGAACTTGTAACACTAGCTATAATATATGCTTACTTTGGGTCTAGATGGCGTTGTGTGTAGTTGTTGGAATACATTTATTACTTATTATTGTTATTATTCAAGTATTCCACTCAAGTTACTAGAACCATACCACCTATCATACAACCAACATGTAGATAATTCGATTGGAAATCTACTGCAGTATTAACTTTTCATTAATATCATTTTCATAATAATCCTTTAATTAGGGTATATAGCATGTAATTCAAACCGAATGTAAACATACCGCACACACGGTATTATGAATATTACATAATGATATGATATTATGTCCTTTGACGCTGCTTGTAATTATGTTCCGCATGATTACTTTGATATCTAGTTTTGCAGTATTTAATAATGGTGTCGTGTGATAAAAGCAACAGTATAAGAACATATAAAATTATATATATTAGTAAATTTTATTGTAGTATTTAACTTACTTGGTTTTATAACAACAATTTTAGGAAAAAATCTTTAGTCCTCATTTTAATCCTAAAACTTTCACAGTTGAGCGGTCTCCAATCAAGTTTCTTCACTTTGTTCGGTCTTAAGCCATCACCCATTCGTAATCCGCCACCTTTAGCACCCCACGCTGCTCCTTCAAGCTCTAGCTTCGCTCCAAAATTTAAACAATCTCAATTATGGTGCGAGTAACAGCTATGTGTGCTGTACAAAGCCTACGAAGACGCTGACTCTCCTAGAAAGACATCGTATCGTCCACATCGTTTCTTCCAGTCGACCTGTCGAAACTTAATAAAGAAATCTGGGCTATCTTTCAATGTATTAATCTTAATTCAATTACTTATTGGGTTTTATATTTATATCTACGAATATAAGACTATTAATTAAATACCTTTTATCTTAATAAGTTTTTATAGACATGTATATTTTTATCCAGATGTGTACGAGATTAGTCCATACGCGACATTCGCGGGAGGTGTGGGCGCGGCCGGCGCGGGGGGCGGCGCTCGCGCATACACTTTACAACTGCGTGCGCTCGCGAGACATGACGACGATTCAGCACCACCGCAGCATCCTGCTTGCTGTGATGGTAAGCGCTAATGTTCATTGTAAGATAGCTGTTCGTTTTACGAAGGCATCGAGCCAATGTTAGCTTTTTTAGTAGGAAAAAAGGTTCCTCTTTTGAAGTTGGTTAAAAACACGGGTTTGAGGTCATCAGATACTGTCCTTGTTGCTATATATATGTATGTAATGATTAAAGGTTAAGTTACAGTTAAGATACAAGGTTAAGTTTAGTCAAAGTGTAAAAACGATGTTAGTGCCTAGAATATCTAGCGTTTCAAGGCATTGTATCAAGAATAAATCTTAACAGCATTCGTACACGTTATCTTTGTACCCTGTGCGATAGAGATGTTACATATATTTCTGTATTCGCAGAAGAAACATGCGTAGACGCGTGTGACGCACAACGACGACGGAGACGCCGACGACATTACTGCCCAGATCACGGTAAGTTACATTCAGAAAACATTCAAGAGTAATGGAAACCGTGGGTCTTTGTACACCTGTCTTTCCTTTCAGGGAAAACAACGTGTGATGATATATTTTATGTTAAAATAATATGTTTTGTTCGCAGGTTGCTCACAAGATTCAGGAAGTTGAGATATATAACTGCCAAATTGTTTAGTGAAATAAATATTCTAGTCTGTGTAATGATAGTTAATTCGGTTATACATATTAATATGTATACAAAAATTTATACAATAATATTGTCTATTTATATTATGATGTTTTACTTTACTCTGCCTATTTTCCCATTTTCAATAAAAAGATAATGAACATTGATTTGTTTATTTACCTTGATGGAGAATGATTATTTATAAATGTAGTTTTAAAGAGGAAAATTGAAGTAAGTATATTGGATATTAGTACGAGAAAAGAGAAGTGGCCTTTGCCCTGCTATGAAACAGTAACAGACTAGTATAATTAATATACTGAATTGTTCATCTTTGGATAAGTATCTAATAATTTGGCTGTGAATTATCTAAAATATGAAACCACTATTCTTCCTGTAAATGTCGTCACTGAAGAAATATCCTTTACCTGTAGCAGTATTCCCTGCATACAAAATTTCTTCTTACTGCAGTCATCAATCCATCAAGCCAATTGAGGTGACTATAGTAAGCACTTTACTTTCGAAGGGGCTTATTTCCTGCAGAGAACTTTATCAGATTGATAACTTTTATTTAAATCTGTATTTATTTAGGGTATTCATCCTGACATGTCAATCCCATCATATGCTTGACATTGTAAGTTGAATTACAAATGAAGAGTCGTAATTAGTAGACATAGTTTTCTAGCAGTTTCTGAATTTGGTTTACAGAGAATAATTTAAATAAGTCCTTTCTAGCTTATTCAGTTTTAGTTTATTAGGAAGTGACTGTCTCTCAAGATTGATGATGAAATATAAAATGCTGTAACCATAAAATCCTTTGCTGGAGCTGCCAAAGTTTGACTGCTGTGCAAGACATTTTAAATTTAATCCCCACACAGTATTAAACTTTATGTAATCAATACATATATTTTGTCTCAATATATGTACTTTGTGTTAATTGTGTTTTCGTAAAGTAACCTATGACATAGCTTACATTTCTTAGGACAAGAGTTTTTTTTAAAATAAAAGTCTAGTACAAGTCAAAACTCTTAAGATAATATATATTTGGTAAGTAAGAAATTTTATTATGTAACCCTCGCCCTATGTCTCAATGTTGGCAGTGTCACAATTATATTATTGGTTAAATTCGCCTCTCAAACATCATTGCAATCTTAAAATTCAACAGGTTACTATTTGTCATCTTGTGCTGTGAACACCGCCAAACTAATGTCGTCCAAGATTATAATTTCTATTGTTATGTAAGTATTATAAGTAGCTATTAATAATAATTAAATAGAAATACCTATATATCAAAACAAGCTTGATATACTTTAATAATAAAAACAATAAAACTACGTCATCAATAATCTGTGTGTTCTCTGATAAAGAACACAAGGCGTATTATAGCAAGGCATAATTAAAAGAATACTTCCGTCTCAAGATATCATAAATATGTATGAATTTTATTTCAATTTTATGAACTTAATTTTTGGAAGTGCATGGGGTTTATGTTTTTCCAGCAATGGATAATGCTATCCACACATTTACCTTACATATTATGTATATATTACACTATTACCTATTTTTCTATAATAAAATTAATATTAGTTAGGTTTTCTATAACACAGTCACTAAATTCTCTACCGTATATTACAAATCAGGGCTTATTTACCTAAGTGTAATAATACAACACAGTAGTAACAAATTGATGTATCGGTAACGGCTTCATTAATATTCTATCTCCTTTAGTAACTAAGATGCATAAGATACAATATGCCTTCATAGAAACGTCTGTCTTATGCCTATGAAAATACAGGAAAAATTGGAAAACAAATTTTCAATTAATATCACATGAAATTACGATATAATACATACCAATCATTCACTGAGTAGTTTGATGTGGTAAGATCGGCAGTACATAATAACAATTAATCTGGGATCAGAGCAGTCATTGTTCTTAACCGAGGGAAATCAATTAGTCAGTAATCCTCTTATTAACGGTTAGGTTTCTACTTATAGGGATAATCACAGCCGAACCCGATAACTCAGAGTAATAATTAAACTATCAAAAGTGAGCATAATCTTGACACTGTACGGATTACGGAAGCTTTACAAATTATAGATTATAGATATATGATCTTCAGATTAATTTGATTTGCTACAATGATAAGGAAAAATATTCCCGTGGTTCAAACGTACGTGACTTTTTGTGCGTAATGTAGGTATCAAACCTATGCGAATGATTTCATAATAGTCATTCATAATGAGGGTTTAAAATTGGACAAGTATCAACATGTAACTTTACATACTCATGTATATTTTAGAGATAAGAAACAACATGAGAAAATTTAACTACAAAAAATATACCTATAGCATTAAGAAATTTTGATATATCTATCCAAATAATACAAAATTTATCTATTGTTTAAGTTCGCAAAAAATACAATTAGTATTGTTTCAAAATGAGAAATAGCTATGTTCATGAACACCAATATCTTTTAATGTTACTATCTTTATCATAATATAATTATCTTCCTTCACACTAGCCTGTATAAATTGCGTGAAAAATCATTTCATAGGTTTTCTTTGACCCTAAAATTTCTCTTCGGTAAGTATATCAGTCTATAACAAACACTACTACAAGTATGTCGATATCTAAATACATAGCAGAACTAATTTAGACAGAACTAGCCTGTGAATTATTTCACCGCAGCGCAATGTATAGTCCACACAAGGGTTTAACAGTAGCAATTAAGAACACCACACTGAACATATGGCGGTCGTACAAAAATGTTACGAAATTGGCCACACTCGTACCACATGTTCCGAGATCATTTGCTAACTAAACTTGTATTGTACCTTAAATATATATTGTGTATAGTAAGTGTAGCTGAAAAAGTTTGGATATTAGATATTAGGATAGTTTTGCGTCTTAGATAATGGTATAAGTTACATAATATATCCGTATTGTATTATTGTAGTTGTGCCTGATTGAAATTAGCACAGACGACGCGAAAGAGAGAGATGTACACAGCAAATAAGCGACCGTAGAAGTAAAAATGACTCTTGCAGAAATTTGATTCAAAACATCGGCAATTGTCGTAAAATAGAATGTTACTTTTCACGTCATATCAGCAAGAATTTACTATTGAATTTTAGTGTCATCGTTTTAGGATTTCATTTCATTTTCGCAAGCGCTTTTATTCACATCCTTTCTACATTTATAAAAGCAAATTTAATAAAGAAAATACTTTTATAAAATGGCATTTCTGAGTGAAAGACGCATCAAGCTGATGTAGTTCCAAAACGAGTCCCAATATATTACCGTATAGAACACGTTTGTATGCAAATTTTATTCCCTAAATCCTGCCTGATGGAAAACGGTCTCTCCAAGTAGGTAGGTATTATCAGGGCGTGCGGGCCAGACCCAGCGGAACTTTTGGGTCGATTTGATAACATATCCCGAATACACCCAATGTGTCCATTACCTTATCATGCAAACGAAATTATTTGAGTTATTATTATTCTGTTAAGTTTATTGAAGTTTGGGTTAGGTACCTACAGGAAAAAATTCTCATAGAATGTAGTATAATAGAAGCTGTACGCAATTGTATCTCATCTCATGGTTTAACATGCGATGAGTATCGTTCTAACCCACATCAGCCATGAAATCCACAAATATGGTTTTAGAGCTTTGCTGTACTTAGTGCATTCTTTAGCGACACTGTGCTTGCTTCCTAGCCTGAGATGTTCAAACATGTGTGATAAAAAAAATACTAGAATACAATTTGAACCTGATAAAGGTTGCCATGCACGGCCTTTAGTATATGATTTGACAACCCTATATCGACTATGTTTTATCAAAAGTTTGTAGAAAATGTTCCATACGCCGACTGCTTAGCGACATAATTTTTTGATAAATAATTTTTGGCAAAGAAAATAAAACTCTAAATGCAGGCAAGAAAAATATAGCAGTAACTTTAAGTAACTACTATAGGACTACTATCGTTACCTAATATTTTGTAGCAATTTGTAAGAAGATACGTTAGGTTTGGACAGTATGTAATAGTAGATAATCCCGTCTTGTGTGCCCTATTAATCATCGCTTTGGAAACTTACACCTATCTTGTGGGTTTATGACACTTGTGTGAGATATGGCCTGATATTGTAAGGCATACCTACTATCGTGGTTTTAGTTTACTTGTTCTTATAACAAATTAAACAACCATAACATAACATAATTATTATTTTTGTTAGGTAAGCTAAGCTAAATATCTAAAAAAATGTATATTTTTAATTATAGAATATTAACATACGCATACGCGAAAAGCTGCAGTTTTTGCTGACACGCGGGACAGAACTTAATGATCCATAAAAATTGTTTCGAATAGCGTCGGTTGATTGTATGTTTGGAGTCCCATGCGACACAGAGCTAGTTCCCGAGTACTAGAGTCGTATTATAAAAAATATATATATTAAAATGCCAATGTATCTAAAAACACTCCAAATTTTTAATATATTAGCCTACTAGTGGAATCCAGAAATGATGGTCATCGTCTCAAACTTACGATATTATTTCACGATTGTGTTTGTCTGTAAGAACAGTTTTCTTTGGCCAATATGAAAATAAGTCAGCTTGTTCGAAGCTTAACACGTTAGGTACTGTTTGATTGATGTTAAATAAGAAATTCTTCATTAAATCTCGAGATTAACTTATACATGGGCGGTGAGAGATTTGACAAGGAATTAATTAATTTAGTCGTGATCAATCTTAGTCTAGACGTATATTAATAAAATCTTTTTAAATATTTTAATATTAAGATGGCACTTAAGACATTTTTTGTATGGCTCTCATTACATTGACAGATTTAAAAATAAATTATTTCTTTGTTTATATTTTTGCTTTTAGTAGGTATTAAACTGAGATTAACGGCAGCCCAATTAGGTATACCCTTGATTCTCTTTGTTTTTTGTTTTGCACCAATCCTTTCATGCATCAGAATCGAAAACTTACTTGATTGTGTTTTCTTAATATAAGTTTTGTAGTCTAAATACAGAACACAGCCATGTCCATATCTATATTACGGCGACTCTCCTAACTCTTTGTAATTGTTCCCAGTGTTGCTAATGAAGATATGAAAATATTTACTCTATTGTATTACTTTCTGTTTATAACATTCTTAAAACTGATTACAAAGGAACGAAACATTTTGATAGTATCTTGAATATTGTTTGACAATTTAATTATTATACTACAACAGTAACGTATTCCTGAATAAAACATTTTGTAGAAAGTTTTATTTAGGCGCTACGTTAAGTTTTTCACAGAAGTTACTTTCTATAATATTCTATAAGTCCTAGATCCTAAAGCTTTAAACTGCATACAACTGCTGATAATTTTGCATACAATTACAGCAGAACAATGTAAGAGATTAAATTCTTGGTTTTCTCTATACAATACTTACGAAAGAAAACGGTAGGCAGAACTGTCTCAATATCTGTAAAATATTAGGTAGTTTAGAAGATGTTAGGAGAGAAACAGACTGACGCAGTCAAGGAGGGTGTTTTTCGAGCGTATGTGTGTATGTATGTGAGTATGTATGTCTTTCTTTGGCACGCTCTACAGCCTAAATAGCTTGATGGATTTTAACGTACGAGGTGTCATTCGATTGATATTGATTGTGGGAGTGACATAGACTTTAAAATTTCAATGTAGCTGCAGCACGAGCAAATAATGGATTTCTTTCTTTTCACTTTGTTTTAGGCAGGCAGGCTTTTTGTTTTTTAATAATGGTTTATACTATTTTGAAATACACACGTAATACTAAAACCTTTGCGTTTCGTTCGGTGAGTGAGAGCGCCGGAGGCCCAATTTCCCCCCTTTCCTCTTTCCTCACCTCCCTCATTCCCTTCCCCTAACCCCATTCCCAGCCGCCATAGTGGAGACCACCATACCAGTAGTTTAAGACGATGGCTTTTAGTATAGTGGCCGCCACTTCTGGATTCCACTGACTGCTTACCATCAGGCGGGGTGGAGTCACTTTGGTAGGCTATAATATAAAAAAAAAACTATTTAATAAATGGTATAAATATAGTATGCTATTAAGCACTAAGCAAAGTATACTTGTCTTAAAATACTTACTCTTAAATAAAAAAGAAGCAAACTTAATTATTTTAATAAATAATATTGTTTTTAAGACAACGTTCCACCCGATGGTTAGCGGTATGCGGCGCTCGGAAAGCCCTGAGGTAATTATCTATGCTTATGTATCTCCGTCTAGCAGTACCGCAATGAAATAAACTGCTGTAAAATTCATAATGGTAAAGAACTGTAAACAAAAATATTTGAGCTAGAAGTGAAATGATATAGGAATGGAAGAAGCCTATCAGTGTTTATTTACTACTTTTAAGTGCTTATCTTCATAGAGTATTGATTAATTCAGAAAATGTTTCATTAGTGATATGGTGTAGCAGATCAAAACGAAAACAAACATTATTATCTGGCCATGGTGACGAAAATTTAGGGAAAGCTTTGACCAACAGTGGACGTCTTTCTGCTGACATCTTACAACTTCGCTATAAAACTAATATTCTCTTATTTCACTAAAAATAACATATTTTAAGTTTTTTTTTCTTACAATGATACACAATAACTACACACAACGCCATCTAGACCCAAAGTAAGCATAATATATTATAGCTTGTGTTACGGATTCTAGAATGCGGATATACATACTTCGATACTTTTTTTTTGTAAATACATACAGTCATAATAACATAGAAACACCTAGAACAATGCAAATATTCTTCTTCATGCACACAAATATTTGCACTAAGCGGAAATCGACCCCGCGACCTCTGCGCGCACCAGTGTGTACTCAGTATCACCGAAACACAGAGGCAGTCAAAAAAAAGTTGAAACAAAACACTGTACAAAGTTTTGTGTCAGTACTTTCATTTATTCAAAACGTATGTATATAACTTCCATAAAAAGTAATTTCCCATAAGATCACAATATTTTTACAAACTTTGAACTGTATCCAATTGCTGATAATTTTAATACCACGGCAAAATGTAAGAGTTTCGAAATATTATGAAAATTATATTTCTTTGAACTACTTTCATGAAATCGCAGTGGCGTAGTGGTCGCCATTTGGTCGGCGCTGTTTTTCATATTTAATACTCGTATTGCGGTGAAAAGCTCTATTCATGTTTTACAAATTTTGGTTTATACGAGCCTTTTCGTTGGACTATAAATCACGTTGTCGCCGGTCACAATAGTTAAGAGATTTGTTATACTTTAGGTACCTACGCATTTTATATAAAAGTAGTACAAGGGTGCCTTCGCTCTTGTGACTCGTATAGTATTACGTGTTAGCTTTTTAGATTTATGGAGGTACTAATGAATAGAGAATGTTTTATTTTTCTTCGTATTTCAAAAAGGATGATAATCTGAAGTTTTGTTTTTCTATATTTTATACTAGCTATTGCCCCCAGCTCCGCTAGCGTGAATGAACATTATCTCTGTTTATACGTTAACGATTTTTCATACAAACTTTAAACCCCTATTATAACCCCTTCAAATCTTTTTTTCGCAACATAAGATAGCCTATGTTGTTCCCCAAGGTCTAATTTATCTCTATACCAAATTTCATCAAAATCGGTTCAGTGGTTTAGGCGTGAAAGCGTAACAGACAGACAGACACACAGAGTTACTTTCGCATTCATAATATCAGTATGGAAGTATAGATTATCTACTGTAAATTAAACTTTAATATACCTATAAGCTACTGCTTAGATTATAATATCCCAGCCATATTCAATCTTCAGAATAAAGGCCTTCTTATACGTAAAACACATGAGCATGAAAATTGACCATCGTGCGCTCACGGCGGTTTGACGATTTCAGGCTTATATGTTTTCCCGCGATGTTTTTTTTCACCGAAAGTCAGTATTGTCCCAAGTTAACTAAGAAAGTACACGACTTTGATATAGTCACATTTACAGTTCGGCACTATGACATGTCTACTAAACATTGTGCCTAGCAATACCCCGAATACCCCATTACATTAGTTTGAAACTATGGTCAGTATCTATTCCCTAATACATGGGATCTTACACTGGCAAAACATTGATAAGATACCTGTTATAATTCTAAAGCCTAAAGATTACGTTATGTTTTAATTTAACCGCAAAAGTTTACAACTTTTTTTAATATTTATGAGTAAAATTTATAATTCTGTTCACTTTAGTGGTTCAGTGATACTTTGTACAGATTGAGACGTAGAGATCTCGGGTTCGATTCCGGTTCTGATTAAGTGGTAAAATTTTAGGTTTGTTAAAGAATTTACAGTATTCACTCATATTCTGTAATTGTGTCCGGCAAATGTCGACAAGATTGCTTAGTGTTACATGGAACCAATACATGTTACTCATCGCTGCCTACCACATCGAGCGAAACAGGCATGATGATATGATTGCGACTGCAGAGCAGATAAATAATACATCACGAACTAGTAACAGTACTTTAGAGAAACACAACATAACACAAGGATAATGTGAAAAAATATCATTATTATCAATCTAATTATCACTAAATGTAATATAACAGGTGGCGGCAGATGGATGAGGACTGCAGAAGACCGATTAAGGTAGGTAAGAATTATGTAGAACGTTAAAAATAGAGATACTTGGTGAAGAAATTACTTTATAGGTACATACTTGTTTTAGTGTAGAGGTAGAGGTACCTAATTAATTGATGATTAGTAATTATACTAGCCTCCCACAACGCGGTTTCACCCACGTCTTTGCTTACTGCTCTGCTCCCGTCGCCAGTAGCATGATGTTACATAGCCTATAAACTTCCTCAAGAACTGGGCTTATCATACGCAAAAAGAATTATCCAAATCCGATTGGTAATTTTAAATTATGATAAGGTACGAATACTTTCGTTGTGATCGCCTAGCGGTCAAAATTTGACCGGAATTTAATATTTGCAGAATGCATTCCAACAAATGGACGAAGGTTGCGACAGAATAGATCCCTGAAGACGGAGATCGTCGCCGTGGTAGGCCCAAAAAAGCGATGGCAGGATGATCTGGATGCCTACTATAAGAGCTAGACATTGTTGTCATCAAACAGAGAGATGTGTAAAACCATGGGGAAGCCCTTTGCTCAGCAGTGGGACAGTTTAGGTTACTATAAAAATATAATTTTCAGTTTAAACTTTCTTATGTCATAGTAACTAAAACCTCAATAATATAAATAATCATAGTATTAATCAATATTCAGATGTCATAATCGTTCTCAAAGTTAAGCCCTAAGTTAAACATATAAAGTGCCTATGTCTGACGGATATAAAATTTTTAAACAACACATTCTAAATTATAATATAAAAATACCTATGCTTCATATTCATAATGTTCGGTAACAGCGTCATATCGTCGAGATGACGTCGTAATTAGATTGACGGTCCACGCTGCGGTACTACAGGGTTGATACGTACTTACCCTTATATAGGAAGCTAGGTCCTTATTTTTAATTAAGTTCGGTAATGATATCACTTGTTCGTTAAGATAAACAGCTTACGTTTTTCGTCATTAAGATAGACTATATAATACAACTATAAAGTGGTCGGTTTACAAATAAGTAGCAGTGGTTACGTAAGTACTTGTTTTATAAACACAAGATAAGAAAGAAGAAGAAGAAGATAAAGAAAAAAGCATGAAGATTGTTTGAAACCGAGCAAGATACAGAAGCTCCATATAAACAGAAATCAGTATTTATCAAACTATCATCAGTAGGTAATCGTTTTCAAAAATTGACATGCCAGCTACAGCCATGGTCACCATATTAAAATAAACAATATACAATTAAAAATATAATATAATAATAATCACAACAATACACACAACGCCATCACCAAGACCCAAGGTTCTAGAATGTGGATATACATGGGTACTTAAATACTTTTTTTTGTAAATACATACATATTATACATAGAAACACCGACCAATGCAAATAGACAATGACATGTTCATGCACACACATATTCTGGCGGTAATTAAATTCTAGACCATGGCAAGTTGCACAAACTAATACCTACAAGTAGCCCTGTATGACGACCAGAAAGCAACTCTCAATCAATTTATCTTTTATACCTTTTACATATTGCTCGGTACTGACATCAGCCCACTCGCCTCTCAACCCGCTTACCGCATTTTATTTTATTAATCTCTGTTCTATTATCGTTAAAAGCGGTCCATAAATAGATCCATCCAATTGTTTAGGTGCTCTAATTCCGTATGAATGGTTCGGTCAAATAAATTTATATTTCGTCATTCTAATATCCTTTTTTTTTTTACGTGGGAAATGCATTACGCATACGCACCCGCTCGGGCAAGGCGGGGGGTTATGTCGGACTCTCCGACCGCACTCAAAGCGCGGCCAGCATACCGACTCCACGGTGTTCCTCCAGACGGCCAGAGTGTCGGGGTCACGGGAGTCGCTTGCGCATTCATCCGCGACCCCGACGGGCCATGGCCCGCTCACCGCGAGCGGGCCCCGTCCGATTTAGGGGCCTAGCCCTCCTCCTTCGAGAGGCGCGTGCGGAACACGCGCACTGCCGCCTCGGGCCCGTGCTGTTCGGGCGGCGACTGCCGGATCGCCGCCCGCAGGCCAACTCGGCCGCAGAGGATAGGGAGAACGGCGCATCGCAATACCGACACTCCTCTTCCCCTGCGGCCCCACCGCGTCCGCAATCTGGCGGTTGCGGCCCCGCCGAGGCCGCGAAGGTAGGGAGAGCGGCGCACCGTTATACCGGCACTCCTCTCCCGCCGTGGCCCCGCCACTCCTCAGCCGCAGTGTCGCCGAAGCAACACTGCAGCCCGACCCAGTTGCGGTGCCGCCTAAACAGCACCGCAACCCACCAGAGCCGCTCCATCGTGGGCTTACCGGCAAAGCCCAGAGGAGCGGCGCCTCCTTGGGGTTCCTCTTGGTTCACCGTGGTCCTTGGTAACCACGGCTACTAAGCCCCCCCGCCGCGACAAGGCGAGAACCCCGTTGGGGGGGTCATTCTAATATCCTCAATTAATAGTAAACTACCTATCTTATTTGATTATACTACGTTTAGTTTCTATGTAACTCTTAGTTTCTCTGTCTTTTAGTTTCTTTACTAATCAGATGTAATACTTACATGATTAGAAATAGCCAAAAATTCAGACTCTTTTTATTTAGTTAGTTTGAATTTTTCCACCTTTTTCTAAAGGTATATGGTATGACCATTCCAAATGCAGTGGTTAAAATATCAGGAGACCACTACGTTATGCCACTTTGTGAGTGCGCCATATAATACCAACATTGAGTAGTATCAATGTGGCTCTCCTTTATTGCGAGATGGCGCAGTAACTCCTTTCAGTCCTTTTCCTGTTACTCTCATTCTTCTTCTCCCTATAATTTTATTGTCAAACGTTTTCTTTTGGTGTTAGAAATTATTATAAGGTTACACAGGTTGGTACAGTTTTTCGACGACCAGTTTTTCGAGTGGACGTGACGCACATCTGCACACGAGTCTGTCTGCAAGTCCATGTTTTGTTATGTCAGTTTTTTGTTTTTGTTCATATTCTTATTTTATTATTGTAACTGTGATTAAATGTTTCTTTATTAATATATGCTTAGTTTGGGTCTAGATGGCGTTGTGTGGTTGTTGTGGTAATATTTGTTTTCTTTATTCTTTATTATGTGCGTCACTTGTAATGTAGAAAATAAACTGTATTTCTTTCTTTTTTTCTTTCATCCTACGTTACGTACCTATTTATCCGACGTTTCGGTCAAACTATACCGACCGTGGTCACGGGCTGACTGATTCACTGATTTCTCTCTCTAAACGGCCTACAATGGCTTGGTTGTATTTTGTTAGAATTGATTCAGCGATGCTTAGGTGATACCACCATCTCCATTAATTACGGTTACCACTCTTTTCATCAGGTGAACCATAAGCTTGTTTGCCACCATCGACTCTGTAGCTACTTGGTAAAGGAAGCTATACTTTATGTCAACATATTCTATCGACATAGATACTTATTTTTCCCAGACGTCCCCTTCTTCGGCGAAGAGATTAATTACTGAATCGGCAGTTTTAATTAGTTTTGTAATTAACAGCCGCATGGCACCGTGGTCCTTGGTAACCACGGCTACTAAGCCCCCCCGCCGCGACAAGGCGAGAACCCCGTTGGGGGGGTCATTCTAATATCCTCAATTAATAGTAAACTACCTATCTTATTTGATTATACTACGTTTAGTTTCTATGTAACTCTTAGTTTCTCTGTCTTTTAGTTTCTTTACTAATCAGATGTAATACTTACATGATTAGAAATAGCCAAAAATTCAGACTCTTTTTATTTAGTTAGTTTGAATTTTTCCACCTTTTTCTAAAGGTATATGGTATGACCATTCCAAATGCAGTGGTTAAAATATCAGGAGACCACTACGTTATGCCACTTTGTGAGTGCGCCATATAATACCAACATTGAGTAGTATCAATGTGGCTCTCCTTTATTGCGAGATGGCGCAGTAACTCCTTTCAGTCCTTTTCCTGTTGCTCTCATTCTTCTTCTCCCTATAATTTTATTGTCAAACGTTTTCTTTTGGTGTTAGAAATTATTATAAGGTTACACAGGTTGGTACAGTTTTTCGACGACCAGTTTTTCGAGTGGACGTGACGCACATCTGCACACGAGTCTGTCTGCAAGTCCATGTTTTGTTATGTCAGTTTTTTGTTTTTGTTCATATTCTTATTTTATTATTGTAACTGTGATTAAATGTTTCTTTATTAATATATGCTTAGTTTGGGTCTAGATGGCGTTGTGTGGTTGTTGTGGTAATATTTGTTTTCTTTATTCTTTATTATGTGCGTCACTTGTAATGTAGAAAATAAACTGTATTTCTTTCTTTTTTTCTTTCATCCTACGTTACGTACCTATTTATCCGACGTTTCGGTCAAACTATACCGACCGTGGTCACGGGCTGACTGATTCACTGATTTCTCTCTCTAAACGGCCTACAATGGCTTGGTTGTATTTTGTTAGAATTGATTCAGCGATGCTTAGGTGATACCACCATCTCCATTAATTACGGTTACCACTCTTTTCATCAGGTGAACCATAAGCTTGTTTGCCACCATCGACTCTGTAGCTACTTGGTAAAGGAAGCTATACTTTATGTCAACATATTCTATCGACATAGATACTTATTTTTCCCAGACGTCCCCTTCTTCGGCGAAGAGATTAATTACTGAATCGGCAGTTTTAATTAGTTTTGTAATTAACAGCCGCATGGCACGCCTCCGAGGCGAACTAAAATAAATTACCGTTTAATACAATCTGTACCTACGTAGGATTAATTCGACCGTGAAAGTGTTACAAGTACTTAAGAATTGAAGGCAATTTAAATTGTTTTGAGAGGACACATCGCAATTTATGTTGGGTGAAAATATTTAGAGTCTTGGAGCGATCCAATAGGGAAAAGAGGGTGGGCGGTGTTGTGTTCGATCTAGAGTTGTGGTTTCTTGTAATTTTAAAATTTTTCAGCTCAATTGCCATGGTCACAGTAGTAGTAGTGAAGCTGTCTAGGTTTGTGAGCGGTGGTTATCACCACTACTACCGGGTGATCTGCTGGTTACTGAATTATAAGATTTAAAAAACTGTACTGTGTACTATATAAGTATTGTTTAGGAACTAAGTTGGTCAATAAGTATCTTTAATTTATAGGAACCAGAGAGTGTTTAGCAAGCCATTGATAGTAAAAAAGTTTGTTAGTATTTGTTAGTATATAGCAGTAAGTAAATAAATAAAAGAAATACTAGTGATGTTACGGCTTTGATTTAACAGTAATTAATACACTTTATTTATAAGATATTAAAAACAAAAACGACAAAGGCAGAAAATGAAAAATAATTTAATTTTATCAATGAACATGAATGTATTTTGAACACGACAAAGTGAAGTGAAATATTTTAATAAATAGGTGCATTTAAATTAGGCTAGGCTTTTATTATAAGCCATTTTTATTATATCCATATTATTATTATTTTTTAGGCAAAAGCTTTCTTACTATTAATACCAATCATCTACAGCTAATTCCTATTCCACGAGCCGATTTGCCGTATCGTCGTATTATAAAGGGAAATTAGACAAAGTAAGTTGGGAACTATCGTCTGATAACTCTTCTCACTTTGTAACAAACAGCTCCTGCTATTGTCTACTATTGTTATCTTGGATACAAGTTGAATATTGTGAAGTTAATTATAATACTTTAATTGGTACAGTTAATTGTTATCCGACTTTTAAGGAGCTTTAAAATAAAGTGTTTGGTCAAAAAGTAGGTCCAGAATATTAGTAGGAACAGTATAAGGACCTAAAAAGGATTAACTATAAGCCCATGGTGGTTCGTCGTGCCAAACCTACATAATATGTTTCACAAATCGCCTGCCACCATGCATGTAGGCAAAGTAGTATTTTTGTTAATTTGTTTAAAAAAATTCATTATTTTATCGTTAATTTTCATCGTAGATTTCATATTCGCATCAATACAAACAAGAAGGAATAAAGTATGAAATACATAATCATAACATAAACTTGATTAAAAACTCAAACAAAGGGAAACATTATTTAGAGAAATGAGGACAAAACAGACCGTAGAAAATTTTCCATTTTATCGTTTTAAACAACATCTAAAGGATACTCGATTGATCTTGAAATAGTCGTTAAGTTTTATTTCATTTAATAAAAAACGAACACGCCACGTTGTTCCGAGCGTAATTCGTCACAATCGGCATTGTGACAATTCCCTAGGGAGAGCTTTGAGAAAAATTGTCGCTAACGAGCTCGCACCCCGCACCCTCCCTGTGCACCGATCCCACCTTACCTCCCCAACCCCTCGCCCCTCCACTTTTAATCCACCGTACCCCCTTTATCCATAGCACTTTAAAACCCTTTTGCGATTTTCCGCACGAAGGAATTATCAAGAAAAAGGGAACATTTATTCATTGTCTACCTTTTTCATTGAAATTATTTTTTATTAATCTTGCAGTGAAATATCTTAATTGTCTTTTGTAACTCTGTCATTTTTTACTAAAGTTAACTAAGAAATATTATATTCTATGATTATTTTATTTCTTAACATAATGTTTTTATATATTTCTAAAAGAACCAGATAAAAGGATTTATCTTAGAAGGTGCTTTTCTGATGTTAGCCATTAAAAATTCAGTATAAGAGTAACACAAAAATTTAATTAGGTACCTACTCTTACCAAAAATACTGACTGACGTGACGGTTTAAAGTTATAATTCTCGGTGTCATAATCGTACGAATAAAACTTTAAAACAAATTGCCTTTTTAACATTAAATGACGTTTACATTTAACATAAAAATAATAGATTTTATAATAAAAGAAATATTTGAAGTTGAAATAGGCAAATTTGTTCCGAGTGTGTCCCTTTTGAGTAGCGTTCAGTCTCATTAGCGATTTTCCACCCGAACGGTTCGTGAAAAGACGTTGGGAACTCTTATTCCTGCAATAAAACATGCTATGATACCCGACATCGTTCGTTTGACACAAAACCCGTTGTTACTAGATAACTTGAACATAGGAAAAGATAGTTTCACTTTGTTATTTATTAAGAATAAAATTGAAATTAAAGAAAATTGTTCTTATTTGTGCGTGATTTTCAGTTTCTGTAGGATCTTGAATATTTGTCTGTATTAGAATTATAAAATATCATATAGAAAATAATTATAAGCGAGAAAGATTACTATTAATACCAAGGTTGACACAAGTGTGCCGACTGCCTACTCTGTTTTTACTAGTCTGTTTTTACAAAGAAGGAAAGACTATTGTCTTACCTTCGTTAAAATTCTACTTGCCAAAATAAAGATTAGCAGTCTTGAAAGTGAATATTTAGAGTACAATATTGTATTTGTTTTTTTAAACAACTAAATTATTGTACAGGGTGCGCAAAAGAAAAGGAAAAGTTTAAAAATTATTGAGAAAATATATTCACGAAAATTACTGATAATCTGGGCAAAAATGACTTTTAATGGGTAATGTATGAAAATATGAGATAATAAATAAAAAAAACTGTTACTTAAAACCTTTTAATTTACTCTTTTTAGCTACTTTTATTCCAAAATGTGACGAAAATTGCTCAAACCAATAAACTATAACTTTCAAAAGAGATAACTTTGCGGCACCTTTTGATGTTACAGTATTTTAGAATCATTATCTTCTTCCCATATCAAAGAAAGTTCCTTTTTTTGAACATCTTGTATACAAATTCTGTGTCGGTACAACTTTACATTAATCGTCTCAAAGTACCTACTCCTAGACTCGGAACAAAATTTAATCGATTGCACAACATTTTGCAATGTCTGGGATCTAACCTAAAACCTCTTGTACAGCAGTCGCACACACTCAATGCGCTACCGAGGCGGTCAAGTCAAATAAAAAACAAGAATTATAATATATTCATACAGACAGACAATTTTTTCACAATATTTATTGAGGTCACTGAAGTAGATTGACATTTACGGAAGATAGTCATTTGAAAGTTGTTCAGTTGTGAAATGATTGTCGTCTCTTTGTGTAACAACATCACGGTTCGAAAAATCGAACGTGATATCCAAGTCACTCGACGGAAAAAAATGTTGATAGGAGATCCGTGACAACGCCTACTTTACGTATTTTATTGTAGCCACCAATGCGGAGTAGAAACCTCATTTCTTATATATTTATTATCGTATAACCAGTAGCAAGAAACTTAATTTTATATTTTTTTTAGTATTTATCTTAAAAGTTTTCTAACCTGTTATCGTTTTTGTTAGTTATTCGAGCTTGTTTTAATAGTTTGTAATGAATAAATTTATTTAGATTAGAAGCGATATAACCTAACTACGACACCTATGGGACGCGGTGTGATGCTGATGACAGTATAAACCTTGACACGCTTCTCATGTTTAAATTAAATTCCTCGTAAAATGACGGGAATGTCGTGTGGAATTTTTTGCTTAGTTTTCACATTATTTTATAGTATGCTGTTGTTGTGGGAATAGGTAAAATGTTATGCAGACATAATATATTTTCATTAATTTTAATAGATAGGGTTTTTATTAGATAGGTACTTAATTATAATTTTTTTATTAAATTTTCTTTATAGGTCATCGTTCCAATACAATGATGTTTCAAAAATATTTCAATCTCCTCCAAAATCATTATACTAAATGATTTTGCGTTGTAGCAATGTAAATATAGTCAAGATGCATTTTCGTTTTATTTTTGAATATTTAATGGACATGATACATTATTTTAATTTTATTCGAATACGCAAATATAAAAGAATACGAAATTAAGAACGAAATATTCTGAAACGCAACATTACTCAAGAAATAAATAACTTAGTCTAATACAGGTAGCACCTGTGAATTATTCCGCACTCGCCACTTGGTGGGAGGGAAATAAGGACATCGTAACTTTAACGTGGCAACTCGTAAATCCTCCATTAGGTTCTATGCAAAAGTTAAGAAAACGACGGGTATTAAAACGTTAAAGCTTAACACGTTTCGACCTTTGAGTTAATATCATAAAAGCTCAACTTTCCACTCGGTGAGTCAGTAATTGTAATCGACCACATTCCTTCCATTAAAATGGGTTAGGCCAACGGTCCGGCCACTTTCTTCAAGTCACGGGTGGCCGGCGTCCGACTGTCTGTTTTAATGTTGTAAAAAGTGTAATATTGTTGTTCTAGAAGTGGTATCACACTAATTTAAACTCAGAAAGTTTTTTTTTAATATTAGCCTGACAACGCTTAAGTATTGTAAAAAAAAAACAACAGCGTGTGTCTACCGTGACTGGTTATGTTAAATAAGTAGATAAAGTTTATAACATAATAACAGACTTACTAACAAAATAATGAGACTCGTCTATGCGTGACTATAATATCTAGGTATACCTTTACACTACAGCGAAAGGTCACTGTCTAAACACGAAGTCACGAAAACTTTTTGACCTAAAAAGCTGAATTTTGATAGATATTTCGTTGATAGGTTGAAGAAGTTAGCGAAGAAAGGATTTTGCGACAAGGCTGAATTAAAACGCGAGCTAAGTGGGCTAAGTCGGGAACGGTGTCAACTTAAAACTGTCTAACTTTAAGAAAAGCAAAGTGTTGTTACTTGTCAAAGACAAGTAAGGTAAATATTATATTGCTAAACTTATTCCGAACAGTAAAATATAAAAAAAAATATTTAGAATTCTCAGTTACATTGTAATTTTTGTAAATCACATTACATAGCCGTAGTTTAATGATCATCTTTCCACCTAATAGGTAAAGATAAAGAACCTAGCCGTAAAAACTTTACATGCGCAATAAATCCTCCCGTTGCAGTAAGATGACTGACCTCTATTGTACAGTATAATACAGGTCAGTGAGTAACATAAACAAACAAAAACTGTCAGTCAATCGTCAAATAATCTTGTGTCATTAAAGACAACGATTAAAAGTGATTACGGCAAATGGCAATAATGAGCAATAATAGGGTCCATCTTTTGTTTTTAAAGAAAATGGTAGTCATTTAATTTCATCTACATTTTTTATATTTTATCATTGTAATATACCATTAATATCATCAACAAGAATATTATTCTACACTTGACGCTGGCAGAAATAGCTGACACAATCGTCGGCCCTGTTGCCAAAAAAAAGGAGAAGAAGAATGAGCAATAATCAGTCGACATATAAAAATGTCAAAGTAGTGTAGGTACTGCGAGTATTCAGGCTACAAAAACCATATAGAGTTTCTGAAATCCCTGACGAATCAAGAACACGTATTGTAAAACCTTTCATCGTCATTTCTACGACATTGATGACTGCTACAGTTAGTACTAATGTTAAAGTATGAATGTAACCGCTTTCAAACACTCGTACTATGTAGTTTATCGCTTAACATCTTGCGCGAATAGTAAATACAATACTCCATATTATTCTTTCGGTAGGTATTATGGCATATTCTCTCTTGTATTATTTCTTAAAAACACGTAAAAGTTTAGAGTTTATGCCTTATATTTTACTAGATCGTAGTTTGGAATATTTCAAGCGTTTCTTTGTGTGCTTTTGCGTAGGCAAAATATATGATATAAGTATAACAATCTATAAGAAGGATGCAGTTATAAAAAAGCATCGACATGATCATCTTCTATTTAAAAAAGCGAAAGGTCACTCACAACAAAATCTCAGAAACTACAAGTGCTAGGAGTCTAAAATTTTGCATGGGTTGAAACTTCTATAGTTTTGATAATAGTAGGTATTTCCAAATGACTAGAAAATACTCATTATTCAAAGAGCTTGGAATTTAGTTCATTATTTTTTTAAACAGCCCTTACAAATAAGGATTATAAGTTTGTATAGATTTTTTATTTTATTTTAAAGCTAATATCGACTAGTAATAATATAATATAGGCAGGTAATATTCTTATACAGGCACACATCTGAATTTTCACGTGAACGCAGTCGCGGGTAACAGCTAGTTTTTTTTTTTTTTTTTTTTTATATTATAGCCTACCAAAGTGACTCCACCCCGCCTGATAAGCAGTCAGTGGAATCCAGAAGTGGCGCCACTATACCAAAAGCCATCGTCTTAAACTGCTGGTATAGTGGCCTCCACTATGGCGGCTGGGAATAGGGTTAGGGGAAGGGAATGAGGGAGGTGAGGAAAGGGGATAGGGGGGAAATTGGGCATACGGCGCTCTCACTCACCGAACGAAACGCAGTAGTACGGATACTACTACTCTTAAGTCGATCTTCTATGAGAGGGTAGTACTTCCCCGGACGATCTAGTATAATATTTAATATATATTATGTCATTAAATGTCAGATTTTACAACTATTATTATCTACCTATCCGCGCAACGTAATCTTTAAGTTCAATAATATATCAAGTATAAGGTAGGTAGTTCTGATTAATCTAAAATCTTGAAACTTGGCAAGGAAACAGTTCTAATAACGTAAGTAAAGGAAACAATCCAAACACCCTCAATTTGTAATTAACTAAATGTCTTTTCCAATTTTTAAGTTACATTAGCAGTTGGAAAATTAAATTGATCTATGAAAGAAGACTTATTTTTATGAATTAGAAATTTAAGTTGAACTGATGTATGTACAAAGCTAAGTTTATATACTCTAAAAACAGGCTAAATGATACAAAAAATGAGATTTAATTTTAATAATAGACAAACTGTGTTACAAAAAAGGTGATACGTTACCCTCATAGCCTTTATATTTTACTTGATTTCCGCGGCGCGGTTTCACCTGCGTCTTTGTTTATTGCTCTACTCCCATCGCCTGTAGCGTGATGATACATAGCCTATAAGAGAACTGGGCTATCATACATAAAAATAATTTTCAAATCCGATTGGTAGTTCTAGAGATAAGCGCGTTCAACCAAACAAACAAACAAACAAACAAACTTTTGCGCCCTAGAGTACTATAAATGATAGTTTTTAAAATCTACAATGCTATCACAGACAAACAAATGTGTTCTGTAACTTCAACATATATGTATGTACCTACCGTTTGTATTTTACCTACATATGTATGGGCACTTAGCCCAAAGCTACTTGAGCCTCTACAAATCTCTCGTTAGGTACCAAGGGAGACAATTAACAACAGATAACTGTTAATGGCCCGAAGATGCTGACTTGCTTACTAAAGTTACGTAGGTATTTTTCGCTTTTACTTTAAAGAAATTCTAAAAATGATAAAGATGATTTTCGTTAGCATGAATAAAACTGTTTTTGTTTATATCCGTTGTTCGTTTTTGTTATTAAATCCATACTAATCCATGCTAATATTATAAATCAGAAACTAACTCTGTCTGTCTGTATGTCTGTCTCGCTTTCACGCCTAAACCACTGAACCAATTTTGATGCAATTTGGTAGAGATATATTAAACCTCGGGGAACAAAATAGGCTATCTTTTATGGCGAAAAAAATGCCTTGAATGAGTTAAAATAGGGGATGAAAGTTTGTATGAAAAATCACCAATGTAAATTGTTATTTTTATGTTTGAAATGTGATGAAAGTGACATGTATTTCCTGTTAGAGATCCTTATAAATAAATAAATAAATAAATAAACAGAGATATAACCGACATTTTTGCGGGCGTAGCTGCGGCAACAGCTAGTATACTAATATTCTTTAAATATACTAATATTAGTGTATATGACCACGTGTTGGCTCTTCATTTAGTTAATTACCAGACAATATTTACTTCCTTTGTTATTTTCCTTTATCTTCTCTTTCCTCATTAAACTTTCCTTCACTGTTGGTCTAGTGGTTAGTGTAACTGACTGCGACGCCGGGTGTCGTGGGTTCGATTCCCGCGGAAGGCAAATATTTGTGTGATAAACATTTGTATTTGTCTTCAGTTTGGGTGTTTTCTATGTATTCTAAGTATGTATTTACAAAAAAAAAGTATGTATATGTATTATATTTCAATTATCTAGTACCCATAACACAAGCTCTGCTTAGCTTGGGACTAGATGATGGTGTGTGATAGTGTCCACATATTATTATTATTATTATTATTACTTCACGGTGGGCAACGAATTGGTTATATCCAACATAGCTAAGTTCATAGGCTATAGCAATCACTTAACATCTAAAGAGCCAAAAGCCTGTTTGTCAACAACATGCTATAAAAAACATACCTGCGCTGACAAAAGTGATATTAAGGAAGGTTTACTCTTATGTATTATACTGGGCATAATCTCAGGTTTATGATGTAGGCATGTCCCTATTTCATACACGTGCCCTTTTATAGCTGGTACAGTGTACGTGTGGTACTTACACCCGTCTATGGAATATCTAGTTTATCTATACATATAATAAAATTGGAGTGTCTATTTGTAATATTGAAATAACCGTTTTTTACTACATGTATATGAATATATATACGGTACAGTACATACAACAAAATTAAAATTTTTGTCTGTCTGTTTGTGCCGGCTAATCTCTGAAATGGCTGGACCGATTTTGACGGGTTTTTTATTGACAGGTAGCTGATGCTGATGTAATAAGGAGTAACTTAGGCTACGTTTATTTTAGAAATAATCTTTTATTTTAAAAATTATAAAGTATTAAAGAATTAACTGTTAGGCGAACGAAGTTCGCCGGGTCGGCTAGTCTATACTATTGCATAAAGCGGAAAAGTTTGTTAGTTTGTTTGAGCACGCTAATCTCTGAGACTACCAGTCGAATTTGAATAATTCGTTTTGTGTTTGATAGCCAAGTTCTTGAGAAAGTATAATAATATAGGCTATGTAACTTTCCGCTATTGGAGACGGGAGCAGAGCAACAACCAAAGATGTAACTTGACACGGGTAAAACAGGTTACGGGCAGCTAGCCATAGTATAAAATGTGTGCACTTTCGTTTATAAGGTGTAAATTGAAGAGGCAGAAAAGAGGAGGTTCACAAAATAGGAATTGAAGGAGTATCACAATATTTTAAAGAAGACGCCTTTAAAAACTAAGTACCTACCTAAGTATGTTGTAAATGTATTAGCTTTTAAGTTTACCTTTTACTACGACGAAAGATAGTAATAGCCAATCCAACCTTCTGTGTAGGGAATAAGGCAAGTTGCGTTAAAACTATATTGTATGGCGATGGCATTATCTTAAGATAAGGTTTTTGCCAATACGGGTGCCAAGCATGCGAACGCCTCTGTTGTTTATTAGTTAAGGATTTTGTTAATAAGCTATTAAAAAACTTATAAGACCAAGTTAATTATTGTCTTAAATTTCATTAATTAATAATTAAATTATTATAATATTAATCTTATCACATTTATAACGCTTTTTTGTATTAGATTAAGAGAAAAATTGTTAATAATAAATTGTGAAAATAAAATTATTATTATTAATTATTTGTCAGAAAATTATAATTATCAACCGCACTACTAACTCAGGCCATATATAGATGGTACGCTACGCTAAGCGTGACGTCACGGACTCACTGTGCAAAGCGGCACAGTTTGCAAATGCATGTAGCTAATGTATCGTTATGGTGGAGCGCATGCCGCATGCTAAAGGGTGACAACAAATACATTTAAAATATGAGTTGGACAATATATAATAATAGGCAATCTTTTTTATTATATGCAGCCACTGTACCATGTTTAAAAATAATTCATGTATTTGCTTCATTTTTAAGTGAACAGTATTATTAGTAGAAATAATATTAAAATAATCTCGATTAACTAGAGAATCACAGGATATTGTATCTTCTTTTAGTTTTTCCTATAGAAATTCAAATTCAAATGGATTTAGCATACCAAGTGTACATAAGGTTGTTGCAAAAGATTTATTTAAAGAACTGTTTGCGCTTTCCAGTTCCTTTTTCTATTTGTGTCAATCTCTGAAAAATCAAGCTCAAACTTAATATCATTATTCTTTTAGAACACTTAAGTGAATTAAGATCAAGTTTGATACCCAGGCAGAGTCATAAGAAGAACCAAAAATAAACTATACTACCGACTAACTACTATTTAACACGAGACAAAAATGCTAAGAAAATAAATTATGTCCCGTAATTTTCATGTTTCTGGTGACCCGTACTGTGCCGTAGCCGCGTAGCACTTCCGTAGACCTCGTAGCCATGCCCTCCTGTGTAATTGCGGTAATATCTGCGCTACGCTCATCCGTCCCGCACGTTTTCCTTACCACGCGAGATAAAGAGTAGCTTATCTTTTATTACGAAAACGAGAAATTGTGTATGAGAAATACGAATACTAACTAGTCTAAGGAGAAAATTATGTTAATTTCTCTACCATTTTTATAAATGTATACTTATTACATTAAAAATTATACTTATATAATAATATCATTCTGTACAAGTTTAGGTCATAGTGCCTTTTGCGGCACTTGCATAATTTGTGCGGCTAGACGTTTTTCTATTTCGCTCTGAAAACCTTTTGCCTTGCTAGTATGCCGAGTGTGACTTTGGTAGAATTGTTTAGTTCTTGACTTGTATGGCCTTTTTTATATTAGCCTACCAAAGTGACTCCAGCTCGCCTGATGGTAAGCAGTCAGTGGAATCCAGAAGTGGTGGCCACCATATCAAAAGCCATAGTCTTAAACTGCTGGTATGGTGGCCAGTATGTTTGTCTGACCGGTAACAGAGTACTTTTGTATCTAGTTTGCAGCGCCTCAAGTATTTATTCTGAGAACTAAAATGTGACCATTTAATGAGTTTACTACACTGACCTCTATTGTACTAAGTACTTGTATATTACAGGTCAGTGGTCTACTAGGTTTTCAGTCAAAAGCATCAACTGCTGAATGTCTGTCCCAAGCATGTCCATTTTAGGTGGTTCTGAGTTTCCCCAAAAGAATAAACCTAAATCTAAACTCTTATAAAGCGGCATTAATTGAAAACTGCTGTGGTAAATATTTATTTGAACCTTACAATAAAACATCAGATTTGTCTAAGAACAAATCAACTTTTAATTTCAAAACTCAAAATTAGAAACCTTACTACTCAAATAACGATTAACTAATACGGAAACAATCTGTAAAATAAATCTTTTAAACCATTAGGCGATACGATAAATTTGGTCGATTTTTTCGTTAGTAACAAAATTCACCGGACACTTCAATATCCATTACCGCATGACAGCCAACTGCAGTGCTGTGCTAACATCCACGACAGCGCAGCGTCAGCGAGCCAGTGGTGCAAGTCAGCGGCTGTCGCTGTTAAAAAGTATATTTAATTCTTGCATTTCATAATTTCGATGATGTATTCATCAGAGGCAGTTTTAAGATGGCTAGAATATCCTTTATTACTATACATGTTAGAAAAAACAACAAAATAGTGTGTAGCTGAAACGTTTTCCAAATACTGTTTTAACTCTTCTATCAATAACTAGCTTCCCGTGGCGCGGTAACATCCGCGTCTTTGCTTACTGCTCTGCTACTGTCGCCAGTAGCGTGATGTTACATACTCTATAACCTTCCTTAGAAACTGGGCTATCATACGCAAAAAAGAACTACTCAAATCAGACTGTTAGTTTCAGAGATTAGCGCGTTCAAACAAACAAACAAACTCGTTCGCTTTATATAACAGTATAGATAATAGTATACCTTTACCGACGTTATATTTCGTTAATGTTGACCAGATGTCGTGAATCCACTGGTTGAATTAAGTTTAAAATTTTGAAAAAAGTTTTCAATTACGTTCTAAATTTAATGATATACTCGTACGTAATTTAAAATTTATTTTTTTTGTTACTTCATATCCATAATCATCCACTTTTGTATGATAAATCATACAGGTTTTTTTTTTTAAATTCATTTTTTGCCTGCTCAAACTAATTAAGTTTTCATAAAAAAATGTGATAGAACTTTTAAAACACTGTCATGAGTGTGATGACGCACGATAGTTAATCTGAATATATTTCTTATTATCAAATAATTTCATAAACATCTAGATTGCTAAGACTTATTATCATCAGAAATCCACGTTAAAATATGAGCCGCCATTTTTCTTTTTATTTATCCCTGAACATAATTCTGGCTACAACCCACGATATTAATATCTCAGCGCTATTAATTTTGTACCACGAGACCGCAGTTGATGAGCTCTCCAACCGCGCTCAGCTAAAATAATTAACAATGTCTCGATTATTGTGGGTTTTGCCCTAGAATTATTTTGTAATAAAACCCGTCTTCATACTACATAGAAGTTTACGTGACTCAATCAACTTATACTCACTAATCATGCGGTAGGTAATTTATAAATACTTAATTCTTCGACGATTTTCATTAAAAGGATTAGATTAAAAACAAATAGAATGGTCGATCGATGGTATTCTTATTAATTTAAGTATTTTCGATATATTTGTATCGCATAGAAACAACAATGTACAAAAATGGTTACAAAACTTATGGAATATCTTTTGTATATCCAAAATGTTACTTGTGTCTTTCGGAACATTTGGCTTTACAAAATCTCTCAAATTTAATGAAACGAATGACGTGTTTCCAGCCATGCTTCTGTTAAATACCAATAAAATTTAGTTCTTAACCATGACAACTTTTATTATTTTTATTCTATTATCTACTCCATACTACTCGGCAGATTTTCAAAACCATATGACGAATTATGATACGTTTCACAATTTTTCAAAGTTTATGCTCATAAATTAGTAAAAGCGCAATTCATTCAATTTTACTGCAAGCTTGTTCTGTATTGTGTTGATCGTGCTTTCAATAGTTAATATTTACCATCACCAGAACAACTTCCCCGATAAGAATATTATGCTTTTGATAATGTATAATGTTTTTATAGTTCATATTAATTTTATTCTTAATTGTTTATTATACGTAGTTTCTCAACAACTGCTTGTAATAACGGGGTCTATTGACGATATGATGCTGATAAAGAACGATGAAGTTTAACATAAGGTTTAACGCATATAAAAACATAAACTGTACTTTGAAATTGTATAGAAAAATGTTCAGTGTACAACTGTAGTAATTTATTTAATTCCATAATAATTTGTTTTATCCTAGATTCAATCTGATTCAGAGGCAATTTTATGAAAATAAATTATGGATTATTTTTGAGAAATCAATTTTTAAGTTTAAGTTATGTTTGATATTTTTTATCCATATTACTATTTCACCCGAAAGATGTCCACTGCTGGGCCAAGGCCTTCACAAGGATTGCCTTGTACGGTTGTTAACTGCTCTCAACCATTCGTTGCCCGGCACGTTTATCAGCTCGTCGGTCCTCCTTGTAACGAGCCCGTCTATGCTGTTTGTTTGGCTAAATATAGTTTTAATTAATATGAGCGTTAATTTTATAGAACATTCTGATTTATTTGTTGCAGTTAAACACAATATAACACAGATAAACATATATACAAATATACAGATATAGATATATAGTATACTTCATAGTAATGCTGTATTCAATCGTTACAGCTTTTATGGTGAGTGTTCTTTGTGTTTCGAGTCGATATAATGCAAATGGCGAAACAATTTCTATTATCGACATTTAGAATTACTTAACATCATTGTTAACGGTTAGTTTAATACTTAATATAAAAATATTCGGTGATTTGATTGCATTGACATAGAATGTTGATTTTTTCACAGCTTCAAGAAGTTGCAGACAATCAGGTTGATACCTCCACGCGTTACTGAGAAAATGGTCTTAACAGACAGATAGACAGACAGACAACAAAGTAATCCTAAGGGTTCCATTTCATCTCTTGAGGTACGGAACGCTTAAAACTGGCAGCGAGTGTAAAACTGTATTTTTTATTTTTTATTGTTAAGCAATCTAATTCGACAAGTTTAAAATTAATTTGGTTGGAAGGCTCAATATGATTTTAAATATTAACGGAATTTTATTTTATAAGTAATAAAAAGAAAGAAAGAAATAAAAAGTATTTATTCTGCCCAGGGGCGACATACAAAAAACAAGAAATAACAACGAGAATACATAACAAACAAATTAGGTACAGAAAATAACATAAATAGGTAAATTTAAAACTAAAACTAAACTAACTTTAACAAATTGTTATATTTGTTAAAACAGGATTCATGTTTGCAAGTCACATCTGTGCAGGAATAGTACAGAATTAAGAATCAGTGGGATTGATTTTTAACATATTATTCCTATTTTTGTTATATGTTTGCGATTTTGGTGATGTCGCGAGCTGGACAACGGATGCAAAATCATGCGAGCACGCTTAGACGAAATCTTTGTAAATTTACATTTATTCTGTTGATGGTAAGCAATTACATTGTAATTATAACTCGGACAACGGATAAAAATAGTAATGCTCCGTTTTAAGTATTGTAAAAATTAAACCTACATTCTGTTTGCATATTACACAAAATAGAATCAAAAGCTGAAAAACTTTGTCAATATACTAGAAAGATACACGAGAGTATAAATTTCAGACTTTTGGAATGGTCACCACCTCTTCTAGATTTTACTGACTGCTTACTATCAGGCAGAGTGGAGTCACTCGGTAGGCTAATATAAAAAGGAGTACTCTGCGATAAATCCACCTTTCGAAAACGAAAATAATATAAGTAGTGTGTATGTATGGCAAAAAGGAACAAAAAAAGATAATCCTGATTTGTTTTAAACACTTTTTAAAATTATGACTACAATGGGTTAAAGTTTATTTTTTATTTATTTAAGATGAAAACTGTGTTTAACTATAAAAGATCTGCTTCTTCTGTTACTGTTACTCAAGACCTGTCAGCATGCCTGTATTGAGTTTTCTGAAACTAAATATGACATATATACCAAAGTTCATCGCCTTCGCCACCACCCATACTGTTATCGTACTGCTATGAGAGTGTTTAGGAAAATTTTCGCCACCAGATGGCGCCACTTTGATATTAATATTTTTCAGTGTTAATTTCGGCAATTTTAATGTTTAATTTACAAAATGGATAATTCACATGCATAAGGACAAAAGAAAATTGCTGAGAGGGTTTCCTAAAATGACACCTACGAGAGGGCAGCGCCGATGCGTCAGGTCTAGCTGTCAAGCGCTTTTTGAAAGTACACCCCTGGTTGGCCCAATGTGACAGTTGAAGTGGCGCCAACTGTTGGCGAAAATTTTCCTAAACACCCTCATTGAACAATGTTGTACAGAGTGTATACGACGGTTTGATAATAAATGAAAAGGCAGCTGTTATAATGATTTCAAATTAATCACAAAAATCATTTGACAAAAAACAAAAATTTAAAATTTTCTAACAAAATAAATAATATTTTAGTAGAAACAAAGTAATAAATCATTTATTATGACAAGTTCACTGACCTGTAATGAACGGCAACGTTTATCCTTCGACGTGAATTATGTCTTAAGTCAGTGACCGTTTGACGAACTTACAGTGTTTAGAATTTAAAAAATTTAAGAAATAGCCCTGTGTCTAAACTACGAAGATATTTAGTTGATTTTTTTATTCTCGCTTTATAATGTCAAATACTATACGTAATTGCATTTAATATCATACTGTCGTATACACTCTGTATAAAGCTGCATTTATTCTGATAGTATTAACCTTATAACTAACATCCATTACTAATAACCTATCTTTAACTTGTTTTTTTGCTATCTAAGATCATAATTTATGAATTATATTTTTCATCTGTCCGTTGATTTTTCTTGGCTAGCGCATAAAAGATCTAACGAACTATCACTTATTTAAGATACATATTATCTATTATTAGATTACAGGCAAAAGAGAAAACAAATCAATAAGTCGTAATATCTAGAAGCACATGTGGACCATGGACATATCTGCTTATAAACATGGGGTCATATTGACGATAAATGGTTATAACTAAGATCTTTATTATATTGTTATACTTATGGCTCTATTACTCGAACTATAACATTCGAAGTTTGCGATTTTCATCTTATAAAGCGACCATTATGATATAAATATTAAAGTTTAAGAAAATAACAAGCAATATATATTATTAAAAAAAACAAAAAGTAAGCCTGCCTGAAACAAAGTGAAAAGAAAGAAACCCATTTTTTTCTCGTGCTGATGCTACATTGAAAATTTATATACCCTATGTCACTCCCACAATTAATACGAATCTAATGACACCTCATAGATACGTTGAAATCCATTATGCCATTTAGGCTGTAGAGCGTGCCAAAGAAATAGACATACATACTCACATACATACATATATACATACATATATGCATACATACATAGGCTCGAAAAACATTACCCTTCTTGACTGTGTCAGTCGGACAAAAATGAAAATCGATGAAAAGTTTGAAAAACCCTAGAGTATATTATTTTGCTGTGTATTACATTAAATAAATAAATAAATTTAGTTTATTTATTTTCTACGAAGGTAAACACACTTTAATATGTACAAAAGTAAAAAACTAATTTATAATCATTAAAAAATAAGTTTAAAATTTTGTTTGATTTTTTTTTGTTTTTATTGCCTACAGTGGCAGATTAGCCAACAGCCCACGATGGTAAGTGGTAACTGTCGCTCATGGAATTCTGCAATGCCAGGGGCTTTGCGAAGGCGCTGCCTACCGTGCCGCTCTCATAAGTCTTCTACATAATTATCCTATTGTGCAACGGTATTTGCTCACAAAATACTCTATCAGTAATTACAAGTTCGTATATATGGTAGCAGCAGTGACTGCAGCACTGGTCGATTCAATTGTAACGTAAGGCTCAAAATCAAATCAGTAAACGTTACATTACATGTGAATGTTTTCTGTAAGTGATCCTAAGTATGAAACTTAAGCTAAGTTTTTTAATTAAATGATGAAGAAAGATAATTTGTAGTGTTTGAAGTGGTCTTATCACTGTATATACAATACGAAATAATTAAGTATTAGACTCAATTTTTAATGTTTTTATCAAAAATTATGATCAAGTATTTTATAGTAAGTAAATTTTGTTTGTTTCATATTATGACCGTGGAAGATGTATTCAACAGTCTGTTTTTCTCCCTTATATTTTGTTACCTATACTTATTACGGAACTCAGTAAAACGCACACTACTAGCAACAACACGTCATAGTCCAACAAGGCCGGTGAAAACATAATTATGTAATATAGCTACGAAAATAGTTACGAAAGTAGCTCCGAAAATAGCTACGAAAATAGCTTAAAAAAATAGCTACGACAATAGCAACAAAAACTAGTTACAAACACCAATTTGAGATAAATACGGATAGTGTCCAAGCATATAAGCAGAAGAGTTAAACTGACAAAACTACACTCTCACATTGCTACTTATTCAGATAAAAGAGGAGGAGGGAAAGATAAAATTTAAACTTATAATTCTTCTACTTATTCTTGCCTTAAAAACTTACGCTTTTTTTTTAAATCAGCATTATCATTTTAAATAACATATACCTATATAAGTATTCATATATCTAAATATTGATTAATCACGAACCGCCCTCATATACGAAGCTCTATATAATTACGTTTGATGTATATACATTTTAAATGATTAATTAAATTTTTATATTAATTAAAAATATAACATATCGTTACTATTCATTGAAGATTACAAAACTTTAGATGTCGATGTATATAAGATTAAAATGACCGTCGCTCCCATAAAATACATTTTATATATTGAAAATATTACTTGCATTTTTCGTAATTTTTGGGCTTACAAAAAATAGTATCGAGTATTGGTAAGTATTTGGATTATTTTCGAAATATTTGCCATTGTATCAAACATTGTACACATTCTGTTATTGGAGAAGTTATCTATTAATGCCTTCATGGTTTATTATGTATCTATCACTGGATTTAGTATTATTATCTTGATATCTGCTGTGTATCACTCTGTTAAGTTCATCAAACTCATGGGAAACTTAAATGCGTATAACTTTTTGATGAACAATAATGTTTATTCTTCAAATTTACTAAAAAAAACAAAAATTTAGTACCGTGGCAGTAGCATAAACAGCAGTACAAGGTTGTATAACAAAATCTTCAGTATTCAGGTAAATTAATAAAATAAAATAAATAAAAAGCGAAAATTTGTGGGTGTAAGACCTAATAACTTACTAAAGTGATATGACAAAAGCATCAATATAATACAAGCAGTCATACTATAATTATGAAGCTTGTAACTTATTATCAATAGCAACCCACGGGTCCCTTTAGAATAGACATTTTTCTTCGTCCATCCTCTCATGGTCGGCAACCGTTTGATAGTTTTCCAAGCGTTATTCTGCAATGAGTACAAAACATAGCCATGTTTATAAGTTACGGTTATTTACCATCAGAACCCTATGCTTATTTGCCACGTAAAAATATTGCCAAGTAATCTGGCATGCCATCCTGCCAGTGTTCACTATGCCATTTGTGTTGGCAGACACGTGTTATTAGCACCACGGTGCGATAAAAAAAAAACTATTTTTGTTTGTTTTAGTTTTGCATGACAATATTAATAATAACGGTATACATAATTATGACAAGTTATAAACTTATAGCTTCGGCTGTTCAGGTGAGTCTTTTAATAACATTACTTTCATCATCATCAATAAAATGACTTCTTTCGGCTGATGACAGCTACATGACGTCCACTGCTGGACATAGACGTCTACCAATTTTCGTCACCTTGGCCGTTCGTGAGCCGTCCACATCCAATGGTTTCCCGTCACCCTTATTAGGTCATCGGTTCACCTACTAATTAGATCCTGGGTCTTTTAAGCGGGGCGTGAAAAAGCATCTCACTAAGCCGCCATAGTGGAGGCCACCATACCAGTAGTTTGGCTTTTGGAATGGTGTCCGCCACTTCTGGATTCCACTTACTGCTTACCATCAGGCAGAGTGGAGTCACTTTGGTAGGCTAATATAAAAAAAAAAAAAAAAAAAAAATTTACAAAGATCGAACTTATGTTACAGTTCGTATGTGTTTATAGTTTAAGGACCCAAAAATGGCAGTAATCATGAACGCGTTCCCGATAATGGTCTGTGTATTCAACATCTTGGGGATATCACAAGCTGAACAACGAGTGCAGAACAGTTCAGTAACGCTGAGAAGAAAGTTT
Source organism: Parascotia fuliginaria (assembly GCA_963082885.1). NCBI lineage: Eukaryota > Metazoa > Arthropoda > Insecta > Lepidoptera > Erebidae > Parascotia > Parascotia fuliginaria. The sequence continues at coordinate 6,215,405 of OY720178.1, forward strand.
TGTCAGCTTTATCTTCAGAACCTTAACAGTTAGTATTCCTACTTTTATATTATCTCATTTTTTATTCAGTTTTAGTTTAGCTTTACGCTTATTATTACATTAATATCATAATCATCATAAAAGCTATAGTGAATTTCTTTAAATGTTTTAACTTTTGGTTTAGTAAGCTTTTTACTAAATGCATATTTAATGTCAGTTACGAATCTATGTGTAAATTGTATTTTTTGTATGATAAATGTTGATTGATTCTTATATTATCATTTTTTGTTATCTTTGTATTATTATTTATTGCTATTTTATTATTTCTTATAACTTTTTTTATTTTTTTATTTGGGTAAATGAAGAAAAACTACTAGATGTCGGCCCTCGCTGCGCTTCTCTATTTCTTTATCTTCTCACAATAAACGCCTATAGGAAATATCATAGCAATAGTGACGTATTACATTAAAATTCACAAATGCGCTGAAAATATTAAAATTTCGAAAATGACTGAAAATTATGATAAACATAATAAAATAATAGTCTATGTTACCTGTCCTATTTGTAGCTTACTAAGAGCAAGGTCACACGCTCAGTTTGGCGTCATTCTGGTTCATTAGTCTGGATTGACTTGACATAATGATGATGATGAATGATGATGATAAGACTGACAGCAGACTGATAAAAAGTACGCCAGTGGCCGTTAAAAAACGCGTAAAAAGAGATAGAAGCGTACTTATGTTGCTTGACTCGCCCTTCTACATTGCGTCGCACTGACGGTGACTGACGCGAGAACGATACGAGCGGTTGACACGATTATTCTCCTATCAGTCTTTCATCCTTCATAGCGGACTGACAAAATTATTTAAAATATTTTATTTTTAATCAATGTCAATCCATGGGTTACAATACATGATCATTCTTACTAGACTGTTAGACCAGACTGATGCCAAACTGTACGTGTAATCTTGCTCTAAAGGTGAAAGAATCTTTAAATCGGTTACGTAAATTTAGAGTTAAATCGGAACAAAGAAACAAACACAAACAATCAATACTTTTCTCTTTATAATATTAGTATTAATATATATTCTAAACTCACTTTTATTTATTGTAATCAATATCAACAAACTAACAAATTACTACATTTCGTATATGCGAAATCATAACTTGAAGGATCATAACAATTATACCGACAACACGAAAATCTAATTTAATTATCATTATCATTTTTTTTCAGACAGAAAATATTCGAAGTTAACAAAAGATTTTCTTTGCTGCTGCTATTCACACCTAGTACGTCTGCAGCTCTTGGGCCCAGTCAACATCAATATGTCCTTTATACCATCGTATATTGCCTTCTGCACTACCAACACCGTCATCGCATTGCAGTTCAATAATGTGCTATAATAATCCTATTAATATTATAAATGCGAAAGTTTGTGTGCGTGTGTGTGTGTGTGTGTGTGTGTGTGTGTGTGTGTGTGTGTGTGTGTGTGTTTGTTACCACTCAGCGCCTAAACGGCTGAACTGATTTTAATGAAAATTGGTATGTAGATAGAATCAAAATGAATTTTGTGTTGATCCCTTACAGTGCCTCAAACTTATAACTGTAACACCAGAAATTTGTAATTATAAATTTTAGAAATAATAAATTTTACAGATAGAAAAGGTGTTTTGGTGAAATGGCGACGAAAATGCTTATTATAGATGTCAGTGGATATTGTTTAGAAAGATCATAAAACGATATTTTAAAAATTATTTCACTTTCTTAGAACAAACTATGCAATTTTGTCTTACAAAAAACATATGTTAAAATAATTTAGGAATACATGACTGATAAAAGCTTTTGACAATGAACTTGTTATATATAATAATAATAATAATAATAAATGCGAAAGTTTGTGTGTGTATAGGTATGTGTGTGTTTGTTACCAGTGGGGGCTGAACTAATTGTAATGAAAATTGGTATGTAGATAGAATCGGTGCCGGATGGACATAGGCTACTTTTCATCCCGAAAATCGGTTGGTTTCCGAGGGATATATTTTACGCGCGGGCGAAGTCGTAGAACGCAGGTACTGTAATTTATACGTCACATGACATATCAATTTGAATTGTAGTAATCAGAATAAGATTTAGGCTAATTTATCAACCGATTCGATAATTCGAATAAGAAGAAGAAGAACGATTGAATAAGATATAAAGAAAAAAAAACATTTACTAACAGAAAACAGATGCGCATACTTAACATGTACAAACAAAATGATAAAGTTGACGTTAAATTCTACGTTCATAGTTTCATAATACAGATTTTTATATAACATTATCGTAGTAGAAAATATTGCTAAGATGCATCACTGGCAACACACATTGGTCATAGACCTTGGTCTTGAGACACTGCGGTGGTGCGGATGAGAAGATAACTATGTTATAGCTTTCCAAACGCTGCCTAGCCGAAATGGATTCGACATGGACCTCTTTCTCGAAATAGGACTGTTTGTCCCAGGTATACTCGTCAACGAATTTGAGCATCGAGTCCCCAACCGTAGAGTGGGTGTAACATTGACATTTGTTATGACTTTATTTTTGTCTATGTTCATTTTTAGGCCCACTTGTCGAGAGCTTTGCACTGAGGTTCTCCACGGTCTGCCATGGCCACGATATCGTCAGCGACTCGAAAGTGAGTGATGTACTCACCGTTTATGTTGATGCCAAGTCCATTCCAGGTCAGAAACTTGAACTCGTCCTCCTTGTTGTACGTACTACTCGCTGCAACTGGATAGATCTTGAGCGCTGACCATTAATTCGTACTAAAATGGTGGGCGTTTTCATAAAAACACTTCAGCACTTTGATATATCGATAGTCAATGAGACACCGTTGGAGAGACTACAGCACGGCCCAGGTCTCAATCGAATCAAATTCGTTCTTATAGTTTACAAACGCTAATATTAACGCTATAATTATCAATGTCTCGATAATTGATGAATTTTTATTTAAAATAAAATTTCTTCGCTTCCATTATAATATTGATTAATATAAGTATTTAGCTTTGTATTTCGTGATGATTTATAAATTATTCAACGCTAGCTTTCTTTAAAATAATTTGATTAAAACAAATAATGGAAGCGATCATAAGCAGTAAGTTCTTACAGTCGCTGTTTGTATTTGTATTATAAAGAGGACAATAGTCTAATTAATACGATATGAAAATAAATACGGAACCAATGAAATATCTTTTATATATTCAAAACGCGACTTGCGTCTTTCGAAACTATTTGTTTTATAAAAAGTATATTCGATATCTAATAAACATTTGGATCACCATCGAAATATGTTTTGTGATGTGTAACATCATCATCACAACATATATAGCTCCAGTCTTGCTACAGTACAAGATGTCTGAGATTAATTTTTATAGCGTAACCATATTTAATATTACTATTATGCTGTCTGCTGTTTATCATTCTGACAAATTTTCACAGCTCACCCAAAACTTTCAAACATATAACGACTTTTTTAAAAATAACACGAATTATAATAAAAAAATATTAAAAACACAAAAAAATCACACATTGGCAGCAATTATATTCTGCACTATGATGATAATTAATTTCATTGGTAATCCAATACATACTCTATGTAGTGATTTTACGAATAGGAATATATTAGTCGCAATGACAATTTGTAATACAATCATGTGCGTCTTCCGTCTTTACTTTGAATATTTTATTCTAAATTGTATATTACGCATGCTTACTGAACAACTTTATACAATCACACGATCTGTTGATATCGAGATATATACACGTAAAAGCTATGATAAAGGTGCAATGAATGACGCAAAGAAAGAAGACTGCCTAAAGAAATTTGACTTGTGGTTGGCTGCATATAAAAACATACACAATAGTGCGAAGTTGTGTGATACAATTTATGGATCACAGGTAATCATTTTTAAATTAATATTATAATAATAATAATATTCTACCACATTCACACAGCGCCACCTAGCCCCAAATTAAGCAATTATATTTGCGTGTGTTATGGGTACTAAACAACTGATATACTATATAAATACATTTTTTTTTGTAAATACATACTTATCTATATATATAAAATGCTTTGTCCTGAATGACTGACGGATCAACGCACAGCCTAAACTGCTGATCGTCGAGGTTTTAAACTTGGAGGGTGTGTTCTTTGTATGACGTTTGGCATCCGATAAGAAAAGATTTTTCGAAGTTCGACCTCTAAGGGGGTGAAAAGGGGGGGCAAAGTTTGTATGGGGCAATGTGATTCCTTGGTCCAATGTACTTCAAATTTAGCATAGACATTATTTAACAGAATTGATGGAAAATTTGTATCTTATTTTATTGAAATTCATTTCCTAAGAGGGTTAAAAGGAGTAGAAAGTTATTTTGGAGATGATTTGCTTTGAAGTTGATATTAATACTCGTTGGTGCTTTTGATTTAAAAAACATTTTATTTTGACACATGTCATGTTTGAAACTCAATCAAAATACGTCAAATGAAGTTGCTGTAGTTATTGTTGGATAGCAATTTTTTAAGCGGGATATTGTAAATTAAGAGTTATGATAACACAATTATTATTTTTTTTTTTTATTTATCATAAAAATTAAACAGTAGGGTACATAGTTTAGATGCTTACAAACTCATTAGAATTTTAAAATGCACCAGAGTCGTCTATAATTATACTTACATATTACAATATAAACAGAAAAAAAAAACATATTTTTTTTACATGTTACTTAAGTGGGTAATCCTAAAACATTAATTCCATATTATGCAAAAGCAACAAAGTTGTTTGCCTCACTCTAACATATGGCTGTGCACGTAAGTGCGTCCTTGTTGACGTTTTTAAAACAGTTCTTATAAAGGATGTTGTACAAAATATATATATGTTTTTTTTTAGGTTAGGTTTATTCATATAAATATTAATAATTAAATTTGGTAAAGGCCCATGTCCAGCAGTCAGAATTGCATCGAATAAGTGAAATCCATCGCTCATACGATGCATTACGGTAGCCACTTTTGTTTTGCTACAGCGAGAATGGATACTTTATTTCTACACCCCAGTGCGATCCTAAGACCAAACAACCGCTTAAAAAAATGGTATCTGCTACAAGTTTTTATTCTTACCGTTACCGTACAATGATTAGGAAAGGAGAAGATAATCATCTGCTATATTTTTATTCGTTGTTTAGACAATGTTTAGTCGACGTGTTTGCGAAAAGAAATCAAGACGGAAAGTTTGAATTATATTAGGTACAATCAGGCGCATCTTAGAGCAGACAGTATATAGGTACAATTGCATGTTGCGATGGGGACACGGGACGTTGATGCTAATCACCTGGGTCAAAAGGTGGTGCTGCCTTCTTCTTTAAATGGGGGAGGGGGGAGAAGCACGCTATTTAATGAGTAACAGTGATAGTTACTTTTCAAGTTTTTTTTCTTATTGGGTAATTGTTACACATTCTGGCGCGCAAAAACAAAATACCCAATATTGAGTAAAGGCCCGTGGTCCTAGCAATTCGTCCTACAGGTAATTTGTTTGGTGGCACTAGGGTATACCACTATATAGTGGTACGGGTACGGGTACATACACAGGTATGTAGTAGAAACACGGGTTCCTACTGGGCTAAGGGCGGAATAATATATCGATATTTATAATACTAGCATTCCGCGGCGCGGTTTCACCCGCGCATCAAATATGGTTTGTTGTATCCCTCTGGAACCAGACCGATTTTCGGGATAAAAAGTAGCCTATGTCCGTCTCCGGCACCGAATCTATCTACATATCAATTTTAATTTTCATCGAAATTGGTTCAGCCGTTTAGCCGCTGAATGGTAACAAACACACACACACACACATATAAACTTTAGAATTTATAATATTAATAGGATTTGAATCCCGACACTATAATAAATATTGGTATGTAATAAGTATTCAAACATAATAATTTATATGTTACTAGCTGCGCCCAACGGCTTTGCCCGCGCGTAAAATATGTTTTGTTGTATCCCTCGGGAACCAGACCGATTTTCGGGATAAAAAGTAGCCTATCTATCCTATAGTCCTATTTATAGTCCGTCTTCGGCATCGAATCTATCTACATAAGTACCAATTTTCATCGAGATCGGTTCCGCCGTTTAGGCGCTGTGTGGTGAAAACTTTCGCATTTATAATATTAATAGGATGATAGGATAATAACAAAAATTAATAACGTAGGTACAACAATTAAAAATCATATTAGAACCACTTTCGACTTCTACGCGGACAAAGTCGCGGGCAAAAGCTAGTCTATATATATAAAAGCGTAAGGTCACTCACTCACTGACTTACCTATCACGATATCTCAGAAACTACAAGTACTACGGGTCTCAAATTTTCCTTTTAGGACGTGGGTGCTCACTAAGATAGGATTTTGCATAATTCAATCCCTAAGGGTGTAAAAAGGGGTGGCAGAGTTTGTACGAAACTTCTATAGAATGCTATGTTTTTAAAGAATAAAATAATGACATCTCAAATTTAATGCCGGATCCACAAGCTCGCCTCTTCGCACAAACTATAAACATAAACAAACGCTTGAATATATTAAGTGGTCCAAACAGCGATATCCATAAGTTTGCGAGTGTAATGTGTTGTGTGTTTTGAAGAAACAAGCATCTCGGAAGTCCTGCTGTTGTCAGCTATAACATTTAGTTTAGCTTACATTAATTATTAAAAAAAAACGAAAAGAGAGAAAATAAAAGGAAACGAAAAATTCGGCAAACAAGATGGTGGATCATTTAAATTCATAGAAACTTCACTGGGTATGTTTTTTATGATACTCATTTTTATTAACTAAAGTACTATATCTAAACTCTATTAATAAGACTTCGACAGGTATACTTACAACAAAAACATTCTTCACGCGTCTTTTTTGGCAAGCGTGTGGATCCGGTATAAAACACAAAAAAGGTACCGACGGTGGAAAGGAATAATTTCTAAAGTGGCATGGAAAGATATGAGAAAAATAATAATAAGAAGAATAAAATATTTTAATCCAAAGATTGAATGGAGAATACAATCAATTACGAACAGCAGATACTCTGTAAGCCGCGTATATCCAATACGAACAAATAATCATGACTACTATTATTCTAACTTTAAAAGTTTAATGTTATGGATTATTAGATAAATATTTTAGTTTTTTAAATGGAAAATCTTCATTGATAACAGCTATACTATAGAAACGAGCTTAAATGATTGTAACAAATATCTCGATCATTGTTGAATTTGCATTTATAATAATTACTTCGTGTAAATTGCTTTCAAAATTAATTTATTAATTTTAATAATAGTGTTTATTCATCGTTATAATATCAATGCTGGCTTTCATTAAAATAATTAAGAATTTAAAGCAAATAACGGAATTCTTTGAAAGCATTTAATTTGTAAGTTCTGACAGTCAGTGTCTGTACTTGTTTATATATATAAGCCAACATTTATTACAACATGAAAATGAATAGAAGACCAATGAAATATCTTTTATACATTCAAAATGCCGCTTGCGTCTTTCGAAACTATTTGTTTTACAAAAAATATATTCGATATTTAATAAACATTTGGATCATCATCGAAGTATGTTTCGTAATATCTAACATTATCATCACAACAAATATAGCTCTAGATTTGTTACAGTACAAGATCGAAGTGATTTTTTTCTTTAGCGTAACCATATTCAGTATCGCCATTATGCTATCTGCTGTGTATCATTCTAAAAACTTTACACAGCTCATCAAAAACTTTGACGCATATCACAATTTTTTCAAAAATGACATGATTTATAATGAAAAAATATTAAAAACACAAAAACATCATACATTGGTAGCAAGCGTGTTCTGCACCGTGATACTAGTGAGTTTCATTGGTAATCCAATACAAATTCTACGTAATGATTTTTCCATTTTGAATATCCTATTGGCAATGATCAGCTGCAACACAAACGTGTGCCTCTTTCGTTTTTTCTTCGAATATTTCATTTTGAATTGTATATTAAGCATGGTCACTGAACAACTTGATGCAATCACGCGATCTGTTGATATTGCAATATTGACACGGAAGAATGTAGTAAGCAATGTTGGAGATACAATAACTGATACAAATAAAGAAGTCTGTCTAAAGAAATTTGACATGTGGATGGCTTCATATAAAAATATATACGAAAGTCAACAGTTGTCTTGCGCAATTTTTTGGACACTGGTAATTATTATTCATTATTTTCATGTGTATCACATTTAATTGTTAAGGCGTTATTCCGAATCGAAACAGACAAAGTAGGTTGTCAGTGTTCAGTATTAGCTTTTTGCAAATATGTTGTATTTAAAGTCTTATATCTTTTTCATTTTATATAATAGAAGCCAGATACAAGGTTAGCTGTTACGACATCAAGACGATTAAGCAGGACCTTACAGAAAAGGCGCGTGATGCGCGAAACGTTGTGTTGAAAAGTTTTTCGGGCAAGCTCATACTTACTTAGATTATACAGTCCTAGTAAAATATTAATACGTCACACCACCTTTTAATTTGCATTTATAAGGAACCTACTGTTCGTGGTGTACTTTTTTTTTTAATTTTACCTACATTTTTGTGTGCTGATCTCCTAACTTTATGATTAAAATTGATGACAAATAATAGTTCAATGTTATCTTGTCTTTATGCGTAGACAAATCGCCTAAGAGGTCGGCTGTTCTTAATATTTCCATTTATTTTTGAATTGTGGAGACTTAATGATTCATGCGTTCACGTTGTTGGTGACATGCTAACGACAAAACTGAGATCGAGTACAGTGTCTTCGTTTTCGAGATTCGGACATGTCGATTGCTCAGGAGACGATAGTATTAAATGTAATTTTTAACATTCATTGTTTCTATACTTTGTTTATTTTATTTACTAAGTAACATATACCTAGTGTAAATTGATACCCAAAATTAGGGTTAGTAGCATTAGCCCAGTTGCGATATCACCCGAAAAAATAGTATTAAATCTAGTTGCGTTTTTACCTAGTTTTGTTTATATTCATTTATTTGAGTCATTATGTGTACATTTTAACGTGATGATTAATATATCATTGAATGCTAGCTTTCATTAAAATAATTAAATTTAAAACAAATAATGAAACCGATCGAAGTATTTATAAGTTCTTACAGTCACTATCTGTAATTGTATAAAGGTGTTTGTAGCAACAATTATCGTAACAAAAAATGAACAATAGACCAATAAAATATCTCTTTTATATTCAAAATGCAACTTGCGTATTTCGGAACTATTTGTTTTACAAGAAAATTGCTCGATATTTAATAAACATTTGGGTCACCATCGGAATATGTTTCGTGATGTCTAACGTTATGATCACCATATATTTAACTCCAGCCCTGTTGGAGTACACGATCGCTGCAATTTGTCTCTTTAGCGTGACCGTATTTAGCGTTGCCATTATACTGTCTGCTGTGTTCCACTCCAAAAACTTTTCCAACCTTATCAAAAACTTTGACACATATGACAATTTTTTTAAAAATAACTTGATTTATAATGAAAAAATATTAACAACAAAAAAAACTCATACATTCGCAGCAATTGTATTCAGCACTGTAATGCTAGTGGTTTTCATTGCTAATCCAATACAAATAATAATTATTAAAAATGGTTTTTGTTATGTGGATTTATTAATGATGATGTTAGGCGGTAATTTAATCGTATGCATTTTTCGCTTCTTCTTTGAATATTTTATTCTAAATTTTATATTACGCATAGTTACTGTACAACTTGATGCAATCACGCAATCCATTGATACCGAGATATTAACACGGAAAAGAATAGTAAGCAATGATGAAGATGCAATAAATAAAGCAAAGACAGAAGTGTGTCTAAATAAATTTGACTCGTGGTTGGCTGCATATAAAAACATACTTGATAGTGCGAAGTTAAGTCACACAATTTATGATGCACAGGTAATCACGTCAAGTAATTTTTAATTTTAAAATTTTACTTGCACGTGTATCATATATAAATATTATGCTGTTATACCTCAAAAAACAAATGAACAAAATCGTAAAAGACAATGGTAGGTTTTTCAGCATGGGGTTTTATAAAACTGGTATTTCGCTAAACAAATTTGTCGTATTCTAAATCATACTTTAGAATCCTTGGATGATAAGGTTTTGAGCTACATCAAGAGTAGTTTAGCATTAAAGTCATCGTTGACGGTGCCTGTTCCGACATTAGAGCAATTAATGAAGGCGTACCTCAAGACTCTCTACTGTGCTTAACGCAGTTTATCTTGCTTATGAATAATATGTTGTTACTTTATTATAACATTAGTAATGTATGTTCAGAACATATACTACTGTCAATACGAGTAATACGGCACACACGAGTCATCAGAATGTTTCTGAAAATGTGTGCATTACTAATGTGACTGTACAGTCACACACTACGTAGGTGAATTATAGTATAGTATAAGCATCGCAGAAATTATAATAAAAAGCATCGCAGAATGTAACAAAGCTGATGCCGAATATAAAGAAAGAAGGAGATAGAAAAAAAAGAAAGAAAGATATAAATAAAAACATTAACATTTCATTTAGTAAAATTATCTCGTTGTTTGTTACAGTTAACGGCAATGACATTGATGATGACGGTATACTTAATAATAGTGTTGTATACGATCGTCACAGCTGTTGCAGTAAGTATAAAAAGTGTGGGACACGGCTACAAAAGTACTAAAAAATATGAAGCAATAAACAGCTAAAACTGTTTAAAACTCAGAAGGTACAAGCAAATCTTATATTACACGATAAATACATTTTGTCTGCCTCGATGATGCAGTGGAAGTGCATATGTCTGCTACACAAGAGGTTGTGGATTTATTTTGTACTATAATTAAATAATTGGTCTGGGTCAGGGTGTAGGTTATAGCCATTAGATTTGTAAAGTCACTCTCGACACCGAGTTCGTTCAGTATTGCGCTAGTTATAAATAAATGATTTTTTTTAAACGAATAAAATATGTAGGTATATGAAGTGAGGTTTTAAATATAGAAGTGTTTTCTCGCCCATAATGATATATTTGAGTTGTATTTGTAATCCTCCACTACTAACAAGAAAACTTGTATTGTTTCTGGTGGTATTCTCTCAATGTTTGTAATCATATTTATGCATGTTTGATTCCGTGCGACAACTACAAAAACTGTACTAATTGTTTCCATAGAATCGTGAATCTGTAACACTGATCTTCAACATAATATCAATGGTGCTCTGCATTCTCCCAATGTTTGTGATGGCGCTAGCTGGACAACAAATGCAGAATCGAGCAAATACGCTAAGGCGTAAACTTTGCGAATTTTACATTTACTCGGTGGAAGGTAAGCTTTTAATATAAATACTTTACCGCTAAAGTGGTGTAAGAATAGATTCATGTAATTGACAATTTATGCTGTATTTTTTATCCGACGTTTCGAGGCTAGCTAAAAAAAAATACTTATCTTTGCAAATCATCAGATATTGGATGTCTCTTTGTGACTAGTTATGGACAGAGTGATACAGAATTACAAATTATGATCAACTAACCATTTCCTTCTTCTAGTGTAATTAAATGATTTAATTTTTATATTTTATTATTTACAGATTTTTCGTCCCCAACTGAATATATAAATAATTTTTTTTTTTTAAATTTCGTTGCAGATCAAAGACTATGCGCTATAATAAAAGACGTACTTCGCTTTTGCTGCACTAACCCTATAGGTATAAACGTGATGGGCTTTGTTGACATCAATATGACTTCGGTACCATCCTGCATCACTTTCGTCACTACTAATACTGTTATCGCACTGCAATTCAACAATGTTATTTAATGACGTATAAATAAAGATTTAAACCTATCATGGTATACTGTCAATTATGTTTTTTTGTGTTTCTATGTGTAATATGTATGTATTTACAAAAAAAAATGTATTTCAGTATGTATATCCGCATTCTTGAACCCATAACACAAGCTATAATATAATGCTTACTTTGGGACTAGATGGCGTTGTGTGTAGTTGTTGGGATATTATTATTATTATTATTATTTATTTATAATCCTTAACACTATCATTACACACCTTAATTTAATTTAATAGTGTGTCTAGCTTTATCGTCATAATATCGACCCATTATTATCCCACTGCAGGGAAAGGTCGCCTTTTCTTATACTGAGAAGTTATGAGCATTGATCGCTACGCTTGCTCAAGGCGGATTAAGTGCCTAGCTTACTTTAATTTAATTATATATATATGTAATAACTTACTAACTAACTTCCTTAACTAACAATATATATTACAACCCTTACGAGTTCACTCAAACTGCACGCGATATAATCAATTCTCTCGTGAGTTTCATTAACTACTCGGACGGCTCGTGTGAGAGGTGTTTTCGCCAGAAGATTGGTTCTGGCTACTGGCACAGCAAGCACTGTGGTTTCTGCCGTCTCCATACGCGTCACACCATGTGGCGCGTTAAGTTTTATGTAGCTCAGCACTCCGGGGTTATGTGCTACTCCACGCAGTAAGTTACTACGAACACAGCCATTGACAAGTCCCGTCGCACTCTAAGTTTGTTATATTCCACCATCCCTAACACGAACAACGTGGGATACATTAACTGGTACAGCGGATACACTACGTTTAGTTGGCAATATAAATGTCTTGTGAATTTGTTTTGCACACGCTCCAACATGATGAGAACATGATACTGTATTTTATTTTATGTGGAGGCTATATGACAGCACTATGCTCCAGATGGCTTTTGATTATACATTATAATCAAAAAGCAGGTAACTCGAATGGTTACAGTACAAACAGTTCGAATCGGCCGCAGAAGTACTATCTCTGACATATTTCAGTGTATAGTTTCCATGTTAAGGGCGGCGTTGAAGGTAGTCTCTGCTTTTCCTTCTTTTCCTTCATATCTTTCTCTCTTTACGATCGACCACGACTTTGTTGCATTTTCTTACCTTTATTTCTGAAAAGTTTTGACAACAGATCAACTCTAAAAACTTTAATCATGTCAGTCACTTAACAGCAAATAATATGCTAACATTGGGCAAGTAAAATAAGTTAAAGACTTAACAAAACGATTTAATTAATGAATTTTTTTGTCGCGCAGGCTAATGGTGCTTGCTATAATCTAGTACTTTTACTTTGGACGCTTTTGAGTGCAGACACGATGTCCATGTATTAATAAATCAATGCGTACACACCTACAATATTATTTCTGTCTCACATTGTTATTACTGGTCATTTACAAAACTTTAAACCTAATTCTGTTATAAAAAAGATTATTATTATAAACAAACAGCGTCCCACGGCTTCGCCGCGCCTAAAATATGTTTTCTCTCTCTGGGGAACAAGACCGAAGATTAAAAGTAGGATTAAAAGTAGCCTATGTCCGTCTTCGGCACCGAATCAATCTACATACCAATGTTTATCGAAATCGGTTCAGCCGTTTATTAATAAACACACATACATACATACGCACACACAAACTTTCGCATTTTGATATTAGTAAGATTGTTTTATTTTTTTGCGTGCCTCCATAAAAGCACTTTATACGTACAACAAAGACAAAAAGCGGTCTATGGAATGCCAATTTGCGAAGAATGTTGGCGGAGGTGTGGCATTAAGATTAATAAAATATGAGATATAATATATGTTAGGACAATGTATACCTACTGTTACCTACACTGGGTTTGAATGTACGATCATTTGTAGACAGTAAGACAATTAAAAACATAGCACGGGAGATGTGAAACAGGTAGGTAAGTAAGCATTGACAATTATTTTTTCAGGTAAAATTAATATTGAACAAGACGTCTTTAAATTAATCCCAACTTCTTAGTAGATCTGAAGTCAATAGGAATAATCTAAATGATCTCAGCGTGAAAGAAAGCGTGAAATTTATTACTACGCATGACTAATTGTAATTCAATAATTTTGATCTAGGCTCTTTCAATTACGTATAGAACGATTGTCTATTGTTTTTAAAACTCTTGGACCTACTGGCTAGGTCCTAATCCGTATCGTCACAGCTCGTGTTAATTGGCATCTCAATCAAATCAATGGATTTCTATGCAGAAGTCGTGAAAATACAGCCTTGTAATAACTGTCATCATTTTCACTATCCTTGTTCCACTAAGCAACAGCTAGCTATGATGTACTGCACTACTGATCATTTTATTACATTGACCGTAATAGATCAGGGTGCCCAGTTCGAGTTGATTTTACGTTAACGCGATTAAAATGTTTATCGCGTTAGGCTCTCTGATTGGTTAATAGTTTGGAGCAGGCCAATTGGAGCACCGAAAGTCATAAATCCGGTTAACGTAAAGTAAGCTCGCACTAGGCCCTCTGTTTCGATTACGTCTGTCATTAGTCAAACAACTTACAAACTTAGCCAGAAATATATCTCTCTCAAGGTACTGTACTCGGTCCACTGTTCTTTATCATTTACATCAATGATTTGCCACATTCTGCATCTTATTCTATGATACTGTTTGCTGATGTACATTGTAATGGACATGTATGTATGGATATTAAATTGACATGATATCATTATTAATTGACTAATGTATTAATCTTTATATTTTTATAACTTAACATATTGTATTACATTACTAATTTCTAATTCGTAATTAATAATAGTATTTTTAATTTGATTACTATAATTATTATCTGTCAATCATCAAATTTATACGCCTTCAGTGGACGGACCATAGCGACCCGTGTATTTAAATATTTTAACACTTACCAATGTATACCTAATACCTATGATCACAATTAAAGATAATGAATTATGGATTTAGTGTTCCACACAAAACGTTTAAAAATTGAACTAATTTGGACGATAAGCCTTTACTAGAACCAGTATGAGTTTGACTGTCACAGTATAACCGTAAAAATGTCATTTTGACTTCAGAATATAATAATACATTCTGTGCATAAATAAGAAAAAAGAATGTGCCACGGCACACGCATTTAGGTAGGTTGTCCAGTAGAATAATAATATGTGCACGTTATTCAGTCCTATCGCAAGTCAATTATTTACAAATATTAAAAATAAAAGTAAGTTTTCTTTTTGCATTGACTTGTATTTTGCTCAAACATTTGATCGAAAATATTTCCATTGCAATATAGGATACAGAACAATGGCTGCTCAGGTACAGCTATTACTTAGCCGCTTATTTAAATAATGTATTGTATTAAGTGGTCTTCGGTTCGATGTTAAATTACATAAATAGGAATGTACTTTTATTATGAAAACAACCAACAGTGTTCACATAAACTACATTGGCAGTAGATCAATTAAAATGAATGTAAAACCTTTAAAATATCTTCTATATATTCAAAATGTTACTTGTGTCTTTCGGAATTATTGGGCTTACAAGAAATGGCCTCGTATAGTCATACGCATCTGGATCATTTTAGAAATAGCTGCCGTGATAGCAATCATTGTTAGCGTTTTAATAAAACACCGAATGTTGCTTTTCACTAACAAAATTTACTTTGTGTTATTAAATATGTCTAGTATTGTTATTTTAACATCAGCAGTGCATCATTCTAAAAATTTCCAACAACTCATGAAGAATTTAGACACATATAACTTCTTCTTTAATGACAATATTTATTCATCTAAGTTATTAAAGTCAGAAATATGCCTCACAATATTGGCTATTTTATTTTGTTGTATTAAAATTGCCGTCATGAGTTTAGTTGTTTATTCCATTCCAGTCCAAGATAAAGTCAAAACAGATAATATTATTTTTATAGTATACTTTTATAGTTTAAGTTGGTCTCATGTTCGCTTTTTATTAGATTTCTTCATTCTGAATAGTATTGTAAATGTATTTTCTGAACAATTATATGCGATTACGCGTTCCATCGATAAAGAACTATCGGCGGACAGTAAAGGAGAAAACGCTGAAGAAAATTTCAATATTTCAACGATGGATGACCGCCTTAAGAAGTTTGATTTATGGTTGACTGCGTATAAGAATATAAACTGTAGTTCAATGTTATGTAATAACATCTTCAGAGCTCAGGTAATGCTAACGTAATTGTTGTATCTGTCGTATAAGTTGCAATTAAAGATAAAATTTTAACTAAACTAGTATTGATGTTACAAAATAAACAGTCACTTCTTTGTTTGTTCTAGTTTTGCATGATCCTGTTGGTAATAACAATTTACTTCATAATGACAGCTTATTATATAGTGGTTTCGGCCCTAACGGTAAGTGTTTGAAAGCGAAAATTAGAACTATTTTCATAATTCCTCACTATTACTACTCTGCTTGTAGTTAATAATTAAGTAGTATCAATATCATCCCTGTCTGTTATCAATACTATCATATAAAACAATACATCGTTTTTAATTAACAGATAAAAATATTCTTTAATGCAGTTTTTATTAATTTTCTGTTCATATTTTTTATAATTATTTTGTTTGAATTATATTTAGCTTGATAACGGCAACTCCAGCTGTACATGGATTCTGTTAGACCAGAACTCAGCTCAGCTACAAATGTTGCATTATCAGTAGTATTTCTTTCCTGCAAGGTGTGTTTTAAATTTTAGATTGGAATATTTTACTGATAATGAAAATTTATATGAAACATTTGATATAAGTGAAATTAGTAATACTGATAGTAATAGGTAATGGTTTTCAAAGTGAAGTATTAAAAATATTTTTTATAAATAAATATCTGTATATTTCCACAGATTATAGACTCAAAAATAATGGTATTTATGAACACGTTCGGGTTGTTGATCTGTCTGTTTATTGTGTGGATGATATCACTAGCTGAACAACGGGTGCAGAATAGTTCGGACACACTCAAGCGTAAGCTTTGCGGACTTTATCTCCACAGGCTTAAAAGTAAGTAAAAGACTTTGAGATCTTTTATATTACTATGCCTTCCGTTTCAATGACCGCGTGATCTCCGGTCAAGAATATGGAACCAGCCTATGTCTTGTGATGGGTATCGTAAGAGGCGGCTATATACCCACTAAGTAACAGGCTACAAGCGTTATACCTGCTAATTTGAAATCACCTTATTGCGTCGCCGATTCAATTGACAAGCGTGGTGATTAATATAAAAATGCCTACAAAGATTATGATCCGTCGTAGTGACTGCCAAAAATATGCCAATCTTAGCTAAGCATTTATCATTAAAAATCGTCGCAACAATGGTGACATTTTCACTCGTATAATAAACTAGGCAGTTATACTTTTGTAAACTCAGTAAACGTACAAACTGATTAAATGAAAGCAAATAATCGATGTACTTATTCAGAAACTTAAATGTACTAAAATAATTATTAACGTTTCAGACGAAAAATTCTGCAACAAGAAATCTTCTTTGTTTTTGCTGCACTCATCCAGTACAAATGCAGGTTTTGGGATCTGTGAATATTAACATGTCCTTTGTACCATTATACATCGCTTTCGTCACCACAAATACTGTAATTGCACTTCAGTTTAACAATGTACTTTAGAATAAGAATATGTTACTCAAATAAAACGAACGACATGAATTGTATTGATCTTTTATTTTTCGGAATATTCTTACCATGGCAGGCATTTTTAATAATATGTACACACTAGCTTCCCACAGTGCGTTTTCACCCGCGTCTTTGATTACTGCTCTGCTCTCGTAGCCAGTAGCGTGTTGTTACATGGCCTATCATACTTTTCTCAAGAACTGTGCTATCATGCGCAAAAATTTTCAAATCTGACTGGTAGTTCCAGAGATCAGCGCGTTCACACAAACAAACTCTTTCGCTTTATATAATAGTATAGATATAGATATTACTGGTAAAAAAATATTTATTTTAACTCTTGCATCTCTTAGAGAGGATTTTTCTAGTCAGCAATGAGATCTGAGTTGCTATCATAATTAAGGTAATCTACAATGTTAATAAGATAGAAACTTAGAAATAACTTTTTACTAAATGTTTATAATTTACATAATTGATATAGACACAACACAATTTACTCCAACATTTATATCTATCAGTAAATTACTCTATTAGAGTTATAAGGCGTGTTTTTAACTAAAACGAAATTAGATTAAAGATAAATCGATCAATTAATATAATTAGTAAGTAATAATAATTGTGTTCTATTAAAACTTCGACAGCATTCGTTAAAGGTGTTTGTGTTCAACGACGACCATTATTTTCAACAAAATGAATATCTCACCTTTAAAATACATTTTATATTTTCAGAATTTCTCATGCGTCTTCAGAAATTTCTTATCGTACAAAAAATGTTCTCGTGTGTTTATATGTATTTGGATCATCTTCGAAATATGTTTTGTACTATTTACTATCATGACCAGTATCTTGTTGTTTGACTTCCTAAAGTTTAAGGCCCAAATCATCTACTTCTTTTCTGTGACGATATTTAGTATTATAATTTTATTAATAGCTATATACCACTCCAAAAAATTTCAATGTTTAATGGAAAACTTTGATTTATATCACAACTTTCTTGACAGTAAGGCTTACGAGACAAAATTATTGAAGATGAAAAGAATGTTTACAGGCTTTGCAAGCTTGATTATTAGTATAAAATTCTTAGAGTTTATTTTAGTTCGCGTATTTTTCAGCGACGAGTTGTCTGTTATGGAAATAATTTTTATACTAATATATCACTATAATTTAGAGATGTGTGATTTCCGATTTACCTTTGAATATTACGTTTTATTTTGTATATTGTACGTGATTTCTGAACAATTAAATGCAATTACACAGTCTATTGATGACGAAATATCAACTAACAAAAAAAATAATAACAAAAATGGCGTAAACGATACAACTGATGATAGTAGAAAGAGAATTGATTTATGGTTGACTGTGTATAAGAATGTACACCGCAGTTCCAGATTATGTAATGAAATTTTCAGTACTCAGGTAAATACTAAAACAATTGCGAATCTTATGTTTGTTAGCCGTCAAATAAAAATTTTGTGTGATTTATTAAAGCTCTTATAATAGTTACGTTTGTTTTAGCTAACTCTAATGATATTGATAATAACGTCCTTTTACATAATTCTTATGTATTCCATCGTTACAACTATCGCGGTGAGTACTTGATGTATACAAATATTGTATCTATTTTTACCTATTATATCTATTGTATATGATTATTATATATTACTAGCGATCTGTTCGACATCGCAAGGCATCATTACACAAATCTACCTATATCCAATCTCTTATTCATAAATCTACAAATACACGAATCTCAAATTATCGGCTATTCCTTTACTTATACATCTTTAATTAGTATAAATTATAGTAGCTGTATCTCCAGTCTTTTTTACCGCTCACTTTTTCTAGATCACAGATTTTGATACGGTTTTCACAATGTCTACAGCATTTCTTCTGCAAGTTTTTATAAGTATATGCTATTTTAGAAAAGTCGATAAGTTCAACGATTTGTAATCATGTCTTATAACGCATAAAACTATCCACATGCGAAGCAGACCTAGTATTAGAGGTAGCTAGTAGTAGTAAAACAAACTCGTTGTTTTCTCAGTGTATTTTAATACAGATTCTTGAAGAAGAATTTTTCACTGCAGGGTATAGGAGATTCGATATCAATGATATTCTTTCACATGATGGCGATGATAACGTTTCTGTTTGCCTTGTTCGTGGTATCGCACGCTGGACAACGGGTACAGAACAGTTCGAATATGCTCAAACGCAAACTTTGTACGTTTTATGTTCATTCTGTTGAAAGTAAGTATGTTTGCCATTTTATTATGATGCTTTTAGTCTTTCTTTTTATTTAATTTTATTAGTTTAATTTTATCATGCCATGTTATATCATAATTACTTTTCACTTGTACTTTTTCTCTTCTTGCTGCATTAGGTACTTATAATTTATTACTTACTAAAAATAATTGTTTTAATCGTTGTATGTTAATTCTGTCTGATTTTAAATTTCATACTTATCATTCATTTGTAGATAGTCATCATTGACATGATGTTGATCTATTATATTCCTCAAAAAATATTTTATTATTATTGAATGCGCTTAAATTTCTACAAGGTTTATTGTATTTATGCTGCACAACTCTTTAGTCTCTGGATTCGTATGTCTAGCTAATGTAAATCCAAATCTGCAAATAAAGAAATGTCGCTTAATTTGAAGTGTCCCTTAAGTCTTTTGCAATCTGTGTCACATTGATATAAATTTCAGCGAGAGAAAGAATTTAAGTTAATTTGACGTCTGAGTATGAACAAACTAGCTGTTGCCCGCGACTTCGTTCGCGTGAAAATTCAGATGGGTGCCTCTATGAGAATATTGCGTGTCTGATTATATGGCAATCGTACATTGTATCAGTATTATCCGTCTCTATGGCGAATCCAGTTTAAACCCGCTACCGCTAAAACTGACAAACCACTTTCACACAAATTTGCGACTCTTATTTGCCCATTTAATAAGGGGGGTTGCTGAATAATAAAAAAAGAGTATTTTCTAGTAATTTGGTAATCCTACTATAAAAACTATAGAAAATTCATCAAAACTTTGCCACCCCTTTATACCCTCTTAGGGGATGGATTTTGCAAAATTCCGTCTAAGTGAGCACCTATATCCTAATAGGAACGACAGTGCAAAGTTCGAGATTCGTAGCACTTGTTATTTCTGAGATTTCGTGACCTTTTGCTTTTATGTATATAGATAGCATTTTTATATTGTTTTTCATACTATTTTTAATCTCCCATTCATACAAATCCTCTTTCACCTACCTAAAGGTATCCCTCGTAAAAACAATATACAATACACAAAGGCAAATTTTCACTACAATAACTTTCCCCTTCCCCTTCTTCCCTATTGAACTTTATCCACTCTCCAGTTTCCTCCTTCCTCTCTTCCCCTTCCCCTTCTTCCCTATTGAACTTTATCCACTCTCCAGTTTCCTCCTTCCTCTCTTCCCCTCCCCCTTCTCCTCTTCACCTCCTTCAGCATCCCTTGCCCCTCCTCCAGCATCTCTTGCCCTTTCCTTCACTTCCCTCTACCTTGCCTCCTCGTTTTCCCCTCTCTTCTCCCTCCCTTCTCCTTTCTTTTCCTCCTGTCCTCTCCCTTCCTATCGCTTACTATCCCTTCCCCTCCCTTTTTCCACCATTCGAGAACTCCTTTCTTTCCGCGTTCCTTCCCCCTCCCTTCCTCTACTGTCTCCCTCACTTCCCTCTCACTTTCCTCTCATTTTCCCTTCATTCACCCCTCACTTAACCCTTACTCCCTCTCATTTCCCCTCACTCCCCCCTCACTTCCCTCTCACTTCCCCCTCACTGCCCTCTCACCCACCTCACTTCCCCCTCAATTCCCCCTCACTTCCCCGTTTCTTCTCCGTCACTTTCCCCTCACTTCCTCTCACTTTCCTCTTACTTTCCTCTAACATTCCTCTCACTTTCCCCTCACTTCTCCCTGGCTTTCCCCTGACTTCTTCCTGACTTTCCCCTCACTTCTCCCGCATTTCCCCCACACTTCATCTTCACTTCACCCTCACTTCTCCATCACTTTCCTCTCACTCCCCCAACACTTCCCTCTCACTTTCCCCTCCCTTCCTCCTTCTCCTCAATTCCTCCTTTCCTCCCTCCTTTTCCTTTTTCCTATTCCTCCATCCTTTACCTCCCTCCTTTCCCTCCCTCCCCCTCCCTGTAAATTTCAAAAGCTAAAGATCTTTGTATAGAATATTTCATCCTTAATTTCACCCCTCTAAATCCACCCCTGTTAAAATATAGTATATTTATAGTATATTTTTTATTTAAATAGAAGTATTCCAAAACAAAATTTCGAAACTGTAAATTAAAAAATGAAGAAGATTCATACATTCGATTTCATCCCTTTTCACACACTTAGGAATTAAATTTTAAAAAACCTTTTTTTGGTACAACCTCTAGACATTTAGACAAACACATCCTCCAAATTTCAAGTCACTACGACCAGCAGTTTAGGCTGTGCGTTGTCTGTTAGTCAGTCAGGACAAAGCCTTATATAAAATGTATAATAATAATAATAATAATAATAATAATAATAATAATAATATAATAGTATGGGTGTATGGATGTATGGATTAGACGTATAGCCATCGGGGATCAAAGCATACAGGCTGCTAGGAATGCTAACACGTGATAGAGCCACATAAAGCTGACCGTGCGAAAAACAGCTAATACTTAGATCCACGCCCACAACTTTTAGTTAGTTGTGTCTGACCTTGGGCTTTATTAATTGTCATCGCGAAACATAGGCTCACTGGAAACTGGACTCATTTAAAACTAAACGGAAGATTGTTTAGAATGAGAGGAATCCGAAAAATAAAAACACTATCAGCTATTCCGTAACCTGTTAGTCTCAGTTTCTATCAGAAAATGTTTGACGTGATTCTTTAAATTGGCATAACTTTTTTATTTATGAACCGATTGACATGAAACAAACACTAAATTCTAAGTGAAGCTTACCACAATGTATTAGTGAAAACTATATCTAAATCAGATAAGCCGTTTCTGAGATTAGCGTAAACAAACGCACAGACAAACAGACAAACAGACAAACAGACAAACAGACAAAAATTGTAACAATCATTGTTTTGGGTTCTATTTGCGTTGATAAAGGCCCCAATAATTTTTTTTCTCATATATCTTCCATGTACAGACAGCGATCGGTTACATTTTTATTATATGTATAGAAGATAATCTAAACATGACATATTTATTCCAGATAAAGAAACAGTTAAGCTAACAAAGGACCTGCTTCGATGTTGTTATAGTTACCCTGTATCTATGAACGTGATGGGCTCTGCGAAGATCAACATGGTGATGATACCGTGCTGCCTCGCTTATGTCGTGACCAACACAGTTATAGCACTGCAGTTCAACAATGTGTTATAAGACTTTTAGTTTACACCGATATCAATATCGATAAAGTATTTTCATCATATGTGCATCATATTGCTATAAAACTGATCTTACTGTATTGTATTTTCTAATATGTATTTATATATCCACGGGTATCCATAGTTGCCTTCTGTAGTAAAATTTTATTGAATAGTAGTTAGGTAATTTAAAATTTGCCGAGCTAAAAAATTCAAGGGCTATTTACAATGTTACGCCAAGAAATTACTATTCTTAAGTAAAACCAATATTTTTATGATGAAAAGGGTACTCACTGGTCGCTGCAAGCTTAACAAGCATATGGCCAACCTAGGCCTAAGCTTAACAAAGCTGTGTAGATTCTGCCGAATGAGCCTGAAGAGTAAACGCCACAACACATTCTCTGTGGCTGTAGCCCATTCATCCACTAACGAAAAATCTCCTTTAGACAAATCACTATTTGTCCCGAGGAGATAAAGATTATCGCTGCCATCTTAAAATTTCTGTCCCTGACAGGCATTGGCAGTGAACTCTAGAACCGGGCGAGCACAATAGATCTTTTAGGTTGCAGTGCTATAGGTCTATTCAGGGCTGCAATAGATCAATAAAAATAAATAATCAATAAGAAACTTTGCGAATAAATAATTAATTAGATTAACTAGTAACTAGATTAGTAGAAACTAATTATATAAATGAATTATTACCATATGATTTTTAAGTTTACTTTAGACATTACTGATACATGGTGTAATAAAATATTGTGATGATCCTTGGACTTATAAAAAAAAACTTAATGAAAAAATGCTGTTTCTTCTGCACTAAAAAATAATTTTATAAAATGTTAAGTTAATCAAATAATATTTGTCATTGCTTCCATTTCCTATGTACACACACACCTATATTTATTTACACAGTGTTCAATTTATATGTATAGACTGAAAACTAATATCATTAAAATATTATCACATTTCTTCTTCAACGCTATGAGTGTAAGTGCTTTTAAAAATAAACATCGCCTTGATAAAAAGAAATGAACATCGCACCTCTGAAATATATTTTATACATACAAAATTTTACTTGCATGTTTAGAAACATTTGGGCTTTTAAAAAGCACAATCAAATATGGATTATACTATGGGTTATACTCGATGTTATTATTGTATTGTCAAGCGTCGTCTCCAGAGTCTTCTATTCAGACTCCTTGAACACGAAGACCGAAATCTTTGTTTACGTTTCGGTATTCTTATCCGGCGTTGTGATCACAATACTCGCTGTATACTACTCCAACAAATTTCTACATCTCATGAAAAACTTCGACGAATATCACAACTTTTTTAATAACAAAGATTATTCAACAAAACTATTGAAGGCACAAAAATCTTTTACTATATTCGGATGTATACTCTTTGGCTCTATATTTGTAATTATGTCTACATCTCGATTCATAGCTTTGCATGATCGTCTAAAGGCAATCACGAAAATTTTGATTACGATTATATCTCACTATCACACATTCATGTGCGGTTTTCGTTTCATATTTGAATATTTCATTATACATTGTATAATGTGCGTATTATCTTTACAACTGAATACGATCACGGAGTCTATTGATGACGAGTTGAGAACTAAATTTAAAAAAGGAAGCCATGATAAAATCGACCACAAAAAAGGAGATCACGGTGAAGAAATAAATATCACAGGAAGAAAAGATGAACTGAAAAAGTTTGAGGTATGGTTGACAGCGTATAAAAATATAAAATGTAGTTCAAAATTGTGCGATGAAATCTACAGTGCACAGGTAATTACTTGATTTAATTTAATTTATTTTGAAAAGTTTGTCATTATTTTCTTGCTGTAACTTAATTGTCAGATATATATGTCTACCTTTTACAATGTTGCAATTCAAAATAATACCAAATTTGTGTCACCATTAAAAGGAAATGAATATGTATAAGATCACGTAGAACTATTTTTGCTAAATAAGTGTGTCGAGAAAACTAAATTAGACTTTTTTGTTTTAGTTGACTATGATGCTCTGTGTAATAACGATTTGCTACATATTACAGTTATATACAATCATCACAGCTCTAGCGGTGAGTGTTATACAAAAACATTACTAAACAACAGAGAGCCTAGACAAGTGGCATATATGCTAATAGAATAGAATCATTATCATTATATCAGCCAAAAGACGTCTACTGCTGGACATAGGCCTCCCCAATTTTCGCCACCGTGGCCGGTCGTTCGCCACCCTCATCCATCGGTTGCCCGCCACCCTTATAAGATCATCGGTCCACCTTGTGAGAGATCTGCTCACGGTGCGTCCTCCGGTTCATGGTCGTCACTCCAGAACCTTTCTTCCTCAACGGCCGTCAGTTCTGCGACCTATGTGTCCTGCCCATTGCCATTCAGAGAAGCAACCCTGCGAGCCCCATCGGTTATTTTGGTTCTTCGGCGGATTTCTTTGTCTCTGAAACGATCGCGAAGGAGACGCCTAACATGTCCCGCTCCATCGCCCTCTGAGTGACTTTGAGCCTTCTGATAGAACCCATGTTATCGACCACGTCTCTACTCCGTATATCATCACTGGCAACACACACTGGTCAAAGACCTTGGTATTGAGACACTGCGGTAGTGCAGACGAAAATATATGTTGTAGCTTCCCGAACGCTGCCATATATGCATATATTATGCCATATATGCATATGGATAAATGGCAGTGTTCATTTTTAATCTAATCTATGAATAGAAATCGATGCCACTTGTCTAGGGCCTTAGATCGTCCAGCCATCAGTTTCTCTTTCTTTTTGCCTCTAGAATCATGATTTAATCATAATTGTGTGTGTGAACACAATAACAATGATGATCTTTCTGTTCGCCATGCTTGCGTTATCACGAGCTGGACAATTAGTGGAAAATAGTTGGAACACCCTTGATCGCAAGCTTTGTGAGCTTTATATTCACACAGTTGAGGGTAAGTTAATTTTTATTTATTATCAAACTCGCACATACCCACAAACTCATACTTTCGCATTTATATTATTAGTAGGATTAAACAGAACAGTGTTAACCAATTTATTTACTATTTAATGATACAAATATTACATACTTCCTTAAATACTTTTATTGTACATTAATGCTTGTCTATTGTCAAAAACTAAAGTTGTAAAAACGCAAAGCAAGAAATTGCAAACATAGATACATAGATCTCGGATCTTTTCAGCGAGACGTAAAAAAGTATTAAGCCGCCATAGTACCAGTCATCACACCAGCAATTTGATAAGATGACTTTAAGAATAGTGTACATCACTTCTAGACCACACTGCTCACCATCAGGCAGAGTGAAATCACTTCGGTAGGCTAATATAAAAAAAATATCTGTATCTGAGTAAAACAGCATTTTTATTGTTATACTTAACTTTATTGCGAATCAACATTATTCAGAAAACAAATTCAAAACAATCAATAACTGCTATCAATTTTTCTTAAATATATTTGTTGCAGATGAAAGTCAGTGCACACTAACAAAAGACCTGCTTGGTTACTGCCGTGTTCACCCGCTGAATATGATCGTCATGGGTTCCATGGACGTCAACATGTCCATGGTACCGGCCTGCATCACCATCGTCACCACCAACACTATCATCGCTCTACAATTCAATAATGTTATTTAATGGTGATTTAATAAAAATGTAAATTATTTACTTTTTTTAATTGTGATAGTGGTTAAAGGGACTCATTATAAAGCCAGAATCAGAAACCATACCTTACTTTGCCTTGGACATTATTGACATACCTACTGTGAAGGACAACATCGTGGGGAATCTATACCTTCATATATTAAAAAATAAGAATCTAAAATAGCTAATCTCAGAAATGCTCATAAATAACTTAAACAAAAGTAGATAATATAAATATACTATACAAGATTATACTAAATTTACTAGACTTGTTATTATTATTATTATTGACCTTCTGTAACCTTCTGTTTTCATTTTCGAAATACATTATGCTTTTATGAAACCTGATGACAGCTACTAGACCATTGCCATATTATGAATATAAGCTATTATGAACCATCTTTTCCGAAACGTTATCGTATCATTATTCATTAGTAAAGTTTTATGTGACGTCCGGCTTGAGCAAGCGTGATGGTCAGTGTTTATAGTTTGTATCAGGTGTGAGTGCTTACATCTATATGTCACCACATCTACTCATTATTTTAGTGAATTTATTATATTTTATATTTAGTCAATAGTTGCTGAAATAATTGGGGTAGCCGATAAAGACGCACTTAAACTATACATTTTTGTCATTAAAACTAAAATGATATCAGGAAAAGTAAACTACGTTTAAAAAGAACCACGAAATAGATATAAACCCAAATTATAATAATAGTTAAGATCAAATTTTAATTGTGTAAAACATAATAAATCGATATTTTTACTGTATCTATCGCCCAATCAATATTCTATAATGGATTAGTTTGGAAATAAATAACAAACGCAATCAATGGCTTTTATTACTTTAACGGCAGTAGAATTCTTGAATAATAAGTACTAGCATTGACAAATAATGAATATCACGCCTTTAAAATATATTTTAACCATCCAAAATATTACTTGCGTCTTTCGGAATTTTTGGGCCTACAAAAAATGCAGTCAGATTTTTATAATTATTTGGATGGTCTTCGATGTCATTTTTGTAGTCTTAGACCTCGCTCATAAACTATTATATCCAGGCTTGTTTATTACAAAAGTTGATATTGTAATGTTCTTTTCTGTAATTTCATTTAGTATTGTCATTGTAGTATCGGCTGTTTATAATTCTAATAAATTTCAACGACTCATGAAAAATTTTCATACATATCACAATTTATTTGGTGATACAATTTATTCTGCTAAATTATTGAGGGCACAGAAATCTTTCTTGGTAATAGGAAGTTTGTTCGGTGGCTTAATGTTTTTTATGTTTAGTATTACTTTTGTGTTGTACAAAGAAGAGTTTACGTTTTTAAAAGTTATTGTCTTAGCGCTGTATCACTTTGAAACATTGTTGTGCAGTTTCCGTTATGTGTTTGAATATTTTAATTTATATTGCATATTATTTGTGTTTACTGAACAAATGAATACGATAACACGGTCAATTGACAATGAGTTAACATACAAAGTTAAAATATATGCAGAAGATAAACTTAACCCAACATCGTCAGAGAAACGCTTGAAAAAGATCAAGTTATGGTTGAATGCGTATGAGAATGTAAATCACAGTTCACAGTTGTGTAATGAAATCTTTAGTGTACAGGTAATTATATACTAGTTGATTACTATTGTTCATTTAAAGTATTTTTAATTCGTCTTAGAACCTGAAGCATACTTTATTTTTTAAATTTAAAGACTGCTACACAATTGTATAAGTCTTTTTGAAATCCAAATAACCGTGTAAGGTTAAAAACGCACAGATAGACAGACATAAATTTGATAAAACTTATTATTTTTAAATAAAATGTATGTCGTTTATCTAGCAAATTTTTTTTTTAAGATTTTTTTACGCTAAATATTAATTATAGTAGAAATAAATAAATAAATAGGTACACTTTAGCTAACACTTAAAATTCAATTTAACTAAAAATAATATTAAAACAATTAAATATCGCCCAATTGATATTCTTTAATGGATTAGTTTGAAAAGAAAAAACAAAAGCAATAAATGACTTTCATTACTTTATCGGCCTTTGTGATAAAGGTGTCTTTTTAGTAAAAATTAAAAATTACTTTAATTTAAAATTTATTTTATAATTAAAAATATAAAGAAATAATGAATATCACACCTCTAAAGTATCTTTTATTCATACAAAATGCTACTTGTGTTTTTAGAAATTTTAGGAATTATAAAACTTGCTCTCGAATATTTATAAGTATTTGGATCGCTGCCGATATAATAACTGTGGTTCTAAACCTCACTCATAATTTCGTGCATGTGGGCACGATCAATTCAAAAATTCAAATGATAATGTTTTTTTGTATAATCTCATTTAGCATCATCATTTTAGTAATGGCTGTATACCACTCTAACAAATTCCTAAACATTTTAAAAAACTTTGATGTATATTGCAAGTATTTTGGTGACAAAGTTTATTTAGACAAGTTACTAAAAGGTGAAAAGTTTATCTTGATAATTGCAGCTATAAACGGTATTGTGACGTTTACTATATCATTTTTCTCCTTATCAATGTATACCAGTGAGATGTTCTATTTTACAAAGATAGTATGGTCGTTTTACCACCTTCATTCTTTTATGTGCGGATACCGTTACATATTTGAATTTTTGATTCTATACTCTTTATCATTTGTGGTTACTGAACAACTGAATGCAATCACGCGATCTATTGACAATAATTTGTTAACAAAAAATGACGAAGAAAAAAATGGATTATTTAAGGAGAAACACTTAAATGAGATTCAATTATGGTTATCTGCTTATAGAAATATAAAAAGTAGCTCAATGTTGTGTAATGAAATCTTCAGCGTCCAGGTAAATATTATTTGGTATGTAGTAGTGATTACAGTATTGTAACACTATTATGTACGTTATATTACATATTATACTTATTGTTGTATTTTTTTATATTAAAAAATTCGTGAATAATTCATATGTTTACTTCATCTATTATTTATTATTATTTATTTCATTAATCTAGAAAACAAAATAAATAACGATACTTCCAAAATAAAATGTTTATCTATAATATAAAAATGAATCGCTGAATGTGTTGCTGAGCGCAAATCTCGAGAGCAGCTGAACCGATTTCGCTAATTCTTTTTTTATAATACTACTTGAAGTACGAGGATGGTTCTTACGGAGAAAAATAAAAAAATTGCCTGAAAAAAACTTTTCTATATTCCCATACAAAAGTATCCTTATTTATCCCCAAATTTTAAAAAAAGGTCCACCCGTGTGAAGCCGGAACGGGCCGCTAGTAAATTATAATTATAAATGTGACTCATGCAATTAAATGCATCTCCCTACGTGTAGTGATGCACTCACACTTAATTGCATAAAATATAAACAATATTAGTCTTAATGCACATTCGATATTGGATTAAATTGCAAAGAAATAACACAAACTATCAACGATTATTATATTATTACTTCTACACCATTAGCAATGCCCTTATTTTAGTCTTCACATTTTTTTATTTCACGTTTACTGTTAACACACTTGCAAGTAATTAGATTTTCAGTGCAATCATGAAAGTCACTCCTTTGAAGTACATTTTATATATTCAAAATGCAACATTTGTCTGTCGAAATTTTGTAGCTTACAAGAAATTCACCCAAATATTCATAATCATCGCAATCATGTTCGATATCACAATCGCGATTTCAAACATAGTACTTAAACTTTTAAGTCCACACTTCTTATATACAAAAATTCAACATTTAATGTTTTTTTCTGTGACCTTATTTAGCATTGTCATTCTAATATCGGCTGTGTACCATTCTAACAAATTTATCCGCCTCATGAAAAACTTTGATGCGTATCACAAGTTTTTGGTGATAGATTTTATTTGGACAAATTATTAAAGGTACAACCACATTTTACGACAGGAGCAAGTATTATCACTGTTACAATGTTGATTTTGTACATTATTTCTATATTTTTAATTAATTATAATAGCGATATAATCTGGCCAATGTACCATTTCCATTCATTTGTGTGTAGTTTTCGTTACTTACTTGAATATTATATTTTACAATGCATATTGTATATATTTACTGAACAACTGAATATGATCACACGGTCTATTGACAACGAGATCGCGACGTGGAAATGTATGGAAGGAAATGAAGAAAAGACAATTAATGCTACATTCATAGAGAATTGCTTGAAGAAAATCAAGTTATGGTTGACGGCGTATCAAAATGTTCAGTGTGGTTCGAATTTGTGTAATCAAATCTATAGTGCTCAGGTAATTATGTATGTGTAGTACCTGGTGTACTGTAGGCGGCATTGGGCTTTCTCGCTACAAGAACTAATATTGTTGACACAAAGTGAGTGAATTACATCTTTATTATTAAATAATAGACGTCCGCCTGCGCTTCGCTTCGGTATTAAAAGTTTTTTTCGGTCTCACAACAAACTCCTACAAAAATATGATTGCAATCTTACCTACGTTTGAAAAATAATATTATAATACTGCAAATTCACTTTTGCTGTTTTCTATATATATAAAAAAAAAAAAAAAAAAATATAGTTATTTCTATATAGCAAATTTACAAATATTGAAATTCTGAAAATTGCTATAAAATATGCTAAGCTTATTAAAATATAGCATACGTTACCCGCCTCATTATTTGACTTCTAAAGGTGAAAGAATTTTTATATCGGTAACGTAGATTTTTAGTTAAATTGTTGCAAACAAAAATACAAAAAATCAAATCATTTTCTTTATAATATTAGTATTTGCATTTTGAAAAATGATAGTAGTGCTGTACAGCACTACTCAAGGCACAATAAACTATTCCCTTTAGTCGCTGAATACCTACCTAAACGCAAAAACGTCGGATGTTATAAGATTGACGTGCCTGTGTGTGTGTGTGTGTGTGTGTGTTTGTGTGTGGGCATGTGCGTGTGCGTGTGCATGTGCATGTGTGTGAGTGTGCGTGTGCCTGTGCGTGTGTGTATGTGTGTGTGTGTGTGTGTCTGTGTGTAATAAGTAGTTCTTCCCCTTTCGACGCATAAAACCATTTTAACTTCATTTAGTTTTCCGAGTTTTTAGCAGAGGCGCTGTTCGTTTTTTGTTCCTTATAAAGTCGTCGGTCAACCTTGTGAGAGGTCTGCCCACGCTGCGTCTTCCGGTTCGTGGTCGCCACTCTAGAACCTTTCAGCCCCAACGGCCATCGTGCACCAAACATATAACGTTTATTAATTACTTAATGCATAAATTTGTTTCCACCAACATCTAGAACTACTAAGTACCTAGTCTATTATTTTAATTAAATAAATAGTTCATTAAATACCATTGTACGTTTATCAAATTTTGTAATTTTCTAATGAATTGAATTGAATCGAATAAAATTCATTAACTCCATATGCCTCTGTCTGTAGCCAATGTCGATTATTAGAAATTAAATTTTCTTTGTTTTAAGCAACTCATTTCTCCATTTTTCTTGGTCTGCTATGACATACATTACTGTCACATCATAATTTTAAACTAATTCTAAAATAAATCATGAATATTACACCTATAAAATATATTTTATACATTCAAAATGCTACTTGCGTCTTTAGAAATTTTTATTCGTATAAAAAATGCAGTCAAATTTTAATAAGTATTTGGATGATCGTCGATATTGCATTTACCGTGATTTTTAACATCGGTCGTAGAATCTTTTATTCGGGCACATTAGTTTATTCAAACGCTGAAATGATAATGTTTTCATCTGTAATTTTGTTCAGCATTTTTTTTGTAGTCTCAGCTGCATACCATTCGAGTATATTTCTAGATCTTTTGAAAAATATTGATGCTTTTCAAAGTTTTTTTGCTGATAGTATTTATTCTGCAAATCTATTAAGAACTCAAATATCTCAAACAATACTAACCAGCGTGATGGCAGTTTTAGCACTTGTTATATACAGTATTGCTAATTTATTTCGTAACCATGAGCTTTCATATTTCAATGCTGTTATCTGGTCGGCGTACCACTTTCATTCATTTATGTGCAGTTTTCGTTACCCAATCGACTATTTCGTGTTACATAATATATTATATGTGTTTACGGAGCAACTGAATACGATCACGCGGTCTATTAACAACGAGGTAAAAGACGGGATTAACGTGTCATCGACAAAGGAGCGCTTAAGAAAGAACCACGTATGGCTGACTGCTTATAAAAATGTTAATAATAGTTCAAGTTTGTGTAATGAAATTTACAGTGTTGAGGTAAATATGCGATTTTATTTGTTCTGTAATGGTTGTGCTTTTGGTGTTATTTTACTAAAATATTATTTTTATAATGAAACTATAAACAGAAAAAGTCTTGACAGGCAGACACGGTTACAATAGTCAGCGGCTTTGCAGAGTCCCTGGCATTGCAGGAGCAATGCTAGAGACTTTTGAGTCGTCCATGAGCGACAGTTACCACTTACCATCACGTAGGCTGTTTGCTTATCTGCCACTGTCAGCAATAAAACAAAAAAAAAACGAACAGGCAGACGGACAACAAAGTGATCCTATAAGAGATATCCTCTTAGGGTACGGAACCCTTAAAACATCAAATTTAAATACTTAATGTTAATCAAAATGAATCTAACTGTAGACATTTTTTTATTTTACTGTAATTTTTTTTTGTTTTTACCTCTATCTGTTTTGTTTTTAATCTTTATTCCTAACCATCTGTTAGTTTGGACTTAACTCCGACACGGACAAAGTAGGTCCTTACATATTTGGTTACTTTATGTATTTTGCTTCTAAAGAAAAAGTTTACGCTCCTTTTAATTTTTTGTTATAGAGATCATTATAATTGTGTAATATCTTAACATGCTTACTAACTTATAATGTTTAATGTAGGTAATAATACTAATAATGTTCGGTCATGAGCATAGAGGGCAGAGAACTGAACCTCTGCTATCCAAATTCGTGTTTTCTAACCATCAAAAAAGATGAATTTGATCTTTCAACGTCAAATATTAACTACTTTTAATCATGGAATGAGTAAATAAAAATTAATTTTAAATGAAAAAGTCACTAAGCTTAAGTAATTACATTTTTGTTGACATTCGCTAATGGATTAAATGGAAATAAATACTATTCGTTGCGTCAGTTGTTATTAGTAGTGTTGCCGGTGTTCAAAAAATTTTTTTTTTAAATTATACATATAAACATACAAATAATTAAGTATGATTAAAGATACCATAAACGTTACGCCTCTTAAATATATTTTATATATTCAAAATGTTGCTTGTGTGTTTAGAAATTTTTGGTCTTACAAAAAGCGCACTCGAATCTTAATAAATATTTGGATGACCGTCGATATTTTATTTACCGTTGCTTTCAACATAGGTCGGCAACTTTTTTCTACGGGCTTATTAGTTTACTCTAAGGCTGAAGTTATAATGTTTACATGTATGATTACAATTAGCATCTTCTTTGTATTATCAGCTGTATACTATTCTAAAATATTTCAAAACCTCTCGAAAAACTTTGATGCATATCACAAGTTTTTTGCTGATGGAGTTTATTCGGAAAATTTATTGAAAGCACAGAGTTCTCAAACCTTATTAGTGTGCATGTTAGCAGGCCTAATGTTTATTATATATACAGGTGCTTTTGTGTATAGTATTGAAGGGTTTTCCTGTCTTAAAACGATACTGTGGTCGTTCTATCAGTTACATTCATACTTGTGTAGTATACGTTACGCCACTGAATATTTTCTTATACATAGTATATTATATGTGTTAACTGAACAATTGGATACGATCGCTCGGTCTGTTGACAGCGAATTAATGGCACGCAAACATAAAAAAGTAATAAACATATCATCAACTGTAGAGCCTTCCAAGAAGATTAAGTTATGGACAACTGCGTACAAAAATATAAATCACAGCTCGAATTTGTGTAATGCAATTTATAGTTCAGAGGTAAATATGTAAGTTTATAATTGTCGTGTTATTGCTGTACTTTTAGTACCTTGTGATTGTTCAAATCACATGTACTTTCTAAGTTTATCATCTGGACATTACTGACTGACGGTGAAGGAAAACATCTTGAGGAAACCGGGCTTTCTGAGGAAGTCTGAAATCGCCAATTCGCCTTGCGCAAGCGTGGCAATGCTCATACCGTCTCTGTATGAGAAGAGGCCTTTCTTTGCAGTGGGATAATAATGAGCCGATATGATAAGATTCTGTACTTTTTATTAGAATTTTATTTTATTTCATTTTATTTTAATCTATAAAAGCAGTCACCTGTATCATAAAGTGGATGACACCCATATCTACAAAGTGTAGTTCTACTAAATGTATTCCACTAGCTGCTTCCCGGGACTTCGTTCGCGAGAAAATTCAGATTAAGAGATATTGTCTGCGTGATCCTACGGCAATCGTACATTGTATCAGTAATAAATATTAGTATAATCCGTCTCTATGGCGAATTCCGTTTTAAATCTATACACCCGCTACCACTAAAACTGACGAAATTCCACACAAACTTGCGACTACTATTTTACTTAAAAAAATATATTAAAAAATGAGTAATTTCTATTATAATTTGAAAATCTCTACAAACTATAGAAGTTTCATAAAACTTTTTCACCCCTTTATATCCACCCCCTCGGGGATGAATTTCGTAAAATCCCTTCTTAATGAGCACCTACGTTATAAAAAGAAGTGCAGTAGTCGTTTGTAGTTTCTAAAACTTCGTAATGAGTGAGTGACCTTTCGCGTTTACATATATAGACCAGCTTTCCTCAGCGCGTTTTCACCCGCGTCTTTTTATATTAGTGCGTATCAGTGGCGAAGCGTCCATATAACACGATTCCTGCCGGCTTCCCTTTTAAAATATGCCCTGACCTCCTTATACTTATCACTGCTTGAGTGTCTACTCAAAGTAACTAGCCTTCCGAACCTCAAAGTATTTTAGTCCCACCGGCTTCCCTCCTCGGAAAAGTGACTCTTAGCTACTGGTGCGTATGTAGTGTGATGTTACATAGCCTATTACTTCGTCAAGAACTGAGCTATCTATATATATACGCAAAAGGAATTTTTCGAATCCGACTGGTAGTTCTAGAGATTAGCGCGTTTAAACAAACAAACTCTTCCGTTTTATATAATAAATATATAGATAGATAGATCAATCAATCAAAATCAAAATTATACGCGACATTAGTTTAACGTAATATAATCAAGTGTCACAATAGCAAAATGTACTAATGTGGCATCTTTCTTATCTACGACAAAGTAATTAATAATGTTCGTATGAAAAAGTGAAAAAATATTTTGAATTTTCTTTTACATAGTCGAAATAACTGCGTCACAATACCTTACTAATTAATTTTATCGCTAAGCTGTCATCCTATACCTAATGGATTGAATGGAAAACAAATGTCATATCTAAAAATAAATACTTTAACGGTATTAGAAGTACTAGTATAGTGTATCTGGTCTTCAAAATATAATATTCTATTAAATAGACATATCTTCGATTAATTAAGTATTTCTAAAGAAACTATGAACGTCACTCCTTTCAAATATATTTTATACATTCAGAATTTTACTTGCGTTTTTAGAAATGTTTGGGCTTATTCAAAATGTAGTCAGGTACTAATAAGCATTTGGATCATCCTCGAGATAACTATCGTTGTAATGAACATGGTCCGTAGAATTTTAAATCCAGGCATAATATATTTTTCGATCACTGAAGTTATAATGTTTTTAATTGTGATTTCATGTAGCATTTTCATAATAACATTGGCTGTATTTCATTCCAATAAGTTTAAGCTTTTATTGAAAAATCTTGATGTTTTTGAAAACTTTTTTGCTGATATTGTTTATTCGACTAAATTATTAAAGGCACAAACAACTCAGACCGTAATAATAAGTATGTTGGCTGGTCTAGTGTTTCTTGTATTTTGTATTACTAATTACTTGGGCATGGAAAATGAGTCCAATTTCAAAATGATAATCTGGTCCCTATTCCACTTCCATTCTTTCTTATGTGGTTTCCGTTACGCTGTTGAATATTTTGTTATACATTGTATATTGCATGTGTTTACTGAACAACTTAATACGCTAACGCGGTCTATCGACAACGTAATATTGTCATTTAAATCCAAGGAACTAAATGAAGAAGTTAGCATGAACTGTATTTCGAGAGCCGATCGTTTGAAGGAGGTCAATTTATGGTTGGCTGCGTATCAAAATATAAATTGTAGTTTCAAGTTGTGTAATAAAATTTATAGCGATCAGGTAAATGTGCAATTTAATGTAACCTACGAACTCACCGATTAATGCATAAATTATGTCAATGGTATACATTATTTTTTTATATACAAATATACTTACTCTATTTATTCTTTACAAACAGGTCATAAATTTCATAAATAAGTATTATTAATTCATTCAAGTACCGGGGCTATAAATTGTTAAGTCAAAAATTCATAAGTCTTTAAAGATCTTTTATGTAATTTATGTATTAGAGTCATCTTTGATATAATTACCGAATACTTACCTAGGTGGGCGTCACC
Organism: Parascotia fuliginaria; assembly: GCA_963082885.1. Taxonomy (NCBI): domain Eukaryota; kingdom Metazoa; phylum Arthropoda; class Insecta; order Lepidoptera; family Erebidae; genus Parascotia; species Parascotia fuliginaria. The sequence continues at coordinate 6,252,603 of OY720178.1, forward strand.
TACATCGGCTTATTTTATTCTAAGACTCGTACCTAGGTATTCTTTATGTCACTTCATTTAATATTTTCATCATAATTTAAAATGTATCTCACCAATAAATTGTAACTTCTCATGAAAAACTTTGACATTTATCATAATTCATTTGTGGTAAAATTTATTGGGCAAACTTACTGAAGGCACAGACTTTTTTTATGTTATTTTCAAGTCATCTATCATTAATCATTAAATTTATGTTCAGTCTTCCTATTTTATCTAAAATGCTTTCTTTTTTAAATTATTATTTAGCCTCTACTATTAAAGTGTAACTTACCTAAGTTATTTATTTCTATTACATTATATCGTACACTCAAACTAAAAAAGTCGAAAACTAAGTATTTTGTTAGCTTCATAACTTTACCACAAATTATTATGTATAATAAAATTGAAAAATTAATTTCAAACTTTATGATGTCAATTCTATATGTGTGTAATGAAATTTGTTGACAAAAAAGGTGACAGACGTGCAAATAAATTTTAAGAATAAAATTCACTGTTAATTATAAATCAAATATACGCTCATAAAATGTATCTAAATTATTCATAATTTCTTTATATTATTAGGAACTAACAATATTCTAATGTTAAAAAGTGTACGATTCACCTATTTTTGATCATTAAACCTTAGGACAGCATCCAGGACCCGTCAAAGTATTGAAAAAGGGCTTCGGCCGCGAAGCCTTTTTTTCCAGCACTGACATCAGATGGATGTGTTTTGGCTGAAACGATAATGAAGACTTAAGAACAGTACTAATTTTACATATTTTGTTTCAGTTAACTATGATGCTATTAGTAATAACCCTATATTACATACTGCTATTATATACAATTGTCACGGCTTTAGCGGTGAGCATAGCACTATTCTAAGTTTCTAACGGCCGCGCTCTATATTCGATCTTTACAATATTTTTTTTTATGTCCGCTTAATTCAGAGATATTGAAATAACGATTCAACACTAAACAATTCTTTGCATAAAATGGGGATTCGAAAAAAACTTAGATTAAAGATCGAACATAGAAAGTGACCATTAAAGAAACTTTGAATTTTAATTTCATTGTCATCTCGTCACTAACTTATGTAGACCTATGTTTGTAGAATCATGAATTACTAGCCATTATACTGGTGAATATATTCTCGATGGTGATCTTTCTGTTTGCTACACTTGGGATATCGCGAGCTGGACAGCGGGTGCAAGACAGTTTAAATACACTCAAACGCAAGCTTTGTGAGCATTATCTTCATACGCTCGAAGGTAAGTATAATTCGTTCGCTTTAGTCAATTCGACTTTCTCTATTAGTACTAAGTACTCAAATTTCTAATGCAATAGAAATTATGAAAGTTATTGAATCATACAAACATTTTTTTTTAAAGCAGTAATTTATATAAATGTTTGTGTCCAATAAGACTGTAAACTACGATACTCCTATTTAACACCCAGCACTGGGATCTATTTTGGCTTCAAACACGTGATCTTTAATATATTATAGCAAAAGCGGCCCGCCCTGGTTTCGCACGGGTGGACAATTTTTAAACATATTGGGATAAATAAAGATAATCTCTCTAGCCGCGTTGGTTACTGCGCTGCGTAGAGCCACACCGGCACGGCGCGGTGGCGTATATTTTTTGTTTATACTTATTGACATTTTTAATTTCGTAATATTTTTTGAATGGAATGTCCGATTTCAATAATTCAATAATTTTAAACAAAAGAAAACCGACTTCGAACGTGAAGGAAACTAAAAAGTTAAAAATAAGTTTACTTGGCAGAAAGTAATTCGTATTTTAATTTAGTTAGTCAGAAATGATTAAATAAGTATTTTATAATTTTGAGGTTGGTGCCAAGTAAAACAATAACTAGGTACCTAAAGGTCCTAATTTGCTATTGTAGTAAGGTTCTTATAGTATTTGCTTGGCACCAACTTCAAAATTTTTGTACTAACTAAACATTTTGGAATATTGAACCGTATAAAGTAAGCCCGACATGACTGCTGTTAAGGAATTCCCTCGACTGTCTATGGTCACCTGTAATGGCACTTAAAACCTATATGGCTGCAAAGTTCTCATTATTACAAATGAATTAAGTTTTGGACTTAATTCATTTGTAATAATGAGACCAAGTAATTGCTGTAAATCGTTGTCGAGTTCCCTTGACTGTCTTTTGGCTCCATTATCCGATCGCCTCCAAACCTTCACTAAATAGTAGTGCCTTAAAATACTTAATGAAAAAAATAACAAATGCATTAGTTGCCAGTATGATTTTTTAAAGTTCCCCTCGATTGGGTTCGAGGTGGCATCATCGGATCCTGGTTTCCTTATCATGATACTACACTTGGGATATCTGCTTTCCCACAAAAAAAGAATCATCGAAATCGGTTCATAAACGACGAAGTTATCCGCGTACACACATAAAATATAGATATATATATACGGTTGAATTGGGAAACCTCTTCCTTTTTTGAAGTCGGTTAAAAAGTAGTTAACATGTATTGAAACAATCTTGAATACAAAATATTTTAGATAAGAATCAATAAAATAGTGGGGCACATCGTCTGATTTTGATCGGCATTTCTGTCAAGTTTTAAAATGGAAAAACGTAGTTATAGTGACATAACTACAATAGTTGGACATTGGTCTCGCAAAGTTTTTATAGATATTGATATGATCGATAATATTGTAAAACTTTTTTTTGTTTTATCATCAATACTTTCCGCAGCGCATGCGATAAAAGACATTTTGTGGCTAATTTTTTTACACCTTGAGTTGGTTTTAGTAGAGATTTCTAAGGATCTTAATTTTTTCTAGTAATATATAATTATGTTACTCAGTGATAATGTAGCTTTTTAATAGTAAAAGAGCTAAGAATTTTTAAAATTGGTCTAGTAATTTTTGAGTTTATTCGTTGCAAAAAAATACAAATCTTTCCTCTTTATAATATTAAGTATAGGTAGGTAGCATTAGTAGTATTGTTTGTTTTGTAGAAAGCTAGTTCTACTTTATCTGTCAAAAAAAAATTCCGTTTTACTTAATTAAACACAACCACCACTTTATTTTTTCTTTCCTACTTCTTCTTACTTCCTTTCTTTCACGAGAATTTAGTTGTGCTTCAAATATAATTTTCGTTACAGACGAAAAAATCTGCAAGCTAACGAAGGATCTGCTTCGTTGCTGCAGCACTCACCCAGTGTGTATGAACGTGTTAGGTTCCATGAACGTCAACATGTCCATGATACCGAGCTTCGTTGCCTTCGTCACCACCAACACTGTCATTGCGTTGCAGTTCAACAATGTTATATAAAATTCTACGGTGTAATTTTGTTGCTCTTGATTCATACGTGGAAGCATGAAGCTCAGGTTTTACTAATAGTCTAAATTCATAGTATATGGATGCATCTTTCATACTATATCAGGTATTTAAGTCCTCTAGTGTCATTATTTATGTAAGTTGCTAAATAAAACCTTAAATTTTAACACTGAAACTTGTTTACTTTTTTTTTTTTTAAACGACTAAGGTGACAAACAAGCATACGGCCCGCCTGATGGTAAGCAGTTACCGTAGCCTATGGACGCTTGCAACACCAGGAGCATCACTAGCGCGTTGCCGACCCTGTTAAAAACATTTTAACTCCTTTCTTGAAGAACTCCATGTTGTAGTCTCTCGGGAAAACCTCGACGGTTAAAAACTTACCTGATATATTATATATTTTTTTTGTAAATATGATCCTTTAGTCGCTGAGTACCTAAAACGCAGTCTGACCATTTCGCGTTTTGCCCAAATATCATTTAAATATGCGTTAGAACTAAATAGGTTTTGTCTATTTACTCTACTATTTTACAATATTAACCAGAACACCGCCGGCACAAAATGGTAAAAGAAACAGGTAGTGAAGCACGCAAAATTGGTATATTAAGTTCTTAGTTATATCATCATATCCACTGAAAGCCTTTCACTTCTGGACCTTAGGTCTTTCCTTAATTTGGTCACTTCAATCAGTCGGTTTATCAGGTGGTCAGTCCACTTTGAGAGGGATAATTTTATTTAGACCTAGATGGCAACAGACATTTACAGACAACCTAGATGTTTACTTTGTACTTACCTACCTGTATTATCTAAATAGTGTCTATCTGTCTAGTTGCTGTCAACTTTATTAAAGTATAATGAAGTCGACAGCAAATTACTCAAACAGACAACGGTTCCAATAACATTACTGATGAATTATCTATATTTGATTGCTTTTATAGAAATAGTTTTAATAAGGAAACCATGAACATCACACCTTTGAAATATATTTTGATTATTCAAAATGCTACTTGCGTCTTTCGCAACTTTTGGTTTTACAACAAGTTCTATCGAATATTGATAATTACTTGGATGGTCTTTGAAGTAACTGTCGTAGTGATAAATATGGTGATAAACTTACTCCAACTAAAACTAAAGACTCAGCTCATATATTTTAACTCTGTATCTAGTTTTAGTGTTTTCACAATAATATCGGCTGTGTATCATTCACGAAAATTTCAACTACTTATGAAAAACTTTGACGCATATCACACCTTTTTTGATGATAAAGTTTATTCTAAAATACTTACGAAGGCACAGAGATGTTTTACAATAATAGCAAGTTTTTACTGCGGTGCTAAAGTCATAGAATATGTTGGAGTTTATTCATATTTTCATAGGTATTTAGTCAAAATCAACTTAATGCCGGCTCCAGTATACATTTTTTATATCTCATTGTACGATTTTCGATATATATTTGAATATATTATCATACATGGTATATATTATGTTTTATCTGAACAAATAAATGCCATCACGAGATCTATTGACAATGAAATATCGACTGAGAACAGTGAAAACAGAAAGAGAAATGAAGAAGACGATGAAATTGATATTATGATGAGCAAACACCGCGCTATGAAGATACACATATGGTTGACTATGTATAAAAATATATATTTCAGTTCAAAATTGTGTAATGATATATTCAGAGTACAGGTAAAGTGATTAATATTGTTTATATAATATGCACTGTCCAGTCTTTAGTTTGTTCGCTCGCAGCTCGCAAACCTAAAAGCCGTTGGGGCAGAAAGGTTCTAGAGTGGCGACCACGAACTAGAAGACGCAGCGTGGGCAGACTCTTTACTAGGTAGACCGACGACGTTATAAGGGTGGCGGGCATCTGATAGATGACGGCGAACAGCGGCCACGATGGCGAAAATTTGTAGGAGGCCTATGTCCAGCAGTAGACGTTTTTTGGCTGATATGATGATGATGAATATGCACTGTTATTTTATAATTTTCTAACGTGCACTCTACTCATAATATTTGCAATTTACTAATGAAGTCTTACATTGACTTCTTCGATGAATTCTTCACTTTCTGACAATATTCTGACGTGATATGTTATGTCAATAAATTGATCGAAAGTCAAGAACATTGTTCCAAAGATCTAGAAGTGTGATGTTCACTTTACCAACCTATTATAATTATGCTATCACGAACACATTAATTAATGATTAGAAAAAAATATATTCGGATGTATTCGGGATAGCAATTGCTCTTGTGAACGTGACATGAATGAGGATGGAGGAATACATACGTAAGTTTATTGAAGGAAGACAATATTGATTTGTTATTTTTGTTTTAGTTACCTATGATGCTGACGATTATAACGCTGTACTTCATAATAGTGCTATACACGATTGCCATAGCTATAGCGGTAAGTATACTCTTACATTGTTTCTTACATCTAAACATATTAATAAGAGAAAGAAATAAAGGTACAATATTTTTTAGTGCTCCATCATGTACTGATTCAATAAAAGAGAATACAAATAAAAAAGCGTGGAGTCCCTTCGCGCGGAAGAAGTGAAACTTCGTAATGTTATTATGAAAATAGGAAGGGGTAGAAATTGATTTTTAGTGAACTCATAATATTATTTCTTTAAGACAAACTTTAATAACATTGCTTACAATTCACAATTCTCTTTCTCTCTTCTACTTTCTACCTTTGTGTGTTTTTTTTTCTCTCTCCCTCTTGCGTTGGAATATTGAACGTTACTCGTTGCTACGCAACATTTGCTTTCACACCCACTTTATAGTAGCGTTAAACGTTTAACGCAACCTTGTTGGAGGTCGCATTAGAAGTTTCACTTCAATAAAACTAAGTCAGTTTAAGTTTAAAGTTTAACTTCTATAAAACTAAGTAAAAACAAACAAAGCAGGTAAGGTTCTAGAAATGCGGATATACATACTTCAATACTTTTTAGTACATACAGTACATAATAGTATATTTTTTACATATGTACCTATAATCAAATCAAGTTTTTATTCCGTAGGGTCTTGAAACAATACATGTGATGTTTATCAACTTATTCTCGTTGCTAATTTTTCTATTTGCGTTGTATGCAATATCAAGAGGTGGACAACAGATTCAGAACAGTTCGATAACATTGAGACGTAAGCTTTGTCTGCTATATCTGAACACGCTTATGGGTGAGTTTTTTTTATTCATGAGTAAATGTGGAAATTTACAACAATAAACTATTTGAAGTGTTCAAAAACACAGATAGCTACATAGATCATCCACATATGACTTATCGACAAAAATTACAAAATATCCTCGGCTAGTTTTGCAGAACATGAAGTTGCAACATACAACGATGACAAAACATGGTGTGAATGAATATACTATTTTAAAATCTAAGTCATATTTTGTATTACTATTCCAAATATTACTATAACATTACTACACCAATTTAAAAGAATTAGTAGCATAACTAACTAGAAGCCACTACCTAATAGGAATAGGTATCATCTAGCATGCCGCATACACAGCGAGAGTAGGTGTGATTGATCCACATACGCATTTAGTATGAATTTCCTAAGATAGGTTCCAAACACAGAACTGCGATGCGAAATCATATCGCAATGGTTCATGTCGTAGTTTACCGTCATCGCTTCGTGTAGCAACTTTATATTTGAACCCATATTGAGCTAATTAAATGATGAATTATACGGGCTACGTTTACTGTATTGTATTATATTGTTTCAGACAAAGAACAAAACAAATTAATAAAAGACCTTCTTCGTTGTTGCTGTACTCATCCCGTACACATGAATGTAATGAGCTCTCTGAACTTCGATATGTCTATGATACCGACGTACATCGCCGTTGTCATGACCAACACAGTCATCGCGCTGCAGTTCAATAATGTGCTTTAATGTCGGAGAGAAAAGAGTTGCATTTTTGTGTCATATTTTGCAATATATGTACTTAAATCAAAAGATTGTTGCGATGCTGTCCGAGTTTACGGCGGAGCAGCCATAATGACTTCGCCCATCATAGTGAACCATCGCGATGGTTCACTATGATGGGCCTGCGTGTCGAGGGCATAGTGCTGTCGGATGGCTTATGACACGTGCGATGGTCATAGGATGACGTCGGTATCGGTTTTTCGGTCGCACATCAAAGGCGTAAGCCAGCGACGACGAGATAACAATTGAACGTTGTCATCGTGTAGTTGCATTTCAACCATCGTATGGCCAGTAGCGTGATGTTACATAGCCTTTCGAAGATTTTCTGTAATCTGTGCTATAACCTTCCTCGAGAATTGGACTATAATACGCAAAAAGAATTTTTAAAATCCAACCGCTAGTTCCAGAGATTACCGCGTTCAAAGAAACAAACAAACAAACTATTCCGCTTTATATAATACTTAGGTAGTATAAATAACCAAATATCAAAATTCAACGATAGCAAATAGATACAAAATATCTAGTCTAAAAAAAGACAGTATTTCCTTTTCCGATACAACGACAGATATGTTGAGAATAAACTTGTAGAAGGAAGTAAGGTTCAATGAAGGAGTATCAAACGAACGAGGTATATAACCCATACAAGTGCTCGATTGAATCTACGCTGCTAGCTCATCACAGGCTCACTATTGTTACGCTGTCAGCATACAACCCTACCTGTACTATCTTCGCCTTTTCAATTTATTTTATGGGTTATTCATTTCATTGCTCTTTAGTCACAGTACATGACATAGATTCCTTCCTTTTGAAAAGGTTTTAGCTTTTATGTATCTCAATAGTTTGATCATGGAACTGGAGTTTTTAAAACTAGATTGAAGAAAACATTTTAAAGAGTATCAAACTCTCATAGATCAGGAATTTTTACGATAGAGGTAATATACAAATATTGTGATTTCATTATAATTAATACCACTATAATAAAGTAGCAGTAACGTTTTATCACACGTATCAACCAGATAACGTGTCCATTTATAGAAACACTGGTTTTAACCTTTCTTATTGCTTCTTGATTGGTAAATTATTTTCCTTTTTTTTAATTTAGGTCTATGGGCGTCTAATGTCTGACCATCAAAATATCAGTGTACAATTATCTAGTTCAAATAAAATAGAAATAACAATTGCGGTCATAAATCCTGAAAGTAAAAGTAGGTAATTACAAAATACCATTCATAATTCTTTGAACTAAAATCGCAGCAAATTATAACATTAATAACAACAGACATTTTCATTATGACATACAAAAAAGGCATTTAAAATTTCTCATTAGGATATTACAAAATGAGATACTTACCGTATGACAGTGGTGGAAAAGAACTGTAAATAGTAGCCGTCGAGGGCGACGCGACGATAAAATGAAAATGAGGGGGCGGGGGGCTCGTTAGCGCGCTGCAGCCTGCGATTGTCATCACCTCAATATTTACCACCACCCACAATTAAAATCAACCCTATCCCCTAATTCATAAAGAACAATTTTTCTTGTCACACAATGGCTTTAAAAATGGCTTTGGAACAAAGAACGCATAAAATTCTGCAATACAAAGGATTTTCAGAAATGTTACAAACGTAATGTCTAATTAGATGATTCGTTCCTTGCTTTTGTAAGTGGATGCAAAATTTAAAAGCCCACAATGGATGTAAAGATGAAAGATACTACTTCCCTAAATTAATATTGTTTGTCTTTGCGAACTTAAGTAAGGCAGCTTTTAGAGAATACTTAAAATAACACTTACTACTGAAGTTATACCCACTGCTTTCATAAATGTAATGGTAAAATTTAATTCATTCTCAGTAGCCACTCAACTTTCGCTTTTTGTTTTACTACCAATTAGGTACCAACCCTTATTTAAAATGTATGCTAACAAAAGAAAACTAAGTAAGTACTAAATTATTATACCAACTTGCTTGTTTATAGGAATAGCCTTAATTAATTGAGAAAAAATTAAAAAATGAAATAACAACATTTTGTCGCACTATATGTATAAATTAAAATATTGTTAATTATATTATTAAATCAAAACAAAATACATAAAAAAATGTGCAGGTAAAAATTATATAATTATGGCATTTACAATAGCTCTGCAATAAATAAAATACATATTTAAAATGTATCAACGAGTAAATAGTAATATAATTTATGCATAACATCATTCGACAGCTTAGTTGTCCAGTTCTAAATTTATTAAACAAATTTGATTCAACTACATCTATTTAAATCCCATAGCAGTACTAAGTCGTGAAAAGACTAAGCAATCTAACATCGCGATATGTAGATGCAATTCAATCTGGCTGTAAAGGACGTTATCTGTATGCCATCTGATGTGAATGAGCGAGCACAAACAGAGAGCCGGATATCTTCAGGTGTTGTCACTCACACACCAAACAGACAACCGTGTCGTCATAGCTAACGTGGAGCTACGAAACATAATAATAATAATAATAATATTTCAACAACTACACACAACGCCATCTAGACCCAAAGTAAGCATATTATATGCTTGTTTTATGAAATGAAATGAAATGAAATGAAATGAAATGAAATATATGTTTATTCATTTAGGTTAATTAAATTAACACTTATGAACGTCAAAGTTTACAAAATGTCAGCAAATTAACCTACAGCCAGTTCGCTGACGAAGTAGAGCCATGAGAAGAACTGGCAAGAAACTCAGGCCACTCTTTTAAAATCGCCAGGTTATTACAATTTTTGTAAGTTACAGTTTCAAGTAGCATGCAAAGTGACGCAGGCAATACACTTAACTCTATAGATACTTAATTACTTACAGCTTTCTATGTTGTAAAGAAAATTAAAAAGTAAAATGTGTGCTTTACAGGTTGCCTCAATTTGCATATTGCTACAAAAGGTAAAGGCAACATGTGAACTGTGATAAATGTTTCTATGTAGATATTATATAAACTGTTAATTTTTGGTATAAGTATAAAGTAAGATGAACTTAATTTACCACAGGAGTTCACAATGTACCTCTATTTCACAAATCACAATGTAAAAAAATTTAACAATACTGAGTATACAATTTTAACAAAACAATACAAAATGTGTACTTAACTGTTCAAATATGGCTCGGGCATCATGTCATTTATAATTAATACAAAAAAAAAAAATCATTTTATAAATTATGTCAAAATGTATCAATAAATTAATGTCAAAAAATTATTTGTTAAAGCATGTCATTCATAATAATCATAAAAAATGTCATTCATACAATAATTAACAAAAATATGTCCTTTAAAGTATAATGTCATTAAAATTAAGAGTAAAATTAATTTACTCCTTCGTCAAGCGAGCATCCCATGACTTTTATCGTTCAGATACTCATTAACAGTGTAGTAACCCTTAAGTATTAAATGTTTTTTGACAATTTGTTTAAATTTGTCTAAGGGTTTATCCATTATGTCGATAGGTAATTTATTAAATAAACGTACACCAAGTCCCGTAAACGAATTATGGACTTTATGTAAGCGATAGTGTGAGCCAACCAGTTTATGCTTACCCCTGGTGTTAATCTCATGCACATCGCAATTTCTAGTATATAGACTAATGTTACTCTTAACATAAACAACATTAGCATATATATATTGAGATGCAACTGTCAATATACCTATCTCTTTGAATCGCTCTCTCAGGGAGTCTCGTGAACCTAGGTTGTAGATAGAACGTATAGCTCGTTTTTGAATAATAAAAACGGTTTCAATGTCAGCAGCCCTACCCCACAACAATATGCCGTAAGACATAACGCTGTGAAAATAACTAAAGTAGACTAGTCTGGCGGTTGCCACATCAGTAAGTTGCCTAACTTTCCTGATAGCAAAAGCCGCTGAGCTGAGTTTACCTGCGAGACACGAAATATGGGCTTCCCACTGAAGTTTGCAATCTAAAGTTAAGCCCAAGAAAACTGTGGACTCTACGATTGAAACTGACTCATTATTTAAAACCAGGTTTATACCTGCACTTTTAACATTTGGCATAGAAAATTTTATACATTTTGTCTTCTTGGAATTAAGTAGAAGATTGTTTACCGTGAACCAGTTCAGGACTTGCGCGAGCGAACCATTTACAACGTCGAAATTAGGGTCTTTACGGTTAACTTTAAAAATAAGAGACGTATCGTCTGCAAATAGCACTATATCGCAGAAATCCTGTACAAAGTACGGCAAATCATTTACATACACCAAAAATAGAAAAGGACTAAGAATGGAGCCCTGTGGGACGCCCATAGCAACAGGTAACCCTAAGGACCTATTTCCATTTACATCAACGTATTGCACTCTATCACTTAGATAGGTGGAAACTAGATTAAGTGCAACATCCCTGATCCCATAGTGACTGAGTTATGGGTTCTAGAATACGGATATACATACTTAAATACTTCTTTTTTTGTAAATACATACTTATTATAGATAAATTACACCCAGACACAGAACAAACAATCATGCTCATCACACAAAGGTTTGTCCTGAGTGGGAATCGAACCCACGACCTCCGGCTTAGCAGTCAGGGTCACTAACCACTAGACCAACAGGCCAGTCATATAAGTCATATAGTCATATATACATAGGATATAAACTTATTTCTAGATCGACATACTCATATGTAGGTAACTTTGTTATTGAAATTTTTGACGAAAACCTATCTCATGTGTATTTCGCCAGCTAGCTTAGTATGTGGTATACGAGTGAGCTATTCGTCGAAAACTTTAATAGTAAGTTTGTAGGTGAAAATACCACAGGAGAATAAAATCTACAGTATAATAATTACCTCTACTTTATATACAATAAATGAAGCCATCAAAGCTATTTCGATAGCTTTGATCCTTATTTGAAGTGACAAAACGACAGGTTCTCACGGTGCGCATCTTAAACCTGCTAATCTTATTGCATCATGTGCAGGGACTTCCATCACTGCATCTTTTGACTATATTTTATCAAAGTCGATATGCTTGGAGTCTATGTCAAAAGACCACGTCCATTTCCTACTAATTTCTTAAATAATTTACGGTACTTACGGTAGTAGATCCACGCTGATTTCAGCATGAATGGGCCGGATCGTCCGGGGAAGTACTACCCTCTCATAGAAGATCGACTTAAAAGTAGTAGTATCCGTACTACTGCGTTTCGTTAGGTGAGTGAGAGCGCCGGATTCCCAATTCAATTTCCCCCCTTTTCTCTTTCCTCACCTCCCTCATTCCCTTCCCCTAACCCCATTCCCAGCCGCCAAAGTGGAGACTACCATACCAACAGTTTAAGACGATGGCTTTTAGTATAGTGGTCGCCACTTCTGGATTCCACTGACTGCTTACCATCAGGCGGGGTGGAGTCACTTTGGTAGGCTATAATATAAAAAAAAAAATATTTGATCCTAGGTGTGACAAGGCATTTCAACTGAACTGACTATTTATTCATACTGAATAAATGATTATATTATTTTAAAAGCTACCATGCCAGATATATCGATCTGAGCGTCTGTTATTTACCATAAAGTTTATAAATTCGCTTTTATACAAAAAAATATTTGAATACTCCATAAAATAATGTCTATGTTCGTAGCTCTTGTATCACACATATACGCGAGTGCGATGAAAGAGCTCTCTAGGGGCAAACGTCGGACCTTTTAATGGTAACTGCTCGGTCGTCGTGTTTCAATGGAAAATAAGAAAGGCGCAACTGCGACTAGCTGTAGCTAATGTGTGGGGTTAGAGAGCATTATTAGAATATTACTATAGACATTGAATGTATAATGTTTTTATTTTAATTAGCATTTGTTTAAAACAATAAGGATACACTTGGCCTACAAAAAAAATGTAAGCTCTAAACATACATCGAAACTGTTGATAAGGATCGACTTGTTTTTGGCAGAAATTAAAATTCCCTTACTACTCAGTACTTATATAGTAAATTTGTCTGACACTATCGTCACAGCAAAGGATCGAACAGCGTTTTATATGTAAGCGTACACTGCGTAAAGTCCTGTTAGAAATTTGCTCAAGACACCAGTATAAACCAACTTTTGTGAAAAATATAAATATTCCAAGAAAATTTTAAAATTGTACTTAGATATTAACGACTATCTAACTACTATAACTGAGAATTAAATGATATTCGGATTTTACGATTTTACACATTTGCTTAATTCTTACGTACTTAATTCGAATCTCACCAATTGCGCGAGTTGACTCCAAAAAAATATTTAGACTCGGAACAATCCAGGTGACAATTCGCGCGCTCGTACCAAATTCCCGCGCGAATAAGTCCACACATCAACCTAGCTGTTAACTTTTAACGTTCATAGGTAAAGTAATTTTCCAGATTGCATGTTATTCACATATTAGTCTTATTAAAAGAATGCCGTTCTAAAATAGTGTTTAAAACACAGTAATTGTTTACTAAACGTATAAAAAGCAACCTATTTACTAGTTCTAGAACAGATAATTGGCGGGGAAATGTTTGCATTATGCTAGCAGACGTCGTTTTTACCGCGCGCTCGTTTGAACCCGTCACTTTAAATTAGGTTATCTGGCGATGCTCCGGTGTGAACGAGTTATGCAAATCGAGTTATCTGTTTCCCAACGTCCAGTTAATTCGCTTCTTTCTCCCCTGTCCCCGAGTCACGGTGCAGCAGCGAAATTGTGCTGTTTTGCATTTTAATGAAATATTTTGTCCAATCGCAGCGTAAATAACGTTGCCTTGTGACAAGATTAAGCCGCTTCTTTTCATAGTACATAAACAATGTTAGTTATTGATCCAGTACATAAATTGCAGTACTTTTGAAATATTGCCCGAATGAATCGACTGCACCCTGTCTGTTGGTAAGAAATCTGGAGTTCATGGGTGGTGGTCCCTATTTCCCGTGCTGTGTGTGGTATATGCTAGCCGAGATCCTAACGTCGAATTCGCCCACACTGCTTTCCACACCTTGCACTCGAACAAAACGCTACGGTAAATAATACTTATAATAATACAATCATATCAACCGAAAATAAAACCAAACTATTTATTATAAAATATTTAATTAAATGAAGAAGAATGAAGAAGTTCAAATGAAAAAAAAAACAGTGTAGTTCGTAACTGAACTCAATCCCGCTCGCCACTCAGTGCTCGCAGCCTGCCATTAACCGAATCTCGTAAAGGCTCGCGGCTGGCGCGGCCATTACGTCCACAGATGTTATCACAACATAAAATGCCAAAATTAAAACCTATAAAATATCGAGCCCCGCCATGATTTATATCATGCGCGTATAACTCCGACAAATTCTACTTTCGTTATTGGTAGTCGTAAAAGGAATTTTTCGATTTTATCTCTCGAAGTAATCCTGGTGACAAGTGGTTTTATGGATTTCGCGGAAATTAAACACGTCGGGCTCGTAATGTCATTACAAAAATTGATGCTTTTGCAAAATAAATGTCGTTCGATCGAATATGAATTAGACTAATTGTAGGCAAAAAAAAACGTAAACGTATAGCGATGTTTTTTTTATATTGAAAAACAACGTTAACATTTGAAACTGATTAAAAGTATATCAATTTATGCCGAACGCATTACCTTAATGGCTTTACTTTCATTAAGCTTGAAAGGGTTTTCCATTAAATGATGACAGTTAAAACTTTACTTATACCTTTAATATAAAAGTTAGTGCCATTTTTTATGATTATGGTATAATTATGTACGATGTTAAGTTACAATCTACAAAAAGTTGCAGTTAGTGCTATGTAATAATTCGGTGCTAGAGACGGTACTTTTTATTCCGAAAATCGATCTGGTTCCAGACTTACATTAATTAACATATAAATACATACGCACATAACAATTTGTGCGCGGGCGAAGCTACAAGTCGCAGATAGTAAGTAGGTAATAAGAAACAAACACGTTAATCAAATAACAATAAAATACGCAACCACAGCCAACCACAGTATACTGTTCATTAAAAATATTAGTAATATGTAATATGTATAAGCTAATATTAGGTACATATTAGGTAATGAGAATGACCTAATATGTCCCCCTGAAATAAAATAACAGCAACCTTGACTTTCGCACGCATTAAACCACAAAGTATAAGTGTCCATAAAAATACGAAACGCTGTACGCGGCTCGAAAATTGATAATAAAGGAGACGGATACTCTTCCATACATGTTTAGGCCCAGCATGTAAAAGGATGAAAATTATGTCAATTATTAACTAGTGTCTATTCTTTCTTTGATAATTCCAAACATTTTGGCAATCTGAATTCAGAGATAAAAGATATTTTATGAAAGATTTTATTTTCATTACTAAGGTAGAGCCACCAAATACCGCCGCTGTCAACATTTATCGCCATTTAACTTTAGGTTTTTTGATATTCTGGATCGGGCTTATGTATGTTATTGTGATATTTTTGGACAATGCATTAATCGATTTTATATTTCGGTTTAATTTATATATTATATTATAAATAATAATATGTGGACACTATCACACACCGTCATCTAGTCCCAAGCTAACAGAGCTTGTGTTATGGGTACTAGGTGCTAACTGAAATATAATACATATTAATACATTTTTTGTAAATACATACTTAGAATACATAGGAAACACCCAGACTGAAGATAAATACAAACGCTCATCACAATAATATTTGCCTTCCTTGGGAATCGAACCCACGACACCCGGCGTCGCAGTCAGTTACACTAACCATTAGACCAACGAGGCAGTCAAAAATATGCTTACTTTGGGTTTAATTGGCTGGTTTAAGTGTAGTTGTTGTAATATTATTATTATTACAACAACTACACACATTAAATGTTTAATTGCAAAAAGCGTATAATATAAAGATAAGATGGCTACAAGGGCAGTTTAACCATACTGTCATCTCTGTCAACGCAGTTTTAAAATTCAGATACAGTTGGGGTAATCGATGGTCAGTTTATAATTTTATTACATGTATATTTTGTTTTATAAAATCTAAAAAGTGTTTTATTATATTACTAGCGAACTAAAACATTTAGAATTTAATTCGTTTTTTTTTATTTTATAACTAAATTTATCTTGGTGATCGATATTTGTAATCGATACATTATACCCTTTGACCTGATTATTAATTTAATTTCCAGACTGCAAATTGAGCTGATTTTTTGCGATACTATCTAGAAAAATATAACCATTTTTGAAGCCATATTTAATTTCATTACATTTGAGCCCGGCAATCCCCGACTCATTTGGAACATTTACTTCAGTGCAGCCGACTACAATCTAAAACGTAATACATCTAATATGAAAACATTTTATACTTACATAATGTACCTATGTATGATATGGTGACGTCCACAGTCCGCAGTCGCAAGCAGCCTCTCCATTAGGTAAATAAGCGGCTTGCGACCTAAGCTGCTGTGCTTTACCACGGTACTTTCTTTGCAATTACTACATCAAAATCTATTTAATTACAAGATATGGTATTTATATTTTATGCCGACTGATGTGGCTATAAATTTGGTGGAATTCACGGATTGTTTAAGTTTGTGAGTGCGATTATAGATAATTCTAATATCGAGAACTGTTATTTATTAGGAGACTTTAATGCACATCCTTCAGAACGATTTTTTACTGAATTAATAAATTTCTGTATAGAATTTAAATTGAATTGTATTGACACGGAATTATTAGGTTTAAATTCTGATACGTACACTTTTATAAGCGATGCACACAACTCGAGGAGGTGGTTAGACCATTGCGTGGTTACCAAAGCAGCGCGTAACTCTGTAGTATCAGTTTATGTAAAGTATGATACGCTTTGGTCGGACCACTTTCCGCTAGTTGTGGAATATGTATTTGATTTAGCGTGTGCTAAGCATTTTAATATGATAAATAGTTATGTAAACCTCGTTGTATGGGGAGAAAGAAACTCTGCACAAATTAAATGTTATACGAGCGCCTGTCATGAAAGACTAAGATGTCTAGATTTTCCTGACGTCTTTATAAATTGTTGTGAACTTAAGTGTGGGGATCTGAGCCACCATAAGGTCATTGATAAACTATATAACGACATAGTCTATGCCCTTTGTCAGTCAGCAGTATATGGTAGGAGTAGTAATACTCGTAACAAAAAGAAAGTAGTGATAGGATGGAATAGGCATGTTGGTGATGCATACAGGGAGGCGAGGCAGAAGTTTGGTCATTGGATAGAATTAGGCAAGCCTAATGGACCTATATATTATGAGATGTGCGAGGCAAGAAAAATTTTTAAATCACGCCTTAAATGGTGTCAACGGCATGAAGAACAAATAAAAATGGACATGCTGGCTTCACACCATTCGAATCAAAATTTTCGTACCTTCTGGAAACAGACAAATAAACTGAGCTGTAAGCCTGGTCTCCCTGCATCCATCAACAATAGTAGTGATGCGATACATATTGCGGAATTTTTCAAGGAACACTTTAGGGTCACATCACCGTTAGGCCCATCCATGTGTGAAGAGAGTGGGGTTGAGTACAGTGACATGGGAACTAGATTTACAGCCAAAGATGTAAAACAGGTGATTAATTGTATGAAGGGTGGCAAGTCCCCGGGTCACGATGGCTTAAGCATTGAGCATTTAAAATACGCAGGCCCTCATTTACCAAGGGTACTATCACTTATTTAATTTATGCGTGAGTCATACTTACCTGCCTGGTCAGATGACAAAAACAATTGTGACACCCATTGTTAAGAACAAAACTGGTGATATCTCAGATCTAAACAATTATAGACCTATTTCTTTGGCCACTGTGATCGCAAAAGTACTTGATAATACAGAGCTCAATAATTACATCACGTTGAACCATAACCAATTTGGCTTTAGAACAGGACTCTCGACTGAAAGTGCTATTCTGGCTCTTAAGTGGACTGTCAGGTATTACACAGATCGGAAAACACCAATCTACGCTTGCTTCCTTGACCTTTCTAGGGCCTTTGACCTGGTATCCTATAATATCCTCTGGAGCAAATTAACAAAGTCAGGAGTCCCTCCACATATAGTAAATATATTGAAATATTGGTATGGTAGTCAGGTCAATCAAGTGAGGTGGGCTGGTGTGATGCCGGAACCATACAGGTTGGAATGTGGTGTGCGGCAGGGAGGGTTAAGTTCGCCGACACTCTTTAACCTGTATGTAAATGAACTAGTCGAGGCACTCAGCAGCGAAAGAATCGGATGTTACATTGACGGTGTGTGTGTAAACAATATCAGTTACGCAGATGATATGGTTCTGCTAAGTGCCTCGACATGTGGTCTTAGACGATTGATTACCATTTGTGAAAGATATGCAAAGGTTCACGGCTTGGTTTATAACTCCAAGAAGAGTGAAGTCATGGTCTTTGAGGCCGGAGGTCAGTGTCCCGAGAATATACCACCTGTGCGATTAAACGGAGTGTCGTTGAATAGGGCGCACAAGTTTAAATATCTCGGCCATGTATTGACAACTGACCTCAAAGACGATGACGATATAGAAAGAGAAAGAAGGGCACTGTCAGTTAGGGCTAACATGGTTGCCCGAAGGTTTGCACGTTGTTCTAGACAAGTTAAAATAACTCTATTTCGTGCATATTGTACAACCTTTTACACGTGCAACCTTTGGGCCAGTTATACCCAGAAAGCGTACAATGCCCTTCGAGTACAGTACAACAATGCGTTCCGGGTGTTGATGGGGCTGCCTCGGTATTGCAGCGCATCAGGGATGTTTGCAGAAGCACGGGTTGACTGCGTCTTTACCATAATTAGAAAACGAAGCGCATCCCTGGTGCGCCGTGTGCGGGCCAGCCCCAACAACATTCTGGAATGCATTGCGACGAGACTCGACTGTATGTATGTGAATCGCTGCTGCAGGCTCTCCACATCTGTGATTAGCCTGAAGCAGGGTTTCGCATGCTTACATTAGATATAATATTTTTAATGTTATTAGAATAGGCTTACTAACATATTTTAAGTAAAATTGTTACTAACATAATGAGTCTTAGTTGCTTAATAAAGATTTATTTATTATTATTATTATTATCAAATTAACAAACCTACATTATCTGGAAACGATCTCGTCCAGCAGCATCTTTCTAACATTCATAACCTATCTACCTGATGAAAAAAAGATTACGTATTAAGTTATGAACTATATTTGCCACATATCATCAGACGAGTGATTAACTTGCCCACTACTTGTAGGCAGTACCGTCAAAAAAGAGGCATCATTTTCTAAAAGTACAAATATTTCAGTTTTGATCAAGAGTCAAACAGCGAATATTTACACATCAATTTAAATAAATATGGGCAGCTTAACATACTGTTGTTAGTCTATTAAAAATTCATAGTTGTGCTCTCACCGAGGAGAAAAAAGCTGACAAAATAATATTTTGTACCCAACCTGATGATCAAAGAAGACGCTCATATATAAAAACTTGTTAACAAACATTAATGGTAATTACTTTCCCCGATCTACATTTTTTACCTTTAGTATTATGAAAAAATGTAATTAGTTCTATGTTACCAACAAATTTTTCCTACAGCGATAAAGTCAGTTCATTATGTAGCTCGATTAAAACCTGTGCAATCTTTACCGAGATTATGTCCTTTCTATTTTGATCTTAAGTCTTTTGAGCAGATCGTGACAAAGCATCTTACAAAGCTGCCATAGTGACACCACCATGAAAGCAGTTTGTCAAGATGCTTTTATTTATTTATTTATTTATTTATTTATTTATTAAACTTCATGCACATAGGTACAGAGGCGGACTTAATGCTATAAGCATTCTCTACCAGTCAACCTTAGGTGATGTAGAGATAAACAAAGTAGGTGCAGTTATTGAAAAAGAATAATACAAATCTAAAATTGTTATGATCTAAATTAAAAGTATATAAATGCTTGCGATATGTCCATTGTGCTTGCTTGTGAATACAACTGCAAGTCATCGGCATAAAGATTATACGCACATTGAAGATTGGGAGTAAGAGGGTAATAAAAATTTAAAATAAGTACTATAAATACGGACTGCTGGCGTCCCCGAAGATATGTTGAGAACCAATCCAGTGCATCAGATGAGATCATATTATGAGCAAGGATAGACAGAAGGATATCGTGGCTGACGGTACAGAAGGCGTTAGAAAAGTCTATCAAAGCCAACACGGTGACTTTGCCGTTCTCCGTACCCGCTCTGATGTCGCCAGTCACTTTTAAGAGGGCTGAGGTGGTACTGTGTCCAGGACGAAAACCAGACTGTAGAGGACTAAGGATATTATTGTAAAACACAAACCGAGATAACTGCTTGTGAACACAGGCCTCGAGGACTTTTGATACAGTGTTCAACACTATTAGGTTCCACTTGTAGTTGGAAAGGCTAATTGAAAAGGGTACATGCCAAACCTAACAAAACTGGACTTGAAAAATAAAAGCAAGCGTGGCGATCAATGCTCATGCCATCTCTAAAAGAAAAGGCGTGCTCTATCGTATGTTACACGGAGAGTGCTTTGAGGAACTGTTTTTACTGGTGCCATCGACTTCATTCTATCATCGCACCACTCGACATTGCAGCAAAGTTTATCCATACTGCCTAGACACGATCTCGTCTAACACCGACAGTTGCCACTTACCATCAGGAGGGCTTTGGCCCGTCTGCTACTGTATGCAATAAAAAAGGGCCTTTCTCTGCAGTGGCAGTGGGATAATATAGTATGATGATATACTTATATAATTCTCTTTTAATGCAAGCCAGGAACTGATCACGCAGATTGCTGATTGTGATTAAGCTCTCATTTCAAAACCTAACCACTTTTTAATTATTTTGCAATTTAAATTAAATATTTTAATTTATAAATATTTAACCAGTTGCTGAATAAACGCAGAGTTTGTGGTTTAATTTAACTTAAATTAAAATCTGTGAGTAATAATAATGTACATAGGTACATAAATTCTACGAAATTTGGCGAGTTGACAGAGTGACCTTTTACATACATTGAAACTTTGCTCAAACTGAACCAACTCCAGGTAAATAACAAAACAAATATACAATGTTATATTTGCAACACAATAACTAACATAAAACATTTTGTTTAGAAACTAAACTTCTTTGCTTACGACAATACGTCTCTTTTTGAAGGACTCTATATATAAAGATTATTACTAAATTTAGTACTAAGTACCAGTTGTATCAATTACCTCTACTGAAAGATTATTTCAACTAATAAAGAGAAAAGATTAGTTTTTTTTGTATGTTTGTTTGTTCCGATTTAACTCAAGATCTATAGTATATTTTTTTTAATTTTTAGGTAGCTACAAATAGGACAGGTAACATAGGCTTTATTTTATTTATATTTGTTTAACTTTTTTCAGTCAACTTCAAAATCTGAATGATGCAATACGTCACTATTGGTCTGACATTTTCGGTAGGAGTTTGTTGTGAAACCGAATGAAACTTCTGATGGTTGTCATTTAATTTCATCCACATTTTTCTATTTTTTATCATTGTAATATACCATTAATATCATCAACAAGAATATTATTCTAAACTTGACGCTGGCAGAAATAGCTGACACAATCGTCGGCTCTGTTGCCAAAAAAAAAGGAGAAGAAGAAGAAGAAACTTCTGAGGCCCTAGACAAGTGTCAAAGATTTCTATTCTGTACATAGAATCGATTAAAAAATGCATTGGATTGACATAAGCTAACGCCAACGCTTATGTCAATTTCATACATTTTTGTATTTATTCTATGAATAGAATAGAAATCTTTGACACTTGTCTAGGGCCTCAGATAGCAAACGTCTAGTAATCTATAAAGTCACTTTTTCTCGTACCTTCTCTCATTTTCTTAGTTTTTTTTCTGAACCACGCACGGGCATTTATTACCTAAGTAGATGCTTATTTTCTTTTTTTTTATACTTTCCGAATTCCTATTCTATTTTCTTTTTTTTTGTACTTTCCGAATTCCTATTCTATTTTTATTTTTTTCTGTAACTTTAATAATGTTTATTATTGAAGTAGCCGCGCAGTGACAACAGACAATATCTGCTTACAGGTTGAATGTAATAACTTCAAGTAGTTTTGATATTGTTTTCATTATCGCTCAGACAATTTCTTTCGAACGTTTTAAATATTGTATACAAATATTACATATGCTGTGCATGTGCTAAGCAGTGGCGAGTTGCTAGTAACATTATAAAGCAGAAAAATGTATATTTATAGGCGATCACTTCAGAATTTCCAATTCGATCTGAAAATTTCTTGAATTTACACAAATTGAGTCAACGGACGCTCTCCAGTCCGTAGTTGAGATCAACCGCTGGCAGTCATCTGCATAATTCATGTTTATAAAATGGCGTACATTTTCATAAATGTCGAAATACACTCTAACTGTTGTTGATGTGATGACACTCAGCTAATGCTCTATTAACGAGGACTCGCGTCCAAGCAAAATGTGTGTAATAGTGTGTACTTAAAAATAAAAATATTGGAATGAATTAGTACTTTTAACGACATCGGTATCGACAATATCAAATACTTTTCAGCTAACGCTTTTTGGTGTTACTTTGTTTCAAGACACATTCTTTTTTTTGTGGGAATCGCATTACGCGTACACACCCGTGCGGAAAGCATCAGGTGGTTATGTCGGACTATCCGGTCGCACATAATAAGCGACCAGCATACCGACTAAAACCTACGGTGTTACTTCAGACGGCCAGATGTACCGGGGTTACAGAAATCGAATAAAATAGAATTAGATTTTTTTTTCACAGCACAACATCTAGAGTTTGCGGCTCTCTTTTCCGGCTTTCCTAGGAAAGTCAGGCTTATGAGTAGGCAGGACAGTGTCAGGACCTTAGAGCATTAAACCAACAGGAGTGGACACGCGCTCTATTTCCCTTGCGCAAAAGTCTGCCACTTTCGGCGGGGGACGAGGTAACGCGAGCAACGCACACTAATTACAATGTTAACTACTAATGCATTTTTAAATCGCGTATACACGCACACAATAAAATTATTACACACTAGCTTAAACTAAACACACACAATCACATTCACACACAGGGACATCTATCAGTTTACGCTTCCTTAGCGTAGAACAGTTAGAGCTTGACTCTGTCGATATTTAGTATCGATGTTTAGGATTTCATATAAGTACGAGAAAGATTTAATTATTTTCATGATTATTATGTTTGCTTATTAAAATGAGCATTATCTTATATTATATAGAACAGTTTTAGGTAATAATAATCTATTATAATTTTAAGGTTTTTTTTATTTAAGCACTTTGAAATAGATGAAAGTAAAGTAAATAGTTCATAAACATGAATTAACTAGAAGTAATTCTGTTAATTCAGTTTTATGTCAATATTACAGGAAGAATAAAACAGTGTTTCTAACTAGCACACTTTTGTGTAATTACTATCAAAAAAGCCCGTCATACGGTCGGGCTAAATTTATTTGTTAAACATTGTTCGACAAACAAATCTGGTTATGCGGTCGGGCTCTCCTACTATGTTTACTAATGTTTATTCAATACTTCCGATCCCTGATAGTACGGAACCCTCGGCGCGCGAGTCCTACTGGCATTTAACCGTTTTTTTTTGAAGTTATACTTTTTTTGGCGCGATTGGGAAAAATGATTAGAGTGAATTTTTACGATGCGCGTGCACACCGACAGAAAAAAGCAACACCCTGAAGTTAGTTGCGAACCTTTTACACACTGAAGTTAGTTGCGGATCTTTGTGTGTCGTATCAGTACAAATAATCTGTGTAAATAAATAAAAAATATATTGGCGTTTACATCAATTCAAATATTTATGTATGTATGCGTTGTATTATTATTTGGTATTTTTGGATTGTTATGCCAAAGAAGTATAACTTCTTACGTGCGTACATGGGTACCCACTCTTTTTTTTTATTTTACTACTGCGCACAAGGATGTATGTTCAATAACCACCACCTGTTGAAATTTGTTCTAGTGTGGATTAAAGATTGTAATTAATTATTACGTGTCAATTTTACGTGTATTATTCCTAAGTATGTATGTATATTCAAACCAAATAATACTTTGAATTAATTGACTGTTGCTATTAAATTTCGTTCCAACTAAGCAGAGCTTGTAATTGGAGGATTTTGTTCTGATTACATAGTAACAAGACACTGACATGAGAATATAAAATAATAGATTTTTATTAGAGAGATATTTTATCTGTTCAGATAACAAAAAAACAACAGAATATATTTCAGAAAGTCTTTATTTAAGTAGGTATAATAAAATACTGAAAAACTGCAATTTAAATTAACCTTATAAATCTAGTTTAACTAATCCTAGGTAATACAATAAGAGGAGGTAGCGCACAGCGAGTTTACTTGCTAAAAACTGAGCTCTCCGCCGCTTGGGGGGTAGGGAGGAGGTAGCAGTGCTGGCTTTGTCTTTTAAGCTGTTAGTCAGATACTTGTACGCTTAGGAACCCACTTATATGGTTCCTACAATATTGGACCCAAGCGACTCGAGGCGCTGCTTCTTTTGAAAATCTAAAACAAACAAAAAAAAATTAATTTAATACTGGAAAACCAATATCGATATTTGTGATTAAACTGTCTCATCTCTAATTATGTTAAAGTGTGACCAGTTTCTTAAAAATAAATACGCTTATTTTTGTAAGAAATGAGCAATTATCTTTCGGAATATAGTGCACTAATCTTGTATATTTGGATTTATAATCTCATTTTACTTGTTCATTTAATATTATTTTGTGCATTACTTGGTAAAAAAAACATTGGTTTTAATTAAAAATAAATAAATATGGGAACGGTGACACAATAATGTACATCCAAAATGAAACATAATAGATATGTCAACAAGGCGAGATATAAAAAAGGAAAGGTTAGTTTTTATGTTAATTCAACTTAAAATATTACCCCAGATTGGAGTATTGATGATAAGCCTGGCAACACTTGTTGATTAGCATTTTATTTGGTTAAATTGCTAATTTAATGTCTTATTTAATAATATTAGAACAAAATAATACTTACAGGTGGAATGTAATATTATCCTTTTGTAGACTTGATGTCGCTGAACGCTTTTTACACCAAAATACACTGCAATTCGGCATTTCTATTGAGACGCTATTACACATGCACTGATAGGTGACTTATGATGCGGAACGCGCGTCAACTAGTTTTATATAACGGGTATGACCGGTGGGCTGGTACCTTTGGCAAAGGGGTACGCCTGTCAGTGGCCTCTCCGGTTGGTTTAATGCTCTAAGGTCAGGACGACTGACATAAGCCAGACTCCTACACAGCCCCGCCTCACACGAACTCTCCACTATGCCCTCTGCTGTTCAGAGGGACATGCGGAGAAATCCCGATTGTATTCCTATTGGTTTGCCGTAGAAAAACGTTCTATGGTTACTTAGCCCCCATGACACGGCAAGGCGAGGACCCCTCGTAGAGGATGCCTATCACACCTAAAGCAAAACTACTTCACACTGCTGTTTCCATAATTGTATTCCTGCTAGAACAACAACTACTGTATTCTAGGCTCACGGCCTCGCGGTAAATTGCCCATTGAAACTAATACACTACAGATTACGTGCTTCACTACGATAACACATATACGAGAATTTATCGTGGTTATAAAGTTAGTAAGGTTACACGGGCGTTTGTATTTGCACAAAGATTCATTTATTATATGATGCTTATTCTTTACTGTAAAGATTGTTGGTAAATAAATTCGTATACTTCACTATAGATTTAAACCATGAAATGCTTTTAAAATTGACTTAAAACACAGTCGTAGCCTTATTTTTGAAGACATCACAAATAAAATACTTAAAAACATCAGTGTTTATTGTGCATTCCATTTAGTTGGTGTTCAAGTTTCTAAAGCGTTTGATTCAAACCTCTAAAAACCATTATCATATTTTAAATTTAAATGAGCTCATGTAATACTTTAAAAAACAGTAATTTATTTACCTACTGCCTTATTGCTATAAACATTTGTACGGTAGTAGATCCACGCTGATTTCAGCACGAATGGGCCGGATCGTCCGGGGAAGTATTACCCTCTCATAGAAGAAGTACTACCCTCTCATTAAGAGTAGTAGTATGAGTACTACTGCGTTTCGTTGGGTGAGTGAGAGCGCCGGAGGTCCAATTTCCCCCTTTTCTCTTTCCTCACCTCCCTGATTCCCTTCCCCTAACCCAATTCCCAGCCGCCATAGTGGAGGCCACCATACCAGCAGTTTAAGACGATGGCTTTTGGTATAGTGACCGCCACTTCTGGATTCCACTGACTGCTTACCATCAGGCGGGGTGGAGTCACTTTGGTAGGCTACAATATAAAAACAAAAAAAACATGCTGATTTTTGCTTATACAAGGCTCTTATGTGAAGCCACTATAGACAAATATGGCATTCTGTAATATGAGTATAAGGTTGTGTAAAAGGTATGGCGGCGTTCCTTGATTTAAACAGCTTAAGAATATTTTACGAAACCACCTGTTGATATTTTAGTGCATATTGGCGAGACGGCATGAAGGCAATACTGGTTATTCGCTTTCAAGTAACAACTTTAGTGTCACAAAGATGTTATGCTTATTAGTTTTTGAAAATCCTTCAATCGGTTTATTTTTAACTTTTTTATTACATTTTTAATGGTTAACATTATTCAGGCTCTACTCCGCATAGATGCTGTCCACCAATATGAGTTATCGACATCTAGATCTTAAAACATCCTTTACTACTAAATTAAAAAATATATATTGTAAAACTAGGTATGTACATATTATGATATAAAAAAAAATATTGAAAATATAATATAGTAGCTATAATTATATTTATATTATAAAGAAAATACATATCTAAACTAATAAGATTTGATTTTTGTATGTTTGTTTGTTAGCAACGATTTAACTAAAATCTACGTTAACGATTTGAAAAATTTTTTCACCATTAGAAATCAAAATAATCATTTTAGGTAAATATTTTATTACGTTTAACATATTATTTTCAGATATTTCTAGAATTTCAATATTTTAAGCGCCTTCGTAAATCTAAATGATGCAATACGGCACTATTGTTATGATATTTTCTGTAGGAGTTTGTTGTTAAATCAAATGAATTTTTATAAAAAGAAGCAAAGGTGGACCTCTAGTTGTGTATAAATATCTTCATATTATTACTAATTTCATTCATTATTTTTTTTTATTTTTGAAACATTTTATAAACAATTTATTTACCGTCGTTTATATAAACAAAAAAAAGATGTATGTAAATATGATTGTAACAATAATATACACGAGCAACTAGCGGGTCATTCACTACTATATACCATCGCAACTTTCTTCAGTTATCTAAGTATAGCTAAAAATAAACACAAAATATCACAATACCTGCCATAAAATGTAGTAAATACAGCTACAATATACTGGACTTAATATGACCTAATATCTCTGTCCGCACGACCCGACTTAATTAACTACCCTCAAGATCATGTTCGCTTATTATAAGGGCGCTTAACCGTGGCTAAAATAATACTGACTGCTGCAGCTTTTTGAATGATGCTACTTTTAAACATGTTTTCCTTTATTTATTAACCGGCTTCAAAAAGGAGGAGGTTATCAATTCAGGTCGTATGTTTTTTTTTTTTTTTTTTTTGTATGTTTGTTACCTCATATCTCGGTCATTTATGAACCGATTTGAAAAATTTTTTTTTTATTTGAGAGGGTATACTCTGAAATTGGTCCCATTTTTTTATTATAAGAAATGGTTCAGTGGTTGTATGTTTGTTACAACTTAACTCCGTCATTTATAAACCAATTTGGAAAATTCTTCTTTTATTTGAAAGGGTATACTCCGAAATGGGGTTCCATGTTTTTTTTATAAAGAATAATTTAATATTTTGTAACAAATCGTTTGCAAGAAGTGAAGACGTGTAAAGCAACACGTCGATGTCTTTTGCGACGAATTATCTGACATTGACATGTCCATGCTACAAGTGCGAAGTGATTTTCAAAATTCATTTTTTGTTAGAAACGAAGTAGCCCTGGATGAGTGACCATATGCATTTTTTGTATATCTGAGCGATTGCTCGGTCAGTTAAATTATGATTTTTGATGATTCTTTATTGTTGGTAGATCATCACTTTTTTGTTTTGATTTGTGGTTTCTGGGATTCAGGGTTTAGCGATCGAGAAAGTGTTGACAAGGACCTTATATTTCTATTTACAATCTTACCTCTCGTCTCTACTTTCTTTCAAACGGCGCGGCGCTGTCTCATTTGCGCCGCACGTTTAGTAGGTCTACCCATATTGAATATATTTATACACAATTAATTCCCACTAAAAGTTTAAAAATAAAATTATTTTTAGAAAAAAAATGAAAACCGACTTCAAACAACACCTACATGTTCAATCCTTAACTAAAAAGTAGAAAATAATATTTTAATTACTTCATAGCAAAGAACATTAAAGGGGAATCAACGCAATCCTTGATACCTATAATACTTTACTATTTATAGTTTTTAATCAGTTATTTTGGAGTCGGTGCCAGCCAAGAAGGTTCATAATGACCTTCATAAAAATAACCTACCTACTAGCAAAAAAAACCTTCTTGATTAATCTATTAATACATGAATGAAAAATATAGATTTAATACAAGAAATCGAACGGAATCTGATAAGTGCGCGTCAAATTTTTTATGTATATCTGAACACAACTATCAATGACGTCTGCGTTCACGAGTATGACCGCGTTCAGGTAGTGCACTCAGGCATATCCCCCACGCGTGCAATTACCGCCCCGTGCACTACAAAAGTTGGTTGCAAAGACAGAATTAAAGATCCTTCTTGGCTGGCACCGACTCCAAAATAACTGATTAAAAACTATAAATAGTAAAGTATTATAGGTATCAAGGATTGCGTTGATTCCCCTTTAATGTTCTTTGCTATGAAGTAATTAAAATATTATTTTCTACTTTTTAGTTAAGGATTGAACATGTAGGTGTTGTTTGAAGTCGGTTTTCATTTTTTTTCTAAAAATAATTTTATTGTACTTATTTTTTGGTTTAGGTAAAATTGTTTGTAGCAATTTTTCGTCTAGCAGTAAACTCCTTTCGGCTAAAATGATTATATAGATGATTATATGAAAGAAAGAAAAGAAAGAAAAACAGTTAACTTCACATGTAGGTGACACACACAAGAATAAGTAAAAATAATCATTTAGCCACAGTCAACAAACAAAAACATAAAACTGACAAAAAATACAAAGTACCATGGACTTCACACAAGCTTGCGTGCAGATGTGCGCCACGTCCGTCACTCAGCTTAATGCTGAGGCGCTTCAAAGCGCAACAGTGCTGGTTTTCAGCGACAGCCCTATAAACTAATTTAAAGATGATGACGTTATCTTTTTTATTTAACAAATAATAGGAGTGCAATAGAAAAAGGTAACAAAATAGAAATGAGAAGATATTAGCTTTACCGATACAATCAGGATAAAGTAGTATATTAGGTATTACTGTGATCGCTTTTGTATATTGATCGAAATTTCTCGAAATTGCTTTTGTAGATTACAGTTAGAGCTCTTACAAACAAACGGCACGATGTCAAATGCAAAGGCAGCTGCAAAGGCTGCAGTGGCCTCTGCCGTTGGCGACATGCCGCTTGTAAGAGCGCTTACAGTTTATTTTTCGTAAGATTTAGATGCTTATGCTTTTACTTAAAAAATAAGCGATAAAAATTATGACACTCGAACCTACAAATTTCATTTGCCTTATACAAAAATCACTGATATTATCTTTATATGGACTTAATATGTACTCTGACAAAACCTTTGTCTATTTTAAAACAATGAGAATAGATGCAACACACAATTTAACAAAAATAATACGTAATAAAAGCAAACTAAATGAGGTTATGACTAAAAGACATATCGCAAGACTAAACTAAAAATAACCCTGAAGGAACCGTGTTTCATTTAAGTTGAGCTTATTGCAAACTTCATTTGCCTTAAAAATGGCTATACTGGTATCTACTGACTACCGAGATTCGTAACACTATTTTTATTTTTCAAAACCTAGATTTTAAATAAAAGAAATTTTCCCTTTTACTTTTCCTCACCTTGACCTACCCCACTTCCTTTATATGCACCGATTACGCTGAGTACCTGGCATTGCAGGCCATAAACGACAGTTACCACTTACCTTCAGGTGGGCTGCTAGCGGGTCTACCAGTGTCGACAATAAAAAAAATATACTTTTGAAAAGAAATGCACTACTAATTTAATATTTTTTTGGTTTTGGTTAATTTATTTTTAAACTATTAATGTTAATATACACTAATTAGAATCATGTCAAGTAGTGGCATATAATATATAAATTAAGATAACTTTCCATTGGGAACTTATCAGGTAGTTTACGTCACAGTCAGCATAATTACTTATTCATTAATTAAACTTTAAACAGACACAATTAAAAGTTAAGGTTGATAAATTATACACAAGTACTTTCGAAAATCTTCTAAACATAAAGTGGATCCATTTCTCAAATCTTTATTGACAATTTGACACCCTTTTCATTGAACGAGAATTACAAAAGCATCAGTAATTTTTGTTAGAAACGGGCGAAATTCAACGAAGTTTAAAACTTCTTAAGGCACGGCAATATTCCATTGGCATCTTGGCCAGGTTATTTCAATCTGCCTCTAATTTAATTTCATCTCGAATTGATTTTGTTGGAAATGGAGCGACATAAATATAACCATGAAGCTCGAAACTCCTTATGATTAAATTGATACCCTACAAGACCCTACGGTTGATAGTCCTTTCTTTCGAAGCTTTGAAAGTTCGTAGAATGAAAGTAATAACGTACAGGGTTCGGTTTCGCTGCCATAACTATAACAATAACTTGTGTCCGCCGTTTTCTTTTCATACTTTTTTAAAAGAAGCGAAAAATGCAATGATTTTCTAACCGAGAAGCACAATGGGAACGATTGATACGAATCACTTAAACGTTGATTAAATTTAAAAGGACGCATCGTAGTTTTGATACAATGTTCAAGTAAATAATGCCAACGTTCACCAACACCAACACCCCTTCTACGCCGAGAGAGCTCGCCTGGCCCCACACCGCCCAGATTAATCTTTCACATGCCTCAGTGTCATCTAGTTTTGCAAATAGCGGTATAATAGGTAATGATAAATATGTAAAAAATGCGGATCCTTTTACACATTATAAAAATAAAGTAGTCAAGTAGGTACCTTAAATTGTTATAAAACATTAGTTTGTATTTTTTAACCATAAATGAAATGCATAATTGAGATAATAAAATACATCAATTAATTTTCTTACATTAAAATTATGCACATACGAATTATCTGTTACCTACCATAAATATTTGCGCAATCATGCCCGAGTCAGAGACATTTTTATTCCATGTAGAGACGACCTTTAAATATGCGTCAATAGTAGTAAAAGGTGTCTGGTAGTAAGGTGAACGCAGATCTAGCCTCACGCACGCACCGCAGTCGCTGTTTGTACTGGTACTGCGACGACTGCGGCGCGGGTAGGCGTGCGGAGGTTACACAGAACTTTATCAAACGAATTCGAATGCGGCGACTTGCGGTGCCTGCGGTGCAGCAAGATCTGCGTTCATCTTTTGTTAGTATAAATAAAACTAAACTTTATTAGAATAAATAAGTATAGCAAATTATTCTTGGTTATTGCGATGCAAATGGTTTCAAAACTGAAATGAGAAGTTTAAGGACGCGTTCTCATAGGTATCGAATCGCACCAATACATAAACAAATTTCACATACACATACATAGGTCAGCCTAACTAAGGCGATTATATGAAAATAAACTCACGTTGATACTTTAGAAATAAATTTTTATTTTGTTTAATTGGAATGACTTGTATTTGAAATTTCTAATTATGTTTTCTATTTTGTACTTAGAATAGGTTTTGGTGGGCATGGAGTCACACATTGCGTGAATGGACATTTGCGAGAAAGATACTCGCGCGAAACTTTTGCGTTGAACTTTGCTGTTTTTGAACCTATTGTTTTCAAAATCGATATCTGAATGTCCCAGCGATGACTGAACACGAATCTTTAGTAAAATTTAATTAAAACAGCCGCCTTTTTGAACTTTGCTGTTATAGAACCAATTTCATTCAAAATCGATATCTGAGTGTCCTAGCGATGACCAAACACAAATCTCAAGTCAAATATAAATAAAGCAGTCGCCATTATGAACTTTGTTGTTTTTAAACCGATTGCTTTCAAAATCGATATCTGAGTGGCCCAGCGATGACTGAACACGAACCTTTAGTCAAAATGGCGGCTGCTTTTATTAAATTTGACTTAAGATTCGTATTTCGTCATCGCTGGGACACTCAGGTATCGATTTTGAAAGCAATAGGTATAAAAACAGCAAAGATCAAAATGGCGGCTGCTTTTATTAAATTTGACTTAAGAATCTTGTTTTATCATATTTCACGCAAAAGTTTTCGTGCCAGTTTCTTTCTCGCAAATGTCCATTCACGCAAAAGTCTTTCGCGCAATGCGCAAATGTCTTTTGCGCAAGTGGATTCGCGTAAGTGTCCCGATACCACTTAGGTGACTTCTACTGGAACTAGCTGATTAGAAGAGCTGGGTATAACGATCATGGGCTCGTTAGGTTAATTATGATGAGACCTTACCACCGGACATGATGGAGTGACCAGAAGGCACATTCAGCTCTACTAATCAGCTACTTCCAGTAGCAGTCACCGAAGTAGACCTTCAGGTCACTTCATCATGTTCGGTGGTAAGGTCTCATCATAACTAACAAAACGAGCCCATACTCGGTACACCTAGCTCTACTCGTTAGCTAGTCCCAATAGCAGTCACCGAAGTAGACATTCAGATTTCTCAGCATGTCCGAAACGCAACTAATAATAATAGCTACTTAGGTACTTATAGCAAAAACAATAATACCTTGACAACTATTTCGTATAAAATGCTTGCAACTCTTGTAAGTATCAAATCTAGTATTGTCAACTACATTGTGTTTATACAACGAAATTTATGAGTCGAGCAGCTTCCGATAAGCGACACAGGTCCACTCACCGACGGGCGCCGAGCGCGGACTGATTCTTGTTCACAAAGCTCTGTTCAATGCGATGAAAACAACTACCAAACAAAATAAGTCTTATTACAATGCGTCAAGGTTCACGCTGCATAGCAAAATGTATGGAAAACGACGATATCATTTTTCATTGATTTCCGTGTTAATTTGTAAAATATGAAAAAATTTGATCGATATTTTATGAATTGAAGATATTTGCTAACTTTTGGTACTTTTAAATTTAGAATATTTTGAATATAATAAGAAAAAAACAGGTCTCGAAATCAACACGATTTCGTAAATTCTGCATTGAGAGTCAAAGAACAACGGTTTTTACTACATTTAAAATAAATATTATTAGAAAAAAACACGTCCCATCACAAGATAAAGAACCATTCTATTTGTAGTATCTGCTAGATATATAAAATTGTTTATCGTTTTGCCGCAAAATGAACCGAAAAAGGGGTTATTTTTGATAGAATTTTAAACGCGTCCTTAATATTAGAACGAAATGGTCACAATAACAGTTGCGACAGCAGTAACAATGCGTCTGTGCGTCATAGCAATTAAAAATTCAAATTCATACGTTATGACACGGCTGAACAGTTATTGTTAGGTAGGTGACTATAAGTAAATACAATTTGAGAACTAGCTTACCACAAATTGTTTATAAAATTACTAACTACCCATCCCTACTTTGCACGTACGGTTGAAAATGTTTTTATTTGATGATTACAAAACCATAAAATTGTCGGCTTTTCTCTACTTAATGCATACATCTATATAAATAAAAATGAATTGCTGTTCGTTAGTCTCGCTAAAACTCGAGAACGGCTAGACCGATTTGGCTCATTTTGGTCTTGAATTATTTGTGGAAGTCCAGAGAAGGTTTAAAAGGTGAATAATTATGATAGTTGTTAAATGTCTTTTATTTATCGATTGAGGCAGTACGAAGTCTTGCGGGTCAGCTAGTGTATTATACATCTATACTATTATATAAAGCAGAAGAGTTTGTTTATTTGTTTGAACGGGCTAATCTTTGGAACTACTAGTCGGATTTGAATAACTCTTTTTGCGTACAATAGCCCAGTTCCTGCGGAAAGTTATAGGTATATGTAACATCACGCTACTACACTGCGAAGGGAGCAGAGCAGTAAGCAAAGACGCAGGTAAAACTGTGCCGTAGGAAGCTAGTATTATTATAAACCTTCCGGGAAAAAAATATTGAATGAAAATAAAACCCGTTTTATAATTCGATGCGTGGATAATTAGAAGTTAGCTCAGAAACAAACAGAAGAAAACAGCGATTTTGTTTTATACTATTTAGAGATTAATAAATAAAAATAATACTTGGTTAACATTAATAGCGTTTTAATTAAATAAGCACCTACTCCACGAAAAAGAAGGTACTTTAGTCCGCTAAAATATAGGTACCTTATAAAATAAAAATATAAAACCTTTATTCAAAAAAGATATTACGATAATACTTAA
Organism: Parascotia fuliginaria; assembly: GCA_963082885.1. Classification (NCBI taxonomy): domain Eukaryota; kingdom Metazoa; phylum Arthropoda; class Insecta; order Lepidoptera; family Erebidae; genus Parascotia; species Parascotia fuliginaria. The sequence continues at coordinate 6,287,533 of OY720178.1, forward strand.
TTTAAAACATAAGGCTAAATTTTTGGCATTTTATATAACAAACCTTTTTTGTCTTTTATATGGCACGTTAGCGACAAAAATTCACTATCCTTTTAAAAGGAAAGTTTCGAACAGAGGACGCTCTATATAAACGGAGAATACTTTTAGAAACGGATTCCAAATATATAAATAGATAAAATTCATTCCATTTTGCATAGGCATAAGTGAATATACGAGTAAATGTTGCTTAGTATCTAAAGAGAATGTAACCAAATTTTGTTCCGGGAATTAAAGCAGCCCGATTTACCTCGCCTCTACATTCGCACCGATTTGAATCAACGCCAGACCAATATTCAGCGGAGCGACAAATCAGCACTTCGATATTGCCTCCATTTGGGCACCCACCTCAATATATGAAAATCTGATTTTTCATTGCGCCAGCCAAACGACACGCGCGGTCCTTTCCTCTCGGCAATATTTAATATTTACGAAACTCCGTAGGCTTGGCGCCGTAAAACTTTCAACTGAACTCAATTAAACGAACAATTCTAACTTCTTAATAGGCCATTCTATCGACTTATCGGCTATGGCAAACGTCGCTTTTAATGTCATATATTTTAAATAAGCACGCACACAACGTTTAAAATGTCGCTTTGAATATTTTTGTTTAACAACATTATTTGGAATAAGCCAAATACAAATGGATCGTAGCGTATACTTGTTCGAAGAGTAAAGAAACGCTTGTAGTTTAAATTTTATTTAACGTTTTAGCTTAACGACCGGCTTAATTTTATGACCCTTTGTTTATTGCCTTTTCCATAACTTAAATCTTTTAGACCAAAATATTATTAGAACCACAGTGATAACTGATAATGTAATTTCATGTCTTCGGATGGTCATAAATTGTGATCTACCAGTGTCTTTAACTGTTCACACTCAACTACATGTTTTCTTACTCTGGCTTATCTTATTTGTTACATGTACACCGTAATTTCTTCTTAATTCTTTAATTAATTCAGTCCATTGAGAGTCAAATCAAGCTGCATTTTGAGGCACATTTACGTTACCGAATTGGTTTTAGATCATCATTATTTGTGGAAAAACCGACCGCCTTTACCGTGTTGTCGTAATCATTGAGTACCTACTCATAGCATTTCTAAATTTCTGTGCCAAAATAAGTACACGAAACAAGTATTTTGTGAACAAATTCAATTTTCGAACCATTTCTTGTTAGACAAGATGAAATTAAACAAGAAAACACTGCAGTTATAAATGCAAACAAAAACATAAGAATTTTTCCGTGATTTTTTCAAGCAGGATAATTAAAGGTTTATGGGCGCCATAATTCTTTGTTTTTCATTTACTTAATTATGACAAGTTAATCCACTAATTTGTGAGTTATTACCAGCGTCAAATGTAAATTAGTTGTCTCTTCTTGATGGACTTGTAATATTACAATCAATAAAATAGATTAAAAAAGTGGATATCATCAATACCAATTATATTTTTGTCATTTTGTCACTGCCGCAATCATTGTTAATTAACAACAGTTCATTTGTTAAAGAGCTTAGACGACACGATTTGATTTACCTATTTATTAACTTATCAATACCTACTACTACTTACTGATTGCCTCTGTGTACTACCGGTACTATGTACGGATTACGACGCAGAGGTCTCGGGATCAATCCCCGGGTTGGGTAAAGTGATATTGGGTTTTTCTTTCGAAAAATTCTCAGTATTAGCACGTATTAGCCCGGAATCTGGAATTGTGACCGAAATTGGCAACTAAATCATAATAATCAAGAAAACTATATTTAACTTAAAACGAATAAAAAAAACTGGCTGTTTAAAGTTTTTTATAACAATATAATATCACTAAGAATATCGTACTTGACTGTCACATGCAGCCATAACTGTTTCGATTCAATTCCATTGGTTCTCATCATTCCAAAGGCTCGACTATATATCGAAACTGTCGTAAGCGGCTTAAAGTGGCTTCCAATCTCGAATGAAGTGCTTTCTATGTGTCTGTGTGCGGCAAATGGACACAGAATATTATGTGTGGACGTGTGAGTTAGCTATTTTTATAACTTTTGATACAAATAGTAATGTTACTAAAACAGTTCTTACGCAAAACAGTATAATAATGAAATTCATAACTGCAGTCAGTGTCTAGCTCTCCACTATTACCTAAAGTTACATACTTTTCAACCTTTTGCCTGCCACTTTGAGCGCGAATTACTGCTGTACACATCTGCACAAAGGTTGTGGATTCAATCTCCATACGGGACAAATCTTTCTGTGATCCATAGTAATAATAATAATATGGAGCATGTGGGATGTGGATTCGGCGATCATTGTTCCGATAGTCATATCAGTTAATGGACTGACTCCTAAGAGCCTCCATCAACATCTAAAGAGGCTAATAATAATAATAATAAGTCAATAAAGAGAATAATAATAATAATAATACATTTTATTGACATAAAAACAGTGACATTAACAATATTAGAGCCCTGACTCCTGTGCTAGGTTATCACCTGTGTTACAGGAGTCAGTTCTTCTCCCCTTATGTTACGGCAGGTATTATGCAATATAATATAACTAGGATCTAATGCATGCGTGTGCGTGTGCGAGCGCGCACGTGTGTGTGTGTGTGTGTCTGCGTACGTATGAGTGTGTCTAGATGTATGTTGAGCCTATTATCTTTTCAGTCTGGTAATAGTCTAAGGTTCGTAACCACGATTTTATTTTTGCTTCCTTTTTACGAATTGAATTTAATTGTAGTTTTTTATTCAGTGTTTTTTATAGGTATATGTAAAAACTGATGCAGATGTTGTCGCCTAGCTGATGTGGTTCTTCATTTGTAATAGTACTTCTGATTCTGGTTTCATGAATTTCCGATATGATTTTGTGCTGTTTCAGAGTCAAGTTAAGGATGTAAAGTTTCCTTACTGTAAGTAGTTTACAAAGTTCATGCAAGGTTTTAGTAGGGAAGCGATAAAGTTTGAAGGACATAACTTTGAGTAGTGACCTTTGTGCCCTTTCCAACTGGCGCGTATGCGTTTTACATGCACCTCCCCAAACCGTTATACAATAGCTGACGAGAGATTGGACCAAGGCAAAATACACTGAGCGAAGCAGCTCTGGCCCTTCCACGTGTCGCAGTTTCTTAGAGATCCAAATAAGCTTTCGTGTGGTGGTTAATTCTATGTGATGTCTCCAGCTCAACCTATCATCTAAATATTTAACTGTACTATTTCGATTAATTTTAACACATGAGCAGGGTACGTCACTATTAGGAAGCCCACACGAGTGCTGTTTTAAATTTATATCAGTCAAAGGGCTAAAAAGCAAAGCTAAATTGCAAGTAAGATGTTTTTGTAATATTTAAGGTAAGTAGGATCGCTTCCAGCCAATCACTGACCTTGCGAAGACCCAACTCTGCTAAATGTCGAACCCTATCCCAAGTCTCTTCATAAAAAATAAGTGCAGTATCATCGGTATAGCTAAATATTTTCCCATAAATATTTGTTCCGAGCTTGGATTTACTTTGCGTCAGTTTGTTGTATGTTTGTGATGGCCGCGACTTCATGCAATCAATCAATGCGACAAAGAACTTCAGCTATGTGACCAGAAATCATATGCTAAAACTTGGTAAAAGTAGTGCGTAATACCTGCTATTGAGGCCTTGAGCTGTTTTGGTGTTCAGGTGGTTTGGTGTCCAGCAATACAAGTAATTTATGCCGATATGACAATTCTTGCAAAAATATAAAACTAAGTTATTATTATATATTTTATTCAATAATAATCAATAACATTACTATAATTATCTAAATTTTAAATGTAAAATAACTAAAAACTAAATTTGTGTAAACAGAACCTCAGATCTATCGTTAATAATTCTTTTCGCTTCAGGGAAGAAAGGTAATATGTTGATCCAGGAATCCAAACTTAGCGCTAGAATCGTCACCTGTAAGGTAAGTAGGTATGTTTTAAAACTATTAGACGCCTCCACACTACTAACTACGCTAACAATAGTTGTACGAAACATTCTACGTATATTTTCTATGGTGGCTTCATATTTATACCGACAGGCAATTGATGTTTCATATTAGATAGAATATTATTACATGGTCACTGAATAGTAGTGCGAAAATTATGTAGACACTAATACGTTGAGGTTTTAAGATTACGGTAGGTAATGGTTATTTGCAAATAATGTCAATGTGTATGATCAAAAAAGTTTTAATTTAATTACCACCACATTGGGACAAATTTTGATATCTATTATCAGGATCAACAACCTGGTAATGGTAGCTAAACAATCAATGAACGAGGACACACGAGCGGCTAAGTTGGCGAAAATTGGAGAAGGTCTATGTCCAGCAATGGACGTCTTTTAGGTGATTAATCATATCAGGATTATCGTGTAAATTATAGGTACATCCATACCGTAACATACCAAAGAGTCTCTTTTCATCCTATTTAAGCAGCGCCATACAATTATATTACTTACCTAAACTCATTATCGATATAATATCGATAATGAGTTCTCGATACAAAAAAACCAACGTACTTTAGTTTCAGCTCTATACGAAAAGCTATGCGTGGTGCCTCTATGCATGCCCTGCAGTATGCCGAATGCATCTCCAGGACCGAGGGTCTCGTGAGTGATCTCGGTAAAGTCAGATCGGATAGACACCACTGATATAGTGCCGCTTGCTACCCAGTACATGCGGGCTTCGCTATCACCGGCCACCACGATGTAATTACCTGGAAAAAACTAGTCTTTAAAAAGGACAGACAGACATACTCGTAGATGCCATTCAACGTAGATTATAACACTGGTTTTTATGCCTTTCATACTTAGCTATTTATAGTGTGTACGTCTGCTATCTTTTTCCTAGAATTACTTAGAATTTACAATGTTGTAGCGGCTTGGCGACACATTGTGCTTGCGTTGCAATTCTGTGTGGGAACATACACACAACCGCAGGGCTCGCCAGTCGTCTCCCCTCAGTCATGTAGCGCACTAGTATTATTATGTATTTATTGTATTAATCTGGTACCAGGAAATTATAGTATGGTTTTATCATGAAGTTATTTATTTATGGAATCCCGCAATACATTAACCCTACCCTACATTGGTGACCCCTGACAACTGGACACGGAGCCTTCAGCTACGAGACAACATGGACACAACGGAGACATCGTGGTCCTGAAGCACGTGGCTACACGTGTATGAAATGGAGACGACTCGCCCTATTTGCTGCGACCAACAGGGCTTATACAGTTTACACATGAAGACCTAACATGAATTCCGGAGAATACGAAGTAAGATGCAGACTCTCAGCTTATATATAGTTGTCTTTTAAGCGAAACTAAATTAGCGAATAAGATAGACTATCGGAGAGCACGAGCTACATGGGATGTCCAGGTGAAACATGAAGTATAGTTTTATTATTCTTGGGTGCAACGGCGTTTTCCACATGAAGAAGGATAACTGAGAGGATAGAGAAGAAGGCACGGAACATGCGGCGGCATTCGCGCGTATAGCGTACCACACACGGCAGAGAGGCAGAATACCGCACCAAGGTTGGATGGCGCACTCTGTCGATCTTCTCCAGTGGCCCATTGCTCAAGAGGAACGTTGCTCAAAGTGAAATTCTTGTGAAAGTTTGTTCCTACTTGCTTATTATTGTGTATTCTGAATTCGAGGTTTTAGTGTTTACCCTTAGTCATGCAAAAGGTCAAAATTTATTATAACATGATGGTAATAGGTATTGTTAAAGTTCATTTAATTCTACAGTGTTTATTTTATGTAGAAGCTATCAAATGATATCTTAGAAGTATGCATCTTGTTGACGCTGCATTTGTGTTGTTCTATGTAACTCGGTAATATGAGACCTATAGTAACGATAAGCGTACGAATGTAATAATTGTAAGGTGATGAAACTTCTATTGTACCTACCTATTGTATTTTGTTATTGTACTGTATTTTGCGACATTTTTGTAAATTATGTATGACTATATTCCTTTAAAATTTTGTGACAAATATTTTGTAAAAGGGGGGGAATGATGTAGCGGCTTGGCGACACATTGTGCTTGCGTTGCAACTCTGTGTGGGAACGTACACACAACCGCAGGGCTCGCCAGTCGTCTCCCCTCAGTCATGTAGTGCACTAGTATTATTATGTATTTATTGTATTAATCTGGTACCAGGAAATTATAGTATGGTTTTACCATGAAGTCATTTATTTATGGAATCCCGCAATACATTAACCATACCCAACAATGTAAAAGCATGATATAAAGATAGAAGCATATCCTAACATACATAGGCAAGTAATTTAGTGCACACTAAGTACTAGTAATTACTTTAAAAGTTCAAGACTATCATAGGAAACAAACATTTTAAGTTCTTTTAAAAACAGCAGTGAAATTTGAATTCATTATCGGGTCATTCGATTTTGTGACCTCTATGAATAGTTATGAACACATCAGAGGACTTCTGTTTCCTACATTCGAAGCGATTTTCAAACGCAGAAGTTTGTCAAAGGGAGTTTGATTACATTACCTACTGTACCTAACGCAATGGCTTTAATTCTGCTGTGTGCGATTTTTTAACATTTTTTTATAAACTAATGTCCAGCTTCACATAAGTTTTTACGACATGATTATAAACCTTTAAAATTTACGGTTATTTTAATGTGCAATTATCATACAATATAATATTTATATCGACTTTAATAAAATATACATGTATTATAAGTATAACACATTTCTGGGACAAACTCTTTGAACAATTGTCAAATCCGTTGCGAGTTTTAAAAGAACTTAGCAAAGAAATAGAGAAAAAAAACCTTGACTTATACTACTTAGAGTACTTAGCGATATGTATGTTCAATATTTATTTTTATTTTAATAAAAAATGAAAGTCTTTAACCTACACTTTCTATTCGCAAAAGGGTCCGTATGAATCAAAAAGTTACAAAAGTTTAAGTCTATTGTGAAGAATACATTATGCATGATGCCTCATTTTATTCAACTCAAACTCGTCTGGTAGGCAATGAAAAGGTACTCAATAACTAAAAGACACATAGTGGGTAAGATCTCTAATCTTTATGCAACACGTAGACAATGATGTAGGTATTCTATGTCTTGGTGGAATGTACCCCAAATGAAGTCCAAAGGAAACAAATTGGGGCAGAGTTGTAGTTTGCAGCAACATTTTGGCATATCGGCGCAGCTCGAAATGCTTTATAAAATTGAAAATTTAGGTTTTAAGGATAGAGGACATTAATTACTGTAAAGGTTTTTAATCAATTTTCTAGATTGTAAAAGAAATTGTCAATTAATTTTAAGTTATCCAAGGATCACAATGATTGTGTAAATAAACCCTTTGACTAATTAAAGATTTAAAAAAATTTCTATTCTTAAAGTCGCTTAATGAAAGAAAAAGTAAATTGCTTTATTCAAGCCTCGAAATTTTCATTTTGTTAAGACAAATATTACCTTGGTTTTAATCGTAGTATTTTGTCTTACTGGCAGGAAAAGATTCACTATAATAAAGTGATACAGCGTGAGAGCGGTATTAGTAGCAGAGAACAGTTTATTTGAAACCTAAATGAAGCAAACTTTCTTTATTACGTTTATACATATGTTAATTTAATTAACTTTTGCCCATGGCAACATTTTTAAATTATTTACATTCTCGGGGTAAAGTTTAACAAATTTTAAGCCCAGCCTAATATCTATTAGGTACCTAATTCATATATTTTATATCTCCATTCATCATAACTGCATACTTTGTGTAGCCCTGTTTTTAAATGACACTAAATCATTTATTTTTATTTCTAACAAGCAGCAAACATTAATGAGTACTTACCAGGGAAGAAAATAGTATAATCCAGTGCTGCAGTAAGCTGTCGTAGAAAAGATTCGCCAGTGTCGGCGAATATGTAGCAATTTCTCAAATGGTGGCCGAACATTGCTGACATCAGATCACAACGACGAACATATGGCGTTTGCGACAGCAATACTGGCAGCTGTGATACAATATTTGAGTATAATAAAAAACGTACATTCTTTCTTTCTTTCTTTTTAAAGAGCAGGCAGAAGTGTATAAAAAAAAGCTACCACGCCAGCTGAGCTACTTCTATGGAGTAGCCTGCTGCTTTATACAAGGCACGATTGCAGACTACGAACTAATGATAAGTATTTCTTGACAGAAAAACTCCATGTCATTTTACTCGACCCATAGAATCGAAACCGAAATGTAAAACTAACCACCAAGGCAGTAAAACACTAAAACTATTTTATTGTTCATTTATTTTACTATTGACCAGTATACTCGTATATAGAACATATATATTATTATATAATTATTTAGCTAGTGTTATTTCGACAGGAGCCATATGCAAGGTAGAAATCCTCAACCGAAGGCCTAGACAAGTGCCATAAAATAGAATAGAATAGATTAAAAATGTATGGGATTGACATAAGCTAACGTTAACATTGTCAATCCCATTGCATTTTTTAGGCCACTTGACTAGGCCCCCAGAACTGCTTTAATTTAAACTGAGTCTTCTGTGATATTATAGGCCTACTTCTTACTCTCTGTGATAAGGTAACATTTAGCCAGGCTAATACCTAGTCTATCTACTCTAATCCTAAGAACATTATTAAAATTAGCAAGTTACCACATTAATAAATAACTTATGTAATACGTATAAATAACTTGCCGTACAAACCTGCCTTCCTCGTTCTGTCACCCAAAGTTGCTGTATGTACTTCCAAAACTTCTTCAATTGGTAGTCTATAACAATTAGTAGACACTTAGCTCAAGTCACAGAAATATATCCGGAGCTAAGTATAAGAAAGTGAAACTGAGGGTGAATAATTACAAACATAATTACAAATTAAAATTGGTTTCATTCGTTTATAAATCGATACTTGGTGTCTGTTTAATATATAACATATTAAATTCCGTCTAAAAACTACAATAGTTACAACATGCTTCTTTAAAGTAAGCATTTTCAGAATTCATTACAAAAAACTATGTTTTTAATTTTAGATTATTAAAAGGGATTTCTGATCAAATCCTATTAAATGGTGACCCATTTAATCGGATTTGACTAACTAACTTTACTGTTTCAGTGTTTACCAGCGTGACAACATCACAAAAATTTGCACTAACTGCCTGACACAGAAAGGTAGGTTATTTAAAAAGTTGATTACAGAATAATAAATATATACTCACTTGATAATCCCTGGTTCTTCAACATATCCATTAACTCCCTCGTAACCTTCTCATAAGCTGTCTGCGCATATTTGGTAGCATACGCCAACTGTATCGAAGTGGCTACTACAATAGCGGCGAGCATTTTACCACATAAGAGTATGATGGCCAAGATTATCATAGGTAGAATTTCGTCTATAACAAACTCATCAGAGCCTGTGGTAGTCAATTGGGCGACTACTATGTAGAACGATGTTACGTAGTCCCATCGTCGATGTGGTGACTCACTGTGATAGAAAGATATACTAATTATTTTCATGCTATGAACATTGTGGCAGATTTTGGCTAAGTAATAGTAAACTTAATTTATAAAATAAAAAGAATTTCATTCATGCAAAATCAGATGTATATTTTTGACTTCAACTATAGAAATGAAAAGTCTAAAATTACCTATTCTAAACTTCTGCATTCAAGGTCAAAACAAACCTTTTTTTTGTTTAATAGGTATGTAACGCAATAAAATGCAGAATATTCAATATTTTATTGCATTCCATAAGATTCTCAGTCAAAATAGAAACAAATCACAATTTTATTAACAAATATACCTACCTATACAAATTACATAAACTATATTAAGAAAGTGTCCAATACTACTAGAACTATAGAGATCTGAACTTGAAACTACGCAATCTGGTTAAATCTATCTGAAGTTGCAGAATGAAATTTACCATTCATATGATGACGACTATTATTGGGCTATACTGACTGCTTACCATCCTATACCAGACAGAGTGAACATATTAAAATTCGAATATTAAAGTAGGGCTCTGTAGCAATCGTTTAAAGGTAGGTATTATAATAATGAATATAATTGGAACCGCTACTTTAAATTAGATAAAATGTAACTCACATATTAATTAGATGAATTTTCAGCCTACGTATGTAGCTCACGGCTGAAGTACCGATCATTGCGATGAGCCAAACACAAGCAAACGTATGGATCATAAGTACTACCACTATGATTGTCATCACCGCCTGAATCAAAATGGTAAATAGTCACTTGCGACGTTCTTTCAATATTACAAAAATGATTATTAACTTCACTTAAATTAAAAAAGATATCATAGAAACAACAAAAACCAAGTAGAGAACGACTGTCTTAGAAAGTAAGTACTTACAAAATAGGTACCTACATGACTAAAAAACGAGTTAACTAAAAAAAATATTTTCTATTCACAATAGTTTCACACTTTGTCTAACATATAGACTTGCTCGTCCTGACTGATCTACCCACACATAGCCAAAACCATTGAGTCTAGGAATATAGGTAAAAGTTCGTTTCTTATCAGCATTCGCTTCGTAAGGCTTTTGTAAAATTAAATTAGATTGTTAAAAAAGATTAGATAGTTAAAAAAGGCTCACAAAACTCGTGTTCTAATAAACATGTAACTTTACCTGCAAACTCGTTATATTGTTAGTAAGTTCCTTAGACGTCGTTCGATAAAACTCAACTAAATATTTGAGTCTAAATAATTTATTTGCTCGCAAATAGTGCATAAGTCTTATACCGTTACTGAAATAAAACATGGGATACTTTTTATGCCTAAGTTAATCATGCTAAAACTATATGAGTTACTCGCTCCTGAACATCTCCAGAAAACTAGCGGCCATATGAAACTGGATAATTAAGAAAACTGACCAGCAATAATCTGACTCTTTCATAGACTCTTGTGATGGTCATGGGCGCCACCTGGGTTATTTTAAGGAAGGTGCCTCAGACTTTTAGGAGTGCATTAGACTTCGAAAAGGTGCATTTGAGCAAATTTAAATATCAATGTATAAACGCTACAATTTAAACATAAACTTAATACAAAACGTTTATGTATATTTTTCTTGACAAAGGGATGCAAGAGCACCCCCTTGCAACATGCTGCCGGCGCCCATGCTGATGGTAATGTTAATCAGTTTCTTTTTCCGTGTTGAAATATTATAGTTTTTATATATCATAAAAATAATTTAAAATAGATAACTTATAAAACAGAATACCTAATATGACTTATTCAAAATTCAAATTCAACTTTTAATTAATATGAAAGCTGGAGTCAGTACTGGGTTCGAAACTCGTGTCACAAATCTCCATCTTCGTTCGATAATAGTGTAGGTAAGAAACATAAAAGAAATCTGGTGAATATTCTTAGTGTTAGTTGCAATAAGGGTGTTTAGGAAAATTTTGAATTCCAATGTTTAAAAAACCCGAAATGAACGCTGAAAGTTATTTGTTTTGATTGCGCTTTCAAAATGGAAGACCTTTTACCAAAGTGGCGCCAACTGGTGGCAAAAATTTTCCTAAACACACTCATTGGCAGCAATTACTTATTGCTGTATTTTCTTAAATTATTGACCTACTAAACAAACTGTAGCCTATTAGAATAATAAGGTAGGTAACAACTCACGGTAGGAAAAAACCCAAGAACTCGCATGGAAAATTCGCTAATACATCACTCCAAATCCAAAGCTTATGCTTGAAGTAACGACGTCTACATTTAGACCCGTCTACTATTAGCTCTCCGTGTCTAGTGACGTATCCCTGTGTGTTAATAACAGGCAACTAAGGTAAAAAATATCTAAGACTAGCTACCAGTAGCGCGTTGTTACCCGCGTTAAGTTACATCTTTGAATGCTGCTTGGCTCCCGTCGCCAGTAGCGTGATGTTAGATAGCCTATACCCGTCCTTAAGAACTGGGCTATCAATCGTAAAAATAAGCATTCAAAGCCGACTGGTAGTTCCAGATATTAGCGCGTTTGAACAAACAAACTCTTTCGCTTTATACAGAGTGTATACGACGGTTTGACATTAAATGAAAAGGCAGGTGTTACTAGCCCATATAATGATTTCTAATTAATCACAAAAGTAATTTGACGAAAAACAAAAATTTGAAATTTTCTAACAAAATAAATAATATTTTAATAGTAACTAAGTAATACACCATTTTATTATGACAAGTTTATTGAACTGTAATGAACGGCAACGTTTATCCTTCGACGTGGACTATGACTTAAGTCAGTGACCGTTTGACGTACTTACATAGTGTTAATTTAGAATTAAAGAAATTAAAAAAATTGTACTGTGTCTAAACTATTGAAGATATTTAGTAGATTTTTTTTTTGTCTCGCTTTATAATGTCACATACTATACGTAATTGCATTTAATGTCATACCGTCGTATACACTCTGTATATTAGTGAAGGCATATTTTATGGCAGTTATATTTAAAACTAAAACCTTAGATTATTAAACTTATATCTACAATACACTGTAGACTCAATCTGGTCCAACTTTAATGAATATTAGAGATTTATCTTCGGTATATCTATATGATTGGGTATCTTTAAATAACCCTGTGCCTTTGATGTACGTATATTACCTACTACTCGAATATCTACGATCTGTTGTACAATCGACGATTTATTTGGGCATCGTTTTTATATTGAAGAGAAAGAAATGACTGTATAATATACAATTTATTACACTATTCTTACTTCCAATTTTAGTGTCGAGAAATGTCGTATATATTATATAGTCTTATACTATGACTATACCTATCCATACCTGGGACGAACTACCAGCTGCGGTGTTCCCCGAGCGCTATGACATGTCCTTCTTTTAAACAAGGTTCGAAGAGAGCATTAATATCACGGTAGGCAGCCCCTGACATTGCAGGTGTCCATGAGCGACAGATAACACTTATCATCAGTAAACTTTATTATAAAGAAAATATAGAAAGAAACTCGTTTACCTCATGTATAGTTAAATATATCTTTATGTAGAAATAGATATCGAAGAACGCATGAATCCAAAATAATGCATAGCAATCATTAAGAGTCACCAATTCGTATAGGCCAACCACATAATATAAGGTCACCATCAAGCAGGTTACATAGCCGTAACTCTGAAAACAGTAAATTAACTTAATGATTGAAGCCAAGAAATTAGTCTGCCGTTTTAAATGCGGCTCCGTTCCTCACAAAAAATGCCGTATCTCGTCACCAAAAACGCCACCGTGAACCAAAACTATATAGTTGTGTAGAAAAATAAATTAAATAATAAAGTTAACTATGTAATTTGGTACCGTAAAAAATTTGTTAATTAATTTATTATTTTCTATTTGTATACCTAAAGGCAAAGAGTATTACTTAACTATGTTATCACCATCTTGAAATGAAGGTACACTCACAGGTACTAAAGTTTTATTTGTTTAGCATTTGTTGCAAATATTACTTAGAAAATAGATGGCATGACTGTTCTTGGAAAATAGTTGATATAATTTCTTTACTAATTACCAAAGGATAATGTTAGTACACTTTCAGGTTGGAAGCCTCCCTGTGGTTAGTACATAATGATTATGATTTTTTAAATAATGTCATTCAAGTCAAACCCACTTAAATAGCATGAGTACGTGGAAAAAGGAGTTGAAACATATTTAACAGCACATATTTCTGCTTTTACAAACATCCATGAGCTATAATATCTACTATTTTTACTATCTTATTGCCATGACTCCGTAAATCATAAATATATGATTTAAAATGCAGAATTACTTTACCAACTAGGCTAATGCTTCCTATCCTATGTTGCTAGAAAGCAATAAACACAACCTACAATTTACAAATAACATCCTGGTACAATTACGCGTACTTTGGCACCCGACGCCATCATTACAAATGAACAACTTTATCAAAGGGCTTACCTGGAACATGAGAGTGCCAGGTCGTAAAAGATTAGAGGCATTCGAATAACTGTGATATGTGTTCACACTAGCCATGGATTTCGCCTGGCTTAGGTCCGCAGATGAACTCATCGATAAATTTGCACCTATAGATTAGCAATATTTATAGTATGATGACTTTAACTTCCTTTGGGGAAAGAGGAATGTTGAAAAAGAAAACTCTTATTGTAAAAGTGATTTAAAATGAGAGACGTGGTTTAAAAACTTTAAACTTTGTAGCATTATCTTGTGGATGATGCCTCACTGGATAGTGTGGTTCCATTATAGTAGACGATATATGAATAGACGTATTTTACTATATGTCTCTTTTCAATTAAAGGAGCGATTTGCGTTAAATTTTATGAATTTTAAAGCTTTAAGTATATGTAAGTTTACAATATGATTATGGTTATTTACGTACCTGATAATTCACCTATAATGGAGTTGCTTGTAGCTGTAAGTCCTGATTCCATAGATATCAAGTCAGCGGATGAGCCGTCATCTGTTAATGAATTACAGGTGGCTATTATGTTATAAAAATTAATTATGATTACATAATATACAAGTATCTATGTGTCTTTACATATTTATTTTATTACTAGTAATACAATAGTAGCGCATTAGCAAATAATTGTAAACATTATGATGTACAATTTTTAATACAGACAAGCGATTTCACCGCGTTTAACAGTTTGCTACGCATTGTACGTACTGAAAAATATTTTTTTACAGACGGAACAATTCGATTATAAATAAAATTATAAAAACATTTACGGTTTCATTGTGCTATCACCCATATCCCTTAAACATTAATATTGACATATCCCGCGCAGTAGCAATTTGCCTAACTCATAAATCACGCGGTTTAAAAGAGCTCGCCTTAAAACTTAGTATAAATCACACTTACCTGACGACGTATCATCATTCGTCTCCATAGTAATAGGTAGGATATAGTCTCGAGACATTTCAAACGCCTTGTTCAGTGGCTCTTGAATCTTGGGGTAATATTTGACTAGGTTAAAAAATGTCACGCTCGGTATTACAAGTAAATCTAGACTTCTAGTTGCGCATATTGTAACTTCAGAACATGAGATAGGTTGCTGCAAGCAAAACATACAGTTTTATTCAAATTTAAATACTCAAGATTTACAACAAGGATTTTTATTGAAGATTTTAATGTAGATATATAAAAAACTTGAAGCTTTCTGCCAATGCACTTATTTCCTTCTACTTTTAATTTCAGAGTTTTCAATTCGGTACGTCAATACCATGATTTATAAGGACTTGGCTGAAAGACCTTAAAGTTATCTATTCTCAACTAATTACTTCAAGTTGAAACCGAGGTCTCTACCGATGATGCATTGATCACTGAACATTGCACCATCCATCAATTATATAAAACACATATTTTTTTATTGTCTTACTTTGTTTGATTTAGCACTTTGCGTACAACAAATAATTATTAATATTATATCTCTACGAGGCATATTAGCCAAAAGCTTAATTAAAATATCGAGATAAGATAAGTTACATCTATACATATGTCTAAAAATAAATATAAAAGTAAAATATTTCGCCAATAACATAATTCATTATTTTGGCACCACAAAATCAATTTGCGTCGCACATAAGTTACGGTTCAACTTTGTATCCCAGTTTACTCAGCTATAAAACACACAATAAAACCATTTATTTATAGAAAAGCTACGATGCAACAATTACATATGAATGTCTAATTGATTAAAATTTCCTTAAGTTTAATCAATTATTATTTCGAGAAGACATCCTAGTGGCTGTTCTAGAATCAGAATGAGGCAGATCGCCTTAGGAAACAGTCCTACAGCTCTTTTCAGTATTACTCGTTACTTGTTGATGGGTGCGTCACCTTCACTATAAAATTTTATACAATGCTTGGATAGCACGTTGGCAGTCCGGTCCATGCTGTCATAGCAACGTCTATGACAATCATTACGCAAAGTCAGGAGCCTAGACTGATTACTATCTCGAATTTTGTGCAGTAATTGGCTTGTAAAGCTCAGATTACAGTAGTGTCATGTAATATACAGCTGCAAAGGGATAGACTGTGACCGATTCATGTTGGTTGAAAATGTTGATTTAATGTATTGCACCTTCAGGAAAATAATGGCATAAAAATAAAAATACGTCTCATCGGAAATGTCAATCTTGTATTGATTGGCTTAAAGCATAAAATTTTCAAATAGGGCGATACCGTTCTGTTGTTTTTCACTTATTTTATCTTGTTTACATAACATATTAATTAGAATGAATACTTACCCCAGTAAAATTTCCAAACATACCGCCAGGACCCATACAAGTTATCATTTCATTGTATGAAGTCAAGACATCCACCTACAAATAGACACTTCAATATATTTTACATTTTACATCTGCCTACCTGTTTACCCAAAGTATGTCAAAAAATCGCCTATGCACTATATCATCATAGCAATCTGCATAGCAATGTGTGTCGCCCAAGGACGACACGAAACAGTAGGATAATAGAATAGATCCCTGGGATGAAATAGTCGGTTGCCAAGTGTAAAGATAAATTCTGTTAAGGAATAAAAGTGGCGAAGACAAAATATCAAATAATTTACGACAATATCAAATCTAAAAAACTCAAAACACATGTAACAATCCAAGTACCAAAGAGATATCAAACATCAAATAAGACATAATATTCTCGTTTTAATAAAAAGTCCTTATACAAACGTAAATAATGTAAAAAACCTTTTCTTATTCTTCCAGTTGAGCGAGTCGGCATGTCCCGGGAATACATAAAATACCCGATCACTTACCTCGCATGATATTTGACTTGAAAGATTGACTGTGGACACGGACTGTAGCGTGTAATAAAAAATATCTATGAATATAAATGACACATGTATAACTTACGATACAATGTTTTTGAAATGAAGGTAACTCACATTTGAGTAATGTTGACAAAATGAAAAGCTTGAAGAGTTATTACAATTTTTGATATAGGTTTAGAAAGAGACAAGGGTCGTCTGGTAATACTGGTATTTGTTAGATTTTCTAATACATGTAATAGAATGAATTATATTTTATACAAATATGATACGCAAAAGCACTTGGTTCTATGGGTAGGCAAAACTTTTAAAATTAAACTTTATTTAGGTCCCTTTCAGGAAGTTAAACGACATCTAGACTTAATTTATGATTCTAATTATTATTTTGTTCGATCTAAGCACAAAAGCTGCTATCATCAACGTCAACTCTTATAAAAAAATGGGACTTTCTTATCAAAATCAAATTTGTGTAAGTATTCTGCATATTGGAACGTGCACTTTTTATAATCAAACTCACGCATGCGATGCGTTCTTGGACTGAACCAATTCCCTTTTATAAATACGGACAGATGGCAATCAAAAATCGTTTTTTTCACACGCAACTTCTCAATCAAATCTACAAACGTTACAGCATTAAATTTATATAAATGACAGTTATCTATACAATTATTGTGCTGTATCTATTATCTCGCAGAATAAGACATGACTAACATAAGATATGAGAAGAAATATAATTTTCCATCTTTAATAACATGTTAACAGTTTCTTGAATTAATCAGAGGTATTACATAGTATTACATATCACAGAAATTATTGGCAGAAATACCTAAGAATTTGTACTCAAATAGCACCCTAGATGTTTCAACCATGGACCTATAAAGACACAACATACGCGTAAGTTCATACTTACTTAAACTATCGGATACATTTTTTTTATACTAACTATTCGTTAAATAAATGAGCCTTTGAACATACCTTTCCCCGATAAATGATGTATATATAGGACTGTATATCTCTGCACTGAATGACAGTGTCGCCCTTAAGGAAGTACATTTCGTTTAGGTGCTGCGTGATGACCCTGATGAAAGATCTTTCCACTTTGCCGAACAAGGGCACTTCGCGAAGCGCTCGCTCATACATAAACACCAACGTATCTTCCATTAAGGCAGAATTCAAGCGGCGACATATTTTCTACACAACAAAAAACACTATCTAAATAACTGCATGAATAAAAAATAAGATTTTCGTAAGAATTTCTTATCTTATTTGATTCACCATTACTCAAATATGATCATCGACGTTGTAAATGGGACGAGTATGCATACATATTTTAGAGATCGTAAGCGCGATGTTTCGCCGAAGGATAATGTAATATGAGATACATTTTATTAGTTTTATTTTGGTGAGCAGATAAAAAGTTTTAACAGTGTCACTATGTAAATGTGTCACTATATAAATACGCTATGTTAGATACGTCGGTGACTATTCTGTACCTCAGAGGTATACAATAGTAACTCCATTTTTTTCGAAATTGAGTTTTTTACATCATAGAAATCGTAGAAACCGATACTATATAATGGTATTTAACAGTAACTCCTACATGATGTCCACAAAATGAGATATCCAATCGTATATAACATTAAGTACACAAATTTTAACAGGGTATAAGACCTCAAGCGACTTTAAGTTTATATACCACTAAGCATTGCGCGAACATAATGTCTTACTCATTGGAGTTAATATCCTATACCACTGACAAAACGTACGCGCGCGTCTCCCGCGAAACTGATCAGTCGCTTGATACAGTGCGAGCATACAGTTAAATATTATAGTTTAACATTAAATAAAATTAATAAATCCTAAGATACTCTGCAGATGGATCGCCAGCTTTTTGGATGTTCGTAGCATTAGAGTCGTTGTTGATGGTGCTTGCTCCGATCTTGATTGATTGGTTGATTATTTGCTTAAATTAATTTTATCTTGGTTTTCATTGAGAGGTAAAAGACAGTATGGTATTATAATACCCCTAACCGCACCTTAACTTGTGATGAAATTAATACTATAGCTAAGAGGTATATGACCTCATTTCCATAAAATCGTATATGTAATAACTTTAACGTGGTACAGTGTAAATCATAATAATATATTCTAATAACAATAAAAAATAACATTCATTGCATTTCAATAGCTTGAAAAGAACTACTTCAAACTTTTATTCCGCGCATTTTTGCTTCTCCTGTAAAATTTGTGTTTTGGCGCTTATTGTTGTATACATTGGGGTACAGTATTATCACAGTATAGATCTATGACATGTTGTGGCAACTATAAGCAACTTTGTGTCAAAATGTGAAGCACTATTGTATCGCATAGTCTAAACTCCACCTGGTATTACTAAATGACTGAGTGATAGGAACACTGTAAAACTCAGAATAGTAGGTAAATGTTAAAAATTTATCTCATTTACTTTTAATTTTCTAGTAATTGAAATTAAATAATCAAAGAAGAAACTATCAAAAATACTTTGTTATTGGGCATAATAGTAAACATTATTTACCTACTCTTCAAAACAGAAGTCCGGTTGCATGTAATCAAAAATAAAAAGCCGAAACGAATGTAGGTAACACATCACGAGATAAAAATGTTTTATAACAGTAGCAGTCAGCATTCACAAAAATAATATATGTGCTTTTCCACAAGTGCATAAAGCAATATTCCAACACATTGCAAACAGTAAAATTCTTGATATTTTACTAAAATTCAGTTTTGTTACGAGTTAATGACTTCTTAACTAACCTGAGGATTACTCCCGTTAGTTCTCTTCCATACATATTCAAAATATTTCAATGTTTTCGCCGTCAACATAGGATCCACATTTTCCTGGTACAGAAAGTTCGCCAGATCCTTTGTTTTTTCCTATAAAACGGGGACGGAGCTCGTTAAAACTAATATAATTACTACGAAAGGACTATGAAGTCGTAATATTTTTAATGACTCAACTTCACCCGTAATACCGCAGTACTAGAACTAACAATTTAGTTCGTTAATTAGATTTCGTTCATTTCACTTTGCTTATTTCTATTTTTATAAGTCGCGTGAGTATTCTCGACAAACATCAGGCCAAGTTAATATCCGTTATTTATGAAGAGGCATTTCTCTATATCATGTAATATTGATTTTGTTCGATATTGGTTTATTAATTTCTATATACCTATCGGCTTTGCGGCCTATTGAAATATTGTTCGAAAGTCATACAATACGAAACAATTATTTAATACTGTAGGTACTGTGTGGTATTATTGTTGAATTGGATTTATCATAAAGCACTTAATAATTTTATAAAATGATCATATTTGATGAAATGTTATCTACGCTATTGTCTACATCATGCCTTGACACATACACCATATTAATGAAATTAGACGTTATAGGATGAACACGGAATAACCCGAATAGAAATAGTTTGCCAATTTGGACAGTTTGTAATATTGAAATAGAAATTTCATTAATGATTAAGCGCTTTCTAATTTTACGATTGAGTTACCATACATATAACAAGCCTGTAGCAATTATAGTCCTTCAATTGATTTTTTTTATGTATTAAATAATTTCTAAATTGCAATGACTAAATAAATTTTACATAATTAAATACTATTGTAAATGCGATTATATTTTATTACAAACAATAAAAGGAACTAACAATAGCAACCGACCTTTTATGTCCCACTGGGAGAACCTTTTTCCTAAAGCTACTCGTGCAACAAGATAATCATGGCAATTACGGATCATGCGCCCGCATTTATTTTTTCAAACTGTACTAACATTTATTTAATTGTAACTGGTCAAGTTAAAATTTGAGTGTTTTTTTTGTATTTTGTGGGCTTTAGTCATAATTATACTAGTTAAGGAAGGTTATCTACTATTGTAATTACCTATTGCAATCATTAATGTTCATGCCGATCTACAAAATATATTCTGTTTTCTTCTTTTATAAACCATGTTTAGTAACCACTTCAAAAATAATTAGTTTAGTTATTAATTTATTATATTTACTCAAACATTTTTTTTCTTTTTTCCTTTGTTATTTGTACTTCTCCTACATTAATTACGTACAGTAAAAAGCAGATTGTGAGAACTCATCTTAATATATATCTCAAATTTTCATTCCAATGTTCATGCCTGTTTGTTACAGAAATAGACTGTTTCACAAGTACCTACTCTATTTTTATCCGTAATGTTAATTTCATCATCGATGTTTTCGTTTTATCTTGTCATAGCCCTAAATAAGGAAGTTAACAATAATTAGCGTCTTTTTCAAACTGAGTACTTAATAACTCTCAGAATTATAATTATTACATGAACTTTCTAATTCTATATACTACTAGCTGTTGCCAGGGGCTTCGTCCGCATGTGTAAGTATACCATAAATATATAGCCTATGTTACTCGCTGATATTGTAGCTTTCTATATTTCACAAATTGGTTACACAGATTTTGAGTTTATCCATAACAAATATGCAAACAAACATACAAAAAATCTAATTTTTTGTCTTTATAATATTAGTTTAGATAACTATACTACATATACTTTTTATTTAATATACTTTCAAAATAATACACTGTATTCTAGTAAACAAAATAAAGGAATTAATTCTCATGATCAGCTAAGACGTCCACTGCGTGATATACGCCTCTCCTAAGGGTAGTTGTTTGTCATACTCACACCGCTTTGCCCCGACCGTATTAATGTTACTTTTACTATGCATTAATGCTTATGCGGCCTGTTTAGTTTCCTCAAGTTCAAGTTTCCTTTCTAAGGGATGTTGGTCCTATTTTCTAGTTATGAGTCTACACGACCATTCTATATTCTAAAGCTTGCCGCAGCGCACCTTCCTCAAAAACTAGGCTATCATACGCAAAAAGAATTATTCAAATCCAATTGGTAATTTCAGAGATTAAAGCGTTCAAACAAACAAACTCTTGCACTTTATAGGTATAATAGTAAAGATTACTGCTCTGCTTCTGTTGCTTGTAGCGTGATGTTATGTAGCTTATAACCTTTCTCAAAAACTGGGCTATCAAACCAAAAAAGAATTATTCAAATCCGACTAGTAGTTTCAGAGATTACTCCCTACAAACTTACAAACTCACAAACTTTACGACTTTCTAATATTAGTATACATTATATTAACAAAACGTACATTATGTTCCAATAGAGCTGATGCAGAAGCTGATCTCGTCGAAGCTACATAACCGAACATAAACGCGAAGTAGAGAAAGCCGGTGATCTGTAGACACATCACTAACCACATGTCCACTTTGTTCCGCATACCAACTGGATTACAACCTAAACCTGTAGACGTAACATAGGTTAATGGCGGCTACATTATCATCATTATCATCTGTTGCAAGATCTCCACTGCTGGCCATAAGGATCTCCTACCGATTTTAAAGGGTTTGATTGGAAGCAGCTTGCCATCTATCTTCTGGCCGCCTATAAATGATGATCTGTTCATCTTGTTGGTGCACATATTACTTTACGCTTGACTTAATGAATAATTCAGATTAAATAATCATATATTTTTTAAACAATATCAATCTCTATTGTAATATGAGTAACTTTGCTACAAGGTTACGTGAGTTACCTCTCTACGTAAGTTACTCTGAGAACTAAATTTTGAAATAAGAAGTATTAGCAACGCTCTTTGTTCTTACTCTGAATACTAAATTTTCCACTATAATGTTACGCCGCTTATCATCCGCGATGCCCGGTGCGATGTATACATTTCAACCGCGCGGCCAACTCATAAAATTTGGTATACATTTCAACCGCGCGGTCAACTCATAAAATTTGATGAAACTTTGCCACGAATTAGTGATAATTTGTTACTATACATATCATGTCCTGAATTTGTTGCAAAAAAAACTAAGACCTTATGACCAAAAATAGGTGTCCGCTAGCACCGCCACGTGCCGTATGCAAATATGCGAATGACACCTTAAAAGCAAGGTCTTAATTTGTTCTATTTGTTGCAAAAATAAATTATAAGAAAACTTAAATTAAGAAAAACTTATGCAATATTTAGTTTTCGATAAAGGGTAGGCAGGTATCTCACCATTTGGTTTATGTGTATGGTCAATTAGTTGTTATTTGTTGTGTAAGAAAAATTCTAGCAAGTAGGTTAAATAATAATAATTTGTTAGAGTCGATTTTAGTTGGCCTGTCAGACGGCAATATGCCTAAAAATCAAAAGCGTTAATTTCGCTATTAAAAGTAGGTATGAGCTTAGTTAAAGTACTAATCGACAGGTAACATATTCTAGTTTGGATAAATGTGGAAAAAGAAACTAACATAAGTACTATAATGTAACTCCACGTCGTACTCCACGTCCATCTACTTGTTATTATTTTAAAAACATGCATTCGTACGTAAATAATCATGGTCACCCTACTCTAATACAGTTTCATACTACTATATTTTAGTTATTATATTCTAAACTATGAGTATAAATGCTATTTTCGCCACAAATCCAAATTGAGTTTCAAATATTAAAATGTATAAATAAAATACGCAGCATTTGAGACATTAAAAAGGAACTCATTAAATGTAGTAAAATATTACAGAACACCCATGTACGTTGTTTGCGGATGACATTTCGGTGGTAGTTTCGCATACCCGTAGTAGCAATGACGAACACAAACAGGCTTTAATATATGTTATCGATAGTATCACTGGATGGCTAAAATCAAACAATCTGTCCATAAACCTTTCCAAAACTAATATCATCCAGTTTAGCAACTACAAAACAATAACCTCAAACTTAAATATAAATTACTGTGGTGAGAACATAACTGAAACCGAAGAGGCAAAATTTTTAGGTATTACATTAGACAACCACTGCAACTGGAAAGCCCATGTAGAGACTGTTTGTAGCCGAGTTAATAGGTTTGTGTACGCACTCAGAAAGACCAGGAGACTAACAAATGAAGGTACAGCATTGATGGCATATCATGGCTATGTCGGATCATTACTGAGGTATGGCATCTTACTATGGGGGAACTCAACAGAAATAAGCAAAGTGTTCATATCACAGAAGAAGTGTATTAGAGCAATCTGTGGTGCTGACCCACTCGACTCATGTAGGCCTCTGTTTAGAAGGTTAAATATATGTACCCTAACTTCTTTGTATGTCCTGGAAATTGGTATATTTGTTAAAAGACACCCTGACCTTTTTGAAAAAGTAACTGACAACAGTGCATATCACAGTAGAGACCAAACCAAATTAGTAGTCACAAAAACAAGTACTGCTTTATATAAAAAGAACAGTTATAATATGTGTATCCAAATTTTTAACCAAATTCCTAAACATATAAGAGAATTCCCTTCTATACGATTTTCAAGTGAATTAAAAAAATGGCTAACTGACCAGTGTTTTTATACAATAAATGAATACATGACATGGAAAATAAATTGTAAATTTAAATAATAATAATAATTTATTAATATGCATTATCAAATTGTACCTTTTATTTAATCCTTTAATTAAATTGTTTGTAATTAATTGTATTTTGTTATTAATAATTAATGATTTATAATTATCTTATGGCCTAAGTTTTACTTACTGACTTTTAAGCTGTATTTTAATCACATCTCCAATCTTGTAATGAAATTTTATTATTATTATGACATAATATTATATTGACATCTGTAATTTGCACACCAGCCACAGTGGAACATGCTGTACCTATACATACACTTCTGTAACAACTTGTAACCATGTTTCTCGCAAATAAATATATTCTATTCTATTCTATTCTATTGTATTACACGAAATGTAGCAAGCGTGTGCAATATGTGTATACATTTGCGATTTAATGACTTTGCTACGGCAGGTCACAACCATTACAGATATTATTATGTAACCTACATATTATTTTATTTTCGAACTTATAGTGTAAAAACATTACACACTCTTCTTCATTATCACATATTTTATAATATGTAAAAAGGGCGTATTTACTAAAAGTAGATTTTTAAAGCCGCCATTATGAAGGCCACCATTCCATCCACTAATGACTTTTATGATAGTGCCAACTACTCGTGGCCACAATGCCTCTTGATATTGGTACCATCAGCTAAAGTAACCTCATTTTAGTAGGCTAGGCTGTTGATATGACCAGAAAAATGCTTAGAACCATCAAAAGGTGCATGATACCTCGACCACGTTCTTAGCCACGATAGATATAGGCTACTTCAGCGTATTGTGATGTGTATTTTTTCTTTAAGAAGAAGAAGAAGTAGGCTATCGTGTATATAGAAAGGAACAATCACTTTTTAGTAGTTGATTTCTATTCAAATACCAAGTAATGTGCTTTACATTCCGCACAGTGCGGTCATTTATTTTGTTTCGTGGTATCAATAATAAATTACGTACCCACAAATATCTCGTACACCCAATAGAAAGTGTATGCGTATTCCGAGTATGCATCTGTGAAAGAAATACAAGCTGTTAGCGCAGATTATTTTAATGAATAATCATGTGTATCTACGATATATGACTACAAAAGTCAAGGTGATAAAAATTGTACCCAAATTAACTCAGAGGTGAAGTTAAAGAAGGTGATCAAGTTTTTACTCAAATAGTGAGAATTAAATTTTTATTAAAATTATTTATACTCGTATTGCGTTAGTCAGTCTCACATCGAATTTAATCTATTAGTCGACAAAAAGAAAAGTGCTGTCCTTGCATTAGTAATGTGTGTGTGATGCAAAATGATTTGCGAAGAGTTAAGTAATGAGAACTTGAAAACCGTTTTGGAATGTTACAAATTGGGCAACAGACTACTTTCGTCAATCATTACGAGACAAACGAAGGAGACTAGTTCAGTATTAAATAGAATTAGTATTCTTATATACCTAGCTGAGAAAGCACCAACCGTTAGCAAAATAAAAGCAAGTCTCAGTCTTGCTACCAAAACAGCTCTTCAACAAGAAACTCAAATTTGCCACGATTTCTAATTTTCATTATCAGCAAGAAAGCAACACGCTTCAAAATATATGTGTATACCATTTAAATAGCTATTCAGAGATAATTTAAACACACAACGGTTTATTCCACTAACCGTATCTCCTTTAGCAAATGTTGTTTGAATAAATGCAGTCGTAAAAAGCGCAAGCATACTCATCCTCCTGCAATAATTTCTTATGCAAAAAGGAAAAATCCTATCAAGAGAAATTTCTAAGTGCATCTACCTGTTTTGCGTAAACAACTTTATTTTTATGATTTTATTTTATGAAGCCAAAAGCATTATTCTAAAAAATATTATAGAAGTTGTTATAGCTTTCATTGGTAAAGAAAAAGGTAGCATAAGATAGAAAGCTCATTTAAAACTGTGTGCTCATTAAAAAGTGATTTTGAAGTATAGCTATAAAACCCAGTCTTTGTTGCTAACTGTTGAAAGAATAGACTACAAATTTTTTTATGTGAATATACGTTACAAGCAATCTCTTTCAGGGAACCTTATTTTTATTGATATTACAAGAGGCTGAATTTAGAAGATTTTAATTACATTTATGAGTATAGCTTAAAGAAATAGGATTAATTTCGAACATTAATAATGCTTAATGAGCACGATTAAATTGAATAGGTATTTGTTAATGCAAAAATGCACTTTCAGCCAAAAGTACGAGTATAGTTTATTATTTTGTAGCATAGCGACTGCGAAAGGTAACACCAGGGCTATAGCTAACCGAAAACTGCAAACATAAGTAATAAAGTATAGTAAGCTGGACGTGACGAATTGAGCCTTCGAACACAAAGACTTTTATCCGAAAAATGATTTATTAGATTTGGACCGAATGCCACAAAATAGATTTTATCAAAATCTGATTGGCTTAAATGTTTATTATTTGTAGGACTGAAACGCTATCATTCATTTATATTTTTATTGTTAACCAATTTTTATTTTTAGTCCGTTTTTTTAAATGGATCATTACAATTCAGAATGATGTCACTATAGTTTAGTCCACATACCTACTGTCACTTTAAGTGAGTGTATCTGGTTATCACAACTTGAGTCGATTTATTTAAATCAAGCATAATTTTATGAACGTCATACCCAAAGAGATGTCAGTCAACATGTCTTCGAGCCATCCGTATAATATAAAATAATCTACACCAAAACTAATTTACTATGATAAGTAGATATTTCGTTTTTCATAAGATTTGTTAATATTAAAGTCGACTTACATTTGGGACGATCTTTTTTACTATTCAGAATCATCACGCTGGAACAGTTGACGAGTATATACGTCGAATGTTTTGGAAAGTATGGCTCGCAGGCGTTGCCGAAAATAAACGCTGTAGTCAAGTTGACTATAGTGACAGCTATAGGCAGGAACTTTATGAGAACTAGAAACGGGTTCAGATGCAGTATATCGCTCTCCCAGTATGAGAAAGCACCCGTTATGCGCGTTAACTGAACAAAAGAAATGTACACTGAATTTTATTTTGTAACCCTACAAAACACGGTTACCACTTGGTTAGCATTTCTCTGGATATATTATTGTGTATGTAAGTGAAATACGATCGTTATAATATGATTTTATTACCAATCTAACCTTTATTCCTCTGAACTTAAACAAAATAAATAGTACTTAGGTAGTGACTTTTTAAATGTTGGCAAACTGATAAGCAGTTTGGCAGGCTATAATAAGTTTATTGTGTATAACACAAACTCAAAAGCATCTGCCATTTTAATATGAATTTCAGAAACTTTTAGTTTAACTTGAAGCTAACTGGCGTGGAAGTATTTCAACTTTTAATAACGATACTCGTATATCAAATAATAAAATATTAATAAAATCTATAATTACTTACACATAACATACGGTTAATTCTATACACATCCAAATCCGTGTTATCATTTACCACTCGAACCTGAAAAGATAAAACACATTATTTAAATAAAATTTTGAAAAATAATGTTAAAGAAAATATTCAAAATATAATAGATTTTGAATAATATTAAAATCGGTATTGAAAATTTCGATGATTCTTTTTTAGCTTAAAAGCTTTTGGTGAAACTATAAACAATTTGACATTAAACAATAATATTTTGTGTATATTATGAAATAATAATAAGATTATAAAAGATAAAATTGTTGTTGTTATTCTACGCTGTCGGGCTGACACCTATGTTTATTTCTATATAGACTGATGTGTGTGATTCTGATTATATAGTCGAAAATGATAACTAGAAATAAAAAATCCAATATTATCTTCCTGACCCCATCACATTCCATGCATTTAGGCAGATGTTTGAAGACGTCTATGCAAAGACAAAGGTCTCTCCTAAATAAAGGAATTTGCCATTGATGCACTAAGATATAAATAACCCACCAAAATTACTAGTGTTAGCAGTGAGTCTAATTTGCGGATTCACAGTAATTTCATAGCTAACCGTTCATGTTGATGATGAAGTTGAATTCGTAAAATATCTTTAGGAAAAAAAAGAATATACCAATACCAAGTATGTTATGTATTTCTTAAATAGCGATTCACCCCGGATTTATACGATGTTTTTACTTTCTCAACTTTTCTCTTCTATAATGAATGTTTTATACATAAGAACCCTCCGAAGGAAACTCTTTGGATGATAGTAAAGATTGTATCAAAACCCTTTGCGTGCTTAAAAAAAGTTGAAAAACAGACAAGAAAAATAGCGTTTTTACTTTAGAGATATAAAAGTACAAGAAATCTTACCAATTGCTCAAACGGGAATACACTAATTATATCCCATAAAAAGGCTCGTTTCAAATACCGTGTGAAAGTCAGCAGTGGATGGGTGATAAGTAAGGAGTTTTCGTTGTAATATGCGACGTAAGCCATCACCACTATGTCTATCTGAGATAGCGTGTCTATCCAGTTGTAGTTACCGCCAAATTTGTGTTGTTTCGTCTGAAATCATTTGTTAGTTAGCTTATCGTAAATAGTATCAGTTATACTTACAGAATTAAAATTGTAAAATGTCTTAAAATGTTTTATAAACTTCATTTTATATGCCATATGCAGACATGATGACGATGATGCGTCATAACGAGGTTTAATATTAATATAATATTTTAGCAATTAGACAATAAACATAATTAAACTTATTCTTTAAAAAAAGTATAAATATAAGTATGTTTATCCGCATTCTAGAACCCATATCACAAGCTATTAATATATGATTACTTTGGGTCTAGATGGCGTTGTGTGGTTGTTGTGGTAATATTTAATATAATGTGGCATTACTTCTTTTGTTTTATACCCATATCTTGATTTGTCAATAATTATTAACTGTTAAAAATATTTAGAAAAGACGCAGATTGAACTTCAGATTTATAGTTAAAATTTTACTAATTATTTTAATATTTAAGATTTAGTTTTTTATTACATCTATCAAACCTATTGACAATGACTTTTTACCTAAAAATTGAGATCTAAAACTGGAAGCCGCATTCAATCATTGATCAATGATAGGTTATCGCCTCGCATTAGTGCTAAAGCGGTAATTGATAAATATTTTCGTTTCAAAATATTAATTTTACAGTGCAATAAATGCTTATACTCACGGCAATATCGTAGGGCACAGTGATCACGTAGTACACAGCGAGCAAAAACCGCAGAGTGCACCAGAACTTGAGGAATATGCCGTGAGGAGTGATGCAGCCCGGCAGGAATATGTACCTCAGGTGTCTAAAGAAACAAGAATAATTAAGATTATCAGGATCTGCTATTTAAACCGCAGAACACTCTAGAACTTGGGAATATGCCGTGAGAAGTGATGCAGCTTGGCAGGAATATGTACCTCAGGTGTCAAATACAAACAATTATTATTAAGATTATCAGGATCTGCTATTTAAACCGCAGAACACTCTAGAACTAGGGAATATGCCGTGAGGAGTGATGCAGCCTGGCAGGAATATGTACCTCAGGTGTCTAATACAAACAATTATTATTAAGATTATAAAGATCTGCTATTTAAACCGCAGAGCACTCTAGAACTAGAGAATATGCCGTGAGAAGTGATGCAGCCTGGCAGGAATATGTACCTTAAGTGTCTAATAGAAACAATAATAATAATTAAAATTGTGAGGATGTACTATTTTATTAAGTATCTACGGGCTACCCTTATACCTAATTTTCTTATAATATAGGTCTGAAATTAAAGTGTTTGTAAACAGATACTGACTTTAATTTTTTTGTTTATGTTACATTTTATTTAAGTTATATATTTTTTACTATTAATAATTTAGATTTCAATGTTTGTTATATTTTTATATTACTTACCTTCATACACAAATGAAGAATATACTTAAGTGAATAGTTTTGTTAGTAAGATACCTACCAATGTATAAGTAGGCAACTATTTCCATTTTTAAGTGAATTTTTGCACACCCTCTGGGTAAGATATGGCTTAAAGGTAATATTGTATCTCAACATCTACATTATTGTATACCCATATTTATGCAAATAAAAATATTTGATTTGATTTGATTTGAAAATAGTTAATTAAATTAGTATAATATGCTGGTAAGTGTAAAAAATTATGTAGATGTTTCTTGGCTTTTTATCAAGTTCGACTTAGGTAGTGTGATATGCACTTGCTTTAATGTAACAATACAATATAATAGTGTGACTATTATTTAAATACAAATAACTACTCATTTGAAGTTTTTAAAAATCACATCATTCGTTTTCTATGATACTAACCTATATTCTTTGTTAAGATCGTATATCAACAAGAATAATGTCTAATCTTTTTATTTTTACCGAAAATACAACAGCAAATTTTGACTGTTCAACGCGTGATATTCTAATACCTTTATGTATGTTAAGATATTTCTAAATAAATTACGGTATTTACAACAGGTAATGAAGGCAAGCAACATTAACGTTCCAAATGTAAATAACATACGAAAAGGCTATGTGCGTATCTGTTCATCCTTTGAGGGCTTTGAAATTACATCGGTTAATGTGTTCTGTATATGTGTAGAGCATTTTGGTTAAAAAGGCCGTAAATTTAAAGTATCAAATGTATGTAATACACATAGCTAATTATACACAAACTACGAATATAAACATAGAAGTATTAGGTATAATTAATTTATGACAGGATCCTTAATTCTGCCTTTGCAACAAAATTTCGAAATGCAATGGCAAGCGCGAGGGACTACCCGAAAGCGGTCAGACGCGTGCAGGCATACGTCGTCATAGTTGTGTCTAAATACTTTAAAAAAATTATGCGCACTTATCAGCTTCCGTTCGATTTCTTGTATTATTATTATTATATATATATTCTTTATTTAACATTCATATATTAATAGATCAATCAATTAGGTTATTTTTGCTAGTAGGTCATATTTATTAAGGTTATTATGATCCTTCTTGGCTGGCACCGATTCCAAAATAACTGATTATAAATTGTAAATAGTATAGTTATAAATAGGTATTAATGATTTCTTTGATGCCCATTCAATGTTCATTGCTTTTAAGTAATTAAATTATTATTTTCTACTTTTTAGTTATGAATTAAACAGGAAGTTAGTTGTTCTTTTTTTTCAAAAAAATAATTTTATTTTAACCTTTTAGTAGGAAGTAATTGTTAATCTATACATATAATAAAAATGTAACCGATCGCTGTCTGTACATGGAAGATATATGAGAAAAAATACTATTGGGACCTATATCAACGCAAATAGAACCCAAAACAATGATTTTTAAAATTTTTGTCTGTTTGTCTGTTTGTCTGTTTGTCTGTTTGTCTGTTTGTCTGTGCGTTTGTGCACGCTAATCTCAGAAACGGCTTAACCGATTTAAATATGGTTCACTAATATATTGTGGTAAGCTTCACTTAACATTTAGTGTTTGTTTCATGTCAATCGGTTCATAAATAAAAAAGTTATGCCAATTTAAAGAATCACATCGAACATTCGTTAATTTACTACGAAATCATATAGAAGCAGATATTTTAACAGGTTGCGGAATAGCTGATAGTGTTTTTATTTCTCGGATTCCTGTCATTCTAAACAGTCTTTCATTTAGTTTTAAACGAGTCCAGTTTCCAGTGAGCCTATGTTTTGCGATGACTAATTAAAGTAATTAATTAATTAAGTAATTAAAGGAAAGGTAAGACACCAAAAGTTGTGGGTGTGGATCTAAGTATTAGCTGTTTTTTGGTCAGCTTTATGTGGGTCTATCACGTGTTAGCATTACTAGCAGCCTGTATGCTTTGATCCCTGATGGCTATACGTCTAATCCATACATCCATACATAAAACATACACATAAAAGGCTTTGTCCTGACTGACTGACTGACTGACTGACTGACAGACAACGTAAAGCCTAAACCGCTGGTCGTAGCGACTTGAAATTTGGAGGGTGTGTTTGTCTTAATGTCTAGAAGTGTACAAAGAAAGGGTAATTAAAAATTCAACCCTTAAGTGTATCAAAAGGGATGAAATCGATTGTATGAAACGTCTTCATTTTTTAAGTTACAGCTTTGAAATTTTGTTTTGGAATACTTTTATTTAAATAAAAAATACACTTATAATTTTTTTTTACTGGGGTGGATTTATAGGAGTGAAATAAGGGATGAAATATTGTATGGAAAGATCTTTGCTTTTGAAGTTGGCGACTTGAAATTTGGAGGGAGGGGGAAGGTAGGGGGAGGAAGAGGAAAGAAAGAGAGAAGTGAGAAGTGAGGGGAAAGTGCGGGGGTAGTTAGGGAGAAGTCAGGGGAAATGGAGGGGAAAATCAGGGGGAAATCGACTACCTCTGTATTTCGGTGGTACTGTGTATGGACTGTGAGGTCGCGGGTTCGATTCCCGCTCAGTGCAAATATTTGTAGCATGAACATGTCTATTTGCATTGGTCTGGGTGTTTATATGTATAATATGTATCTATTTACAAAAATAAAAGTATTTAAGTATGTTTATCCGTATTCTAGAACCCATAATACAAGCATATAATATGCTTACTTTGGGTCTAGATGGCGTTGACCTCGCAGCATGTGTGGGACCAGCTGAGTATCCGCGGAGTCATTGTGTGGGTGGTGTGGGTCAACCCGCCGGCCAGGGAGACCCGTATAAACGGTGGTGCCGCTGGCCGCCCGCGGCATTGTACAAGGGCCCAATTAGACCTAACCAAAAAAAAAAGAGACTGCCCCACCAGGTTGCGCATAATCTCGGAGTGGTTCGTCGTGCAGGTTGGTGACCGGATCCACTATCCGGTGACCAACCTGCACGACGAACCCGGCGACCATTTTCGAGACGGTACGGCGGCCTTTTGCGAGCAGTCCGTATCATGGAAGCCCGGAGGCCTAAGACCCTTGAGCCTTTACAGCTGCGAAGAGACATCGCCTCCTCAACGGTTCTATCGCCTTTACCACGGAGAGTCTTCTCAACAGCTCTTTAAATTAATTCTACCCTCTCCTTTTTATCCAGAACGACACGTGCGGGACTGAAGTGCTACCCTTTCACAGTGCAATCTAAAGGGTCTCGAACCAAACGGTTCAGCACTTTATACTTTTGTCGCTCAATTAAAGCCTGGAACTCTTTACCAGCGCATGTGTTCCCACCTAACTTTCATCCTGGGACTTTTAAGCGAGGCGTGAAGAAGCATCTCACTAAGCCGCCATAGTGGAGGCCACCATACCAGTAGTTTGGCTTTTGGAATGGTGTCCACTACTTCTGAATTCCACTGACTGCTTACCATTAGCCAGAGTAGAGGCACTTTGGCAGGCTAATATAAAAAAAAAACTTATAGCGTTTTTATTCCTCGGATTCCTTTCATTCCAAACAATTTCCCGTTTAGTTTTAAACGAGTTCAGTTTCCAGTGAGCCTATGTTTCGCGATGACAATTAATGAGTGTGGATCTAAATATTATCTGTTTTTCGCATGGTCAGCTTTATGTGGATTTGCCACGTGTAAGTAATCCTAGCAGCCTGTATGGCTTTGATCTGCGATGGCTATACGTCTAATATCGTAGATAGAGAAGCATTTACTGTAAAGATTTTTCTTATTCACCTAAACGAAGATGTTTATAATTCAAAACAAACCAAAAGATATATCCAAAAAATGCTGCCCAAAATCACTATTCCACGCGGACGAAGTCGCGGGCACAGCTAGTCTATACATATAATAAAAATGTAACCGATCGCTGTCTGTACATGGAAGATATATGAGAAAAAATACTATTGGGACCTATATCAACGCAAATAGAACCCAAAACAATGATTTTTAAAATTTTTGTCTGTTTGTCTGTTTGTCTGTTTGTCTGTTTGTCTGTGCGTTTGTGCACGCTAATCTCAGAAACGGCTTATCCGATTTAAATATGGTTTTCACTAATATATTGTGGTAAGCTTCACTTAACATTTAGTGTTTGTTTCATGTCAATCGGTTCATAAATAAAAAAGTTATGCCAATTTAAAGAATCACATCGAACATTCGTTAATTTACTACGAAATCTTATAGAAGCAGATATTTTAACAGGTTGCGGAATAGCTGATAGTGTTTTTATTCCTCGGATTCCTGTCATTCTAAACAGTCTTTCATTTAGTTTTAAACGAGTCCAGTTTCCAGTGAGCCTATGTTTTGCGATGACTAATTAAAGTAATTAATTAATTAAGTAATTAAAGTAAAGGTAAGACACTAAAAGTTGTGGGTGTGGATCTAAGTATTAGCTGTTTTTCGGTCAGCTTTATGTGGCTCTATCACGTGTTAGCATTACTAGCAGCCTGTATGCTTTGACCCCTGATGGCTATACGTCTAATCCATACATCCATACATATTATAAAAGGCTTTGTCCTGACTGACTGACTGACTGACAGACAACGTAAAGCCTAAACCGCTGGTCGTAGCGACTTGAAATTTGGAGGGTGTGTTTGTCTTAATGTCTAGAAGTGTACAAAGAAAGGGTTATTAAAAATTTAACCCTTAAGTGTATGAAAAGGGATGAAATCGATTGTATGAAACGTCTTCATTTTTTAAGTTACAGCTTTGAAATTTTGTTTTGGAATACTTTTATTTAAAAAAAAAAATACGCTCATAATTTTTTTTTTACTGGGGTGGATTTATAGGAGTGAAATAATGGATGAAATATTGTATGGAAAGATCTTTGCTTTTGAAGTTGGCGACTTGAAATTTGGAGGGAGGGGGAAGGGAGGGGGAGGAAGAGGAAAGGAAGGGAGAAGTGGGGGAAGTGTAGGGGTAGTGAGGGAGATGTCAGGAGAAAGGGAGGGGAAAGTCAGGGGGAAATCGACTGCCTCTGTATTTCGGTGGTACTGTGTATGGACTGTGAGGTCGCGGGTTCGATTCCCGCTCAGTGCAAATATTTGTAGCATGAACATGTCTACTTGCATTGGTCTGGGTGTTTATATGTATAATATGTATCTATTTACAAAAATAAAAGTATTTAAGTATGTTTATCCGTATTCTAGAACCCATAATACAAGCATATAATATGCTTACTTTGGGTCTAGATGGCGTTGTGTAAAAATAAAAAAGGAAGAGGGAACTTAGGGGGTGTGAGGAGGCAGTGAAGGGCAAGTGAGGGGCAAGTGAAGGGCAAGTGAAGGGGACGTAAGGGAAAGTGAGGAGTCAGAAGTGGTGGTGAGTGAGTGGGAAGTGAGGGAAAGTGAGGGAGATGGGAGGGAGACGGAAGGGGAATGAAGGGGAGGGGAGAGGAAGGGAGTGGAAGGGAGGGGAAGGGAGGGGAAAGGAGGCGAAGGAAGGGGGAGGGAGGGGGAGGGAGGGGAAGGGAGGGAAAGGGAGGGGGAGGGAGGGGGAGGGGAAGGGAGGGGAATGGAGGGAAAGGGAGGGAAAGGGAGGGAAAGGGAGGGGAAGGGAGAGGCAGGGAGGGGAAGGGAGGGGCAGGGAGGGGAAGGGAGGGGCAGGGAGGGGAAGGGAGGGGCAGGGAGGGGAAGGGAGGGGAAGGGAGGGGAAGGGAGGGGAAGGGAGGGGAAGGGAGGGGAAGGGAGGGGAAGGGAGGGGAAGGGAGGGGAAGGGAGGGGAAGGGAGGGGAAGGGAGGGGAAGGGAGGGGAAGGGAGGGGAAGGGAGGGGAAGGGAGGGGAAGGGAGGGGAAGGGAGGGGAAGGGAGGGGAAGGGAGGGGAAGGGAGGGGAAGGGAGGGGAAGGGAGGGGACGGGAGGGGAAGGGAGGGGAAGGGAGGGGAAGGGAGGGGAAGGGGAAAGTTATTGTATTGAAAATTTACCTTTGTGTATTGTATGTTGTTTTACGGGGGATATCTTTAGGTAGGTGAAAGAGGGTTTGTACGAATGGTGATGATAGAAATAGTATGCAAAACAGTAAACAATATAAAAATGTCTATTGAAAAACGATATTTATGCGAGCGAAGCCGCGGGCAAAAGCTATACATATATAAAAACGAAAGGTCACTCACTCACTAACTCATCTCATTACGAAATCTCAAAAACTACAAGTGCTAGGAGTTTCAAATTTTGGAAATAGGTGCTCTCTAAGACGGGATTTTGCGAAATTTATTTCCCTGGAGTATAAAGGGAAACAAAATTTGTATGGAGCTTCTATAGTTTTTGAAAATAGGAGTGCCAAGTTTCGTTAAATATCGCAAAATTTCGTCTGTTTTAGGGGTAGCGGGGGAATAGATTTAAATCGGATTCGCCTTAGAGACGGATTATACTGATATTTATTACTAATATACAATGTACGATTGCCGTAAGATTAGCATCACTTAACATTAAGTGTTTGTTTCATGTTAATCGGTTTATAAATAAAAAAGTTATGCTAATTTAAATAATCACGTCATAAATGTGGTATGTATTTAGCTTAGCTTAGTTTGTTTTTAAGTTAGATTAACACGTCTTATTTCTTTATTAAAATGTAAATTAAAATGTAAATACTTTATTAGTTAAAATGTAAATACAAGTTAGATGTATATTTTCTGGATTTATTTTATTTTTTATTTTTTGTGATAAAAACATGTTTGTTAACACGTTTCATTACGGAATAGGTGGAATTGAAGTGAATTACGATAATTATTAAATAGTAGTAGTCGATTTACGCTGGTTTCAACATGAATGGGTCGGATCGACCAGGGATGTACTACCCTCTCATAGTTTTCGACGTAAGAGTAATAGTATCCATATTATTGCGTTTCGTTCGGTAAGCGCGAGAGCCGGAGGCCCAACTGATGCAGAGATGACAAACCTCGCAGCATGTGTGGGACCAGCTGAGTATCCGCGGAGTCATTGTGTGGGTGGTGTGGGTCAACACGCCGGCCAGGGAGACCCGTATAAACGGTGGTGCCGCTGGCCGCCCGCGGCATTGTACAAGGGCCCAATTAGACCTAACCAAAAAAAAAGAGACTGCCCCACCAGGTTGCGCATAATCTCGGAGTGCTTCGTCGTGCAGGTTGGTGACCGGATAGTGGGACCCGGCGACCATTTTCGAGACGGTACGGGGGCCTTTTGCGAGCAGCCCGTATCATGGAAGCCCGGAGGCCTAAGACCCTTGAGCCTTTACAGCTGCGAAGAGACATCGCCTCCTCAACGGCCGTCTTCTATCGCCTTTACCACGGAGAGTCTTCTCAACAGCTCTTTAAATTAATTCTACCCTCTCCCTTTTTATCCAGAACAACACGTGCGGGACTGAAGTGCTACCCTTTCACAGTGCAATCTAAAGGGTCTCGAACCAAACGGTTCAGCACTTTATACTTTTGTCGCTCAATTAAAGCCTGGAACTCTTTACCAGCGCATGTGTTCCCACCTAACTTTCATCCTGGGACTTTTAAGCGAGGCGTGAAGAAGCATCTCACTAAGCCGCCATAGTGGAGGCCACCATACCAGTAGTTTGGCTTTTGGAATGGTGTCCACTACTTCTGAATTCCACTGACTGCTTACCATCAGCCAGAGTAGAGGCACTTTGGCAGGCTAATATAAAAAAAAACTAATAGCGTTTTTATTCCTCGGATTCCTTTCATTCTAAACAATTTCCCGTTTAGTTTTAAACGAGTTCAGTTTCCAGTGAGCCTATGTTTCGCGATGACAATTAATGAGTGTGGATCTAAATATTAACTGTTTTTCGCATGGTCAGCTTTATGTGGATTTGCCACGTGTAAGTAATCCTAGCAGCCTGTATGGCTTTGATCCGCGATGGCTATACGTCTAATATCGTAGATAGAGAATTTACTGTAAAGATTTTTCTTATTCACCTAAACGAAGATGTTTATAATTCAAAACAAACCAA
The DNA here is from genome assembly GCA_963082885.1 of Parascotia fuliginaria. Lineage (NCBI taxonomy): Eukaryota > Metazoa > Arthropoda > Insecta > Lepidoptera > Erebidae > Parascotia > Parascotia fuliginaria. The sequence continues at coordinate 6,325,619 of OY720178.1, forward strand.
AAGATATATCCAAAAAATGCTGCCCAAAATCACTATTCCACGCGGACGAAGTCGCGGGCACAGCTAGTTGTTAATATATTAAATATGTATAGGCCTATTAAACGTGCTGCGCAAATGTGACGCGCTGTCACATTTTTGGGAAGAAAGTAGGGACGAGAGGGAAGATAATAAATAGAGATTTAAAGTCCTTATCAAACTTTTGTTGGTCGCTGAACCCTGAATTGCGGAAACCACAGACCAAAACAAAAAAGTGAAGATCTACTATCAAAAAAGAATCATCAAAAATCATAATTTAACTGACGGAGTAATCGCGTAGCAAATATACAAAAAAAAACAGTGTTGCTGTAAAGGCAGGTTTATGGCCACCCGCTGCTGTTAGAATTAATTTGGTTGCCTCCAACTTGGCTTAACGACGACTAAATTATAGTGATAACCAAAGCCCACTGCTTCTAAAGCATAAAGACGCTCAAAATGAAATGCTAAAAATGGTCACCCATCCACGGACACGTTGTTTTTAACAAAGAAAAAATTTTGGTAATCAGTTCACAATTGTAGCATGGACATGTCCATGTCAGAAAATTCGTCACAAAAGACATCGACGTAAAATTAAAGCCAACCCACTAAACCATTTTTTATAAAAATTATATGGAATCCTATTTTAGGGTATATACCCTTTCAAATAAAAAAAGAATTTTCCAAATTGGTTTATAAATGACCGAAATTCGTTGTAACAAACATACAACTACTAAACCATTTTTTATAATAAAAATATGGGACCAATTTCAGATTATACCCATTCAAATAAAAAAAGAATTTTTCAAATCGGTTCTTAAATGACCGAGTATATACATACAAAAAAAAATAAAAAAAACATACGACCTGAATTGATAACCTCCTCCTTTTTGAAGTGGGTTAAAAATCGATCTAGATTTTTGTAAGAAATTCTTTTCCATTAGAAAGTTCGTGCGTGTGTCTGTGTAATACTTGTTAAAATTAGGTAGTCTAACTTAGCGAAAACACGTTAGTTGTATTCCTATTGTTATTATTCAATAACAACTTTGATAAATCTAAGTACAGTTCATACAAGTATAATTTAGCTACAAGAAAATAACGAGTTGTTCTTTCAATAAATAAACTTAATTAATCTCATAAATAAACAAAAGCAGTTACCTTAACACGCTCAACTTGTCGAACGTCTTCAGGTAGTGCAATTTCTGTTCACGGGTAGTTAGTACAACAAAACTTTCCTTTATCTCTTGCTAAAACAAAATCAACCTCATAAGTGTAATAATAAACTTGACTTAGGCAGTTGACACACTGCTCCGCACTGCGCAGCGTAGGGACTACACCGCGTCTTCTTACTGACACAGTGTTATCTAAAGGGTCTTGAACTAAACGGTTCAGCACTTCATACTTTTGTTGCTCAATTAAAGCCTGGATCTCTACCAGTGCATGTGTTTCCATCTAATTTTTATCCTGGGCCTTTTAAGCGGGGCGTAAACAATCATCTCACTAAGTCTCCATAGTGGCGGCCACCACACCAGCAGTTTCAGACGATAGTATTTAGAACGGAGGCCACCACTTCTGGATTTCACTGACTGCTTACCATCAGGAAGAGTGGAGTAGGTAGGCTAATATAAAAATAACACCTCTGGTGGCAAATATTCATACTGTTTGCTTGATGGTCAGTAGTTACCGTAACCTATAGACATGGTTATGTTTTTTAAGAAATGTAGAAATAATGCTTTGAAAACACAATCGAGCCGTTGCCGACCATGTGGGGATAGAGGTTGAGGAACTACGAGTATAAGGAAATATATATAAATAAGGAAGAGGACCGAAGGGATAATTGACTATTAGATCTCTAACGCGCATAGTGCAACACACAGAAAACGCATTCAAGCTCAATACAGACGCTCCTTTTATGTTCCGCCGCGTCGCCGTCGCCACGAATCCGCAGCTGTCACAGCGTGTTGCGGGGCAGTGTGTGAATCGCCTTCATTTGATCATGTTTATTTACCGCTATCCTGTTTGTTTTCACATCTAATCTCCCTGTCAGAGGTTTAGCTTCTCCGTAAGCAGCGGCTTGTTCTTTGAGCTCTTCGTTATCTAGAACCTAAATATGCAAATGGAAGTTATAACACTTACTAATCTGCAATATTTTATTGCAGCAATTTTCTACTACTACTAATAATTAACTAGTACTACTTATAAGCGTGAATCACTAATCAAATTACATATAATGATTTGTGCTGATCCTATCCTTATTTAATAAAATAACAAACACTTTATTTTTATAAACAATTGCACATTATGCTATGTAACCTTTAAAACTCATATTTCACGTATTTTATGCACGTAGTTATTTAATTTGGGAACTCGATAAATGTAGCTACATATCTTGGAGTTTTTACAGAGGCTTTCTGAGTAGGGGTAAATAATATCTATGAAATATGGTATCTATCAACAATGGTTCTCTGAGATATTCTGATTAAGTATAAAGTTTGTATTTGTCTTCTGGTTTCACCTTATCTGGGGCTCGTGAGTACTTTTTTTATTTTTTTTATATTAAAGCCTACCAAAGTGACTCCACCCCGCCTGATAGTAAGCAGTCAGTGGAATCCAGAAGTGGCGGCCACTATACCAAAAGCCATCGTCTTAAACTGCTGGTATGGTGGCCTCCACTATGGCGGCTGGGAATGGGGTTAGGGGAAGGGAATGAGGGAGGTGAGGAAAGAGGAAAGGGGGGAAATCGGGCCTCCGGCACTCTCACTCATCGAACGAAACGCAGTAGTACAGATACTACTACTCTTAAGTCGATCTTCTATGAGAAGGTAGTACTTCCCCGGACGATCCGGCCCATTCATGCTGAAATCAGCGTGGATCTACTACCGTACATAGTACAAAAATTATATTGCAATAAACATGTACAGAATAAACAAATTAAAGTACCAGATACCACTCACAGCTAATCCATTCATAACACAAGCACGCCATAATTAGGAAGTCTACTTAAAATCTTCCATTAAAAATTTAATCATTTCCCTCTTACTAATTTATACAAATTACGGTTTCCTTCCATGAAATTAAATTTCTAAATATTGGAACGGGCCTTTGCCAGAAATATACCTACAAGGATATATTTAAAAAGATGCCAAAGAAAATTCAGTGGGTGTCCCTTTGAAGTAATCGATGAGGAAAATCAACTTAAAGAAAGTTAACTGAGTTTAGGTACACTGAAATTGTGTTTGATAAATGTAATTTTATTTTTATTTATAAAACAGATCGTAATATAACTTGAGTATTATTTTATCGGCTTAACGACTTGTATGATTTATTTTATTATACAACTTCGATGACAAATAAGCTGTTAGTAGTGTTAACCGTAATCTATGGATATTGTTAAGTCGCTAATATCACCATTCAGCACTTTTACAACGTTATTGTGATATGCTCGACCTGATTGATATCGTATAACCTATGATATTTAAATGTAAATTCTTTTTTAAAAAGTCCTTCAAATCGAATTCGCAACAATTTCTTGCTTAATACGAGAACGTAATAAAGCCCGCCAATAATACTATCAAGTATTGCCTTTTGTCCGTTTAGTTTCTATTGTATAACTTGAAGCTGGTATTAACGTTCATTTTCAATGGATTACGATACGATTAAGCGTCTTTATGATGATTATTCTGCTGTCGTCATGAAATGAAGTTCAAATACATTTTGAACATATTATCAGATTTTAGGATTTTGTACAGAAGAAATATGTGCTGAAGATAAAATAAATATCAGGTGTTGCATCAATTAAGTCTAATTTGAAATAAAGTGTAATTTAATATTCATTAAAAATCAATAAGAAAATACATGATCATCTAAAATAAAAGTACAGAGGATTCAGGAAATAACCTTGGACAGAGATAAATAGTAATTTCTACACACATAAGTATTTTTTATATTTATAATTGGATAAAAAACTGTTAACGCAGTAGGTGTGTAAAAAAAAAAATGTCGTAATGTCAATTCAATACTAAATTAACTTTTAACTAAACTAGACATTAATCCGACAGTTATCTTATTCTGTGTGTCTAATCATTTTAACTCTCTTTAACTAAAATGAACAAAAATTCTCATATGAAACCAAACACGTTACAGACTTAGCTGTCGTCTAGATTAAATCACGAAAATACTTTGATTTAGGTACCCACTTGAACATGTCGCACCTTCAATGGCAAAGAAGCACAAGACTAAAACGGTTTTTCGGAAATGTTTACCATGTGCTCATTGCAGTAAAGCTTAAAATTGTAAAGTCGCTGATGTCTTTTCATCTATCAGTTTTGGAGTAATATTATGATATTCTCCTTCTGGTATAACTTTGCCTGCAATGTGGTCATGTTGGTCTAGTATGTCAGGCATGCGGGTCACCAAGCAACCGCTGCCGCAATATGATACTTCGTACTCACACCATTAATTCAACACCTTGACATAAATTTATTTACCGACTGATGAAAAATAAACTACTTATATGATTTTACTCGTGTATAAATATAACTGAATTTAAGTGCAAACAACTAATATAATTATTTTTTACAAAAGTTATGTGTAACACGCAAAATATATTAATAAAAACAAAAAAACCCGTCTTTCTAAAATAAACTGAAAATAAAGAAACCCATTTTTCTCTTGCTGACGCTACATTCAAATATTAGTACTATATGTCACTGCCACAATCATCACCTCATATTATAGCACGTCATGTAATCTTATGATCAAGCCATTTAGAGGCTGTAAAGAGTGCCAAAGAAATAGACATACATACCTTCATACATACATACATACGTTCGAAAAGATTACCCTCCTTGACTTCGGCAGTCGGGCAAAATATATGGGAATCAAAAATAAGTATTGCTTTCACTTTTACAAACTCACAAGCCAACACATCAATCTTACAGAAAAACGTCACACTACCTTAACTAAAATTGTAGGTACTCTAGGTAAGTAAATGTGTTAACAGCAAAAGACACTTTGCGACCGCAAGTATAGTTGTTTTTGGCAGAGACGAGTGCAGGCGATAAAACTCGGTACGGGAGCAATTATGATTATGACACTTCTGAGGTCCATGAGTCGACGCCATTATCATCCCATCAAATATGCCAACAAAAACTATACCTTTGTAACTCTTATTTAACACTAAACGTAATTAATTATTAAAATAATGAGTATAACAAACAGTAATACAAACAGTCACAACGCATTAATCCTTTGTACTGTACCAGTGAATAGAAGCAAAGATATTAAATGCATGAATCACCCTTATAATGGGGTGACTAATGTCCGGGAACGTGCCCCAACATTGCACTAGCGCGCTGTACTCCACATGCAGTAATATGCAGTTTGTCGACGTCACCACCGTGTATACCTGGCCACATTATGTACATTTACCGCTCTAGTTAATGAGTGCGGGTTTTGTTATATATGTTATACTTAAGGACCGCAGTCACTCATTGAGCTAAAAAAAGGGAAAACTCCATTGCGTCGTGGTCATTTTTTCACGGATTTTCTTCATCACCACAACGCATTGCCGTATAGCATGATAGCCACAACATAAAATTCGCTATGTAGTCTTTTGCGATTTCCACTACGCATCGTGTTATGAAAAGATCCGTAGCACGAATTTCGCACCATGAATATATTTTACAACGATCACAACGCGTTGTGAGCTTTATTTTCGCTCAATGAGCGTTTTTGGTCTCTAAGGGTAAAATAATAATATACAATTACACCAAAACCACCATTCAGTTTTAAAGAGGTTTATTATGCAGTGATGATAAATTCCAGTTTTACTGCGGTTAATTGTGAGGGGGTGTACCTTTGAAAAGGTCCTGACCCGGCTTAGCGACCTGATGCTTAGAATAATGATAAGATTGTGCGTACAATTAAGTAGTTTAAACTTTAAAAGCTAACCAAAAGTCGTAAAGGCCAAATGGTTAATGGTCCGATATACATAGTCCGAAACTTTTTCAAATGCATATGTACTTTCCTTTCTAGGTTTACTTGACGTTACAGACCTAATAGTGAAGGAAAACAATGTCAGGAATCCTGCGCTTACAATAAAATTATAAGCTTGAAATTATTCGACTTAAGCAATTATATTACATACGTTCATGTCTTCTCTTTAAGAGTCTATATCCTGCAATCAACGTTTTCAATGATGACGAAAACAAGGATATTATCAGTCAGTCAATTGGAGGAGTACGGTGATTTATTTATTTATATTATTGTAATATTTTTGTTTTTGTATACTCTTTGTTGGAAGTCCATATAAAATAAAAAAGTTCAAGACAAGATTAGTTTCATGTACTACTCAAGGTGGTCTATTCAGTGCCGGACTCTAGAGGATATTAATAATTTTATGATAAAGTGATCCAAAAAATGAGCCTGGTAATGCTCGACAGTCAATTTAAATATAACATGAAAATATTTCTTACCTTGGGTAAGCCGAAGAGCATTTCTACTACACCAAAGTGGCTTCCTGGACCTATAGACATCTGTCTTTTACCAGTGTGATTCAATACGTTGCAATGACCCTGTAATTAGTACGTTTCTTATATATACTGAAATAACTACCTCCATATTTTTGGCACTTTATATGGAATAAGCAGAGGTCTTTATTTCGACGTTCAGATCGGGTAAAGTGATATTGAGTTTTTCTATCGAGAAATTGTCAGTTTATTATTTACAAATGACAATAGACTCGCTCCCTGTTACACAAGACAAAAAAAACTGTGAAATTATTATATTACCTCAATTTACCTTCACATAGAAAAATGCGTGATTTATGTATAATTTATATTGGGTGGTTTCACTAAACAGAAGGATTCGATTCCATGTTTGATGTTTGTCCTAACTACGCCAATTACCGACGTAGAGAGTTAGAACTTTTGACCCTGCACCAAACAAATGAGCCACGCGTGCGTGAATGCGTGTACTTTGTCCTCGTATTTTTAAACGAGTTCTGGATGAGATTTAAGTTAGTCCGCAGTGCGAAGGTTATTTTATTTAACATTTTCTGACAGATCTAGGTACTAGAAATAAAACAAGCGAAATATATTATTAAAAAATGAAAAGCCCGCCTGTCTAAAACAAACTGAGAGGGAAAAAACCGATGCTACATTGCAATATTAAATACCTTATGTCACTCCTACAATTAATCCGAATGTAATGCCACCTCATATATCCATTAAGCCATTTAAGCTGTAGAGCGTGCCAAAGAAATAGACATAAATACCCACATACATACATAGATACATACATACGCTCGAAAAACCTTACCCTACTTGACTTCGGCAGTCGGCCAAAAATTATGTGTTACGAGTAACTTCATTTTAACTACACCTACAGTACATACCATAGTTTTTTACTAGTATGAAGATCAGTACAAATTAAGCTCAAACAACCGCATAATGTACCAAGATTATGTTATACAAATATAATTAATTATTTTAGATTACTAGACATGAATTACAGGAGTATTGAGATTTGTATGTAGGTATGGTTTATTGCTATATAGTGGTCAAAGACATCACGTTTCTGCCATTTCATACCATTCACGTCCAAGACGTATATATTTAGCTCCACACATAATAATTTCAGAGACTGATTTTACTTTTTAATCGTTAATTTTTTACGCTTTTCATAAAGTTTTTATCAATACATAACGTTAGTGTGGGATTTGTATATTTACTATTACTTTTTACTACCATTTATAAATAAAAGTATATCCAAAGACCTATAAAAATAAACTCTATAATTTCCCTGAAGCATACGCAAAAACAAAGGCTTACTATCGGCCGAGCTATCAGCTTTCATTCCCAGGACCGTGTTAATTTTCATATGTTTCTCAAAATTCTGTGTTGACTTTGTAACAATAAGCCGTAGCCGTGGTCGTATTGCCGTCTAAAATAGACTATTCATATAAGCTGAGGCTTAACAACCAAGCCGGAATGCTATCCAAGATATCATATTCAGTTAATGTGACCAACATTTAACAGATAAGAAATTATTGTCAAAATCTTCCGAGAAAAGCAGCTCTTCCTTACCTATTAGGTAAGTAGTACTATTATATTATATAATTCTTTGATCATAATTATAAAAAACTTCTAGATACTATTGACAAATTGATACCACAAAACGCGGCATATTGCCTGTACAAGCATCCTACAACGTCAGGACTTACAGGACAGGAAAACAAAAGATACAAGTCTGCTATTATACACTTGTACCTAACTGATTTCTAAACTTTCTCCCGATTGTGCCCCTTTTCAGTAAACGCCTATTATCTAGCTTAGACAACACAATAGACTACAGAATGAATATTGTTACGAATAAATCTTTGCCGACCAAGGTCTATTCAGTTGTAATATGATAATTATAATGCTTTTAGTTCAATTGTTAACAGACTTGGAAACAACACAATTATAGTTAGGTAGGTACTTACCTATTCGAAGACGAGAAATATATCGATATTACTTATTATAAATGAGAAAGCGTCTTCGTTTTTCCTTCTTTAACATCAAAACGGATTACGTAATGTATTTAAATGCGGTTATTATTGGGTTATCTACTTTATTATATAATAATAATAATATTCTACCACATTCACACAGCGCCATCTAGCCCCAAATTAAGCAATTATATATTTGCTTGTGTTATGGGTACTAAACAACTGATAAACTACTTATATACATTTTTTTTTTTTAAATACATACATATTATAGATAAATTACACCCAGACACAGAATTATATGCAAGACTTTTATAAATAATAAGTACATATCTTAATGTTCTAGTGTGTTTAATCAACACATAATAAAACTGAACTAAATAAGAACTCAACCAAATACTGATCTGAATCTGAAAGTACAATGTGTGATAATGTCAGAGTCTGCTCTTGTCCAACATTAGTCAAAGTAGCACAAACCAAATATTTAGGTGTAATGATTGACCAAAGACTATCTTAGTATCCCCACCTGGAGCAGGTTACTGACAGGATTCGTAAACTAAGCTGGATCTTTAAATCGTTGTGACATGTTGTACCTAAACATATTCCCTCCAATTCAATCACCTCGAGAAACCTCATGAACGAAATTTTCATCGCTTTAATTCAATCCATAATAGTTTATTGCATTCCTATTTGGGAAGGTGCAGCCAAGACTAAATTTATAGATCTGGAAAGAGCACAACGTGCATTAATTAAAATAATGACCTTCAAAAATCGACGATTTCTAACACATACCTTGTACCAATCAAGTCATCTACTCTCGGTCAGGAAGTTGTACATTGTTAAGACTGTCCTTAAAAAACATAAATCTTTACCCTACTTGTCTAAACCAAATCCTACCAATAAAAACAGAAGAAGCATAAGAGTAGAAGTTCCGCATTACAAGACATAATTCGCCGGTATTCAATATAACAAACGTTCAGCTAAACTGTATAATGTAATAAATAAAAAAATTTCAATATATGATAACAACCGTATGAATGTAAAAAAATGCTTATCAGTTTGTTAAAGCCTCTCAGCTACGAGGAAATTGAGACACTATTGGAGTGAAGTTAGTAGGACTATACGCACGCATACATGCACGTACGCACCACTAACCTCACTAAGGCTCCCATCACTAACCTAAGAAAACATTGTTGTAACAAATAAATCAAAATCAAATCAAATCATAATGTGACTGAAATACAATTCTAAATATATTTCTACGTAATATTACTAAAATAAATAACTCCTTCGATATTTCCTTACACGTATTTCAACTACATTAAAGAATGAAAGAAAACATACATTTTTAAGTATGTACATGTCGCGTCCAATGTCGGCTGCATGTTGCACAACTTCGTTGTCAGGCAGTAATATCTGGCGAGTATTACTGGCGACCGTCTGCAGAAAGTCGCGATTGCATACCTACAACCAACAACATGTTCTACATCCGTCACACACGGAACTTTATTAAAAAACTCCCTATTGTTTCACGTTTCAGTTGCAGATGTTGTATTTTTTATTTGTTGCGGATACAGGATAAAATATGGAAGAAATAATAAACATTTTAGTTCTTTTTTACGCATTTTTACATAAACACCAGCATAATATTAGATTCTAAATATTATTTTATTAATAGTTAATACCAAGTGCGACTAAAGGTTGTCTGAAAGAAATCTTTTTAGCGTAAGACATAATCTAATGTTGTGTTATTCTGTTATATGTTTTGTAAAATGTATTGTGCTATAAAAGTATATTCTGTTCTTAACTATTTTACTTATCTACTAGTTTAATATAGATACATACTCCAGCCCACCTCTTAGTAAGTGGTTCACTTAACATTTTATTATAAATACGTGACTATTGTAGAAGCATTGCATACAGAATGGTGAAAATCACAACTAAAACTTTATCGACTATGTTAACGTTTAGAGTAAGTAATGGCAAAGCGTTTCGTCCTCCTATTTCATATAGGTATAGTAAAATTGCTAACAAATAGCAGCAATCAAAATTAAAATATGTTTACCTGGAATAAAGGACAATATAACAACGTCTCCACCATTTCTATTGAGCGTACTTCTTGTTGTATGTTTAGCGACATATCACTGAACAACTCCTCAGTCGATACTGCATTGTTGTAGTACCTAGTAAATTAAAATTACCATAAGTCGACTGAAATTTGTCCAAATATAATTATAGTTTGGCAGTGTAACATTCTCAGAGAGACGCTTCCTGCTAAATACTTAGCCCTGTTTGTCAAGCGTGATGAGTATAGCTAACTTATAATTTTAGCACCTGATAGATAAAATCTTTAAATAGTATAAAGTCAGTAATTTCTTCCTTTCTGTTTCTCTTCTAATTTCTACTAACACAACGGATTTTGATATGGTATCCATACGGCGACTGTTTAGTCGCTATTCCTTTAAATACGGGTTATTTCCCAACTCGACACGAAAGACTGAATGCGCGTGCGTCCAGTTGGTGAAATTCGAAATTAATAATAATAATAATAAATTTTAATAATAATAAAGTTTTCGTCAACTGGACACACCTAATTTTCTTGCAAAAAAAGGTACGGTCAGGTTAAAATCGCTCATGACAAGTTTTGAAATAAAACACAGCTAATTTCGAATTTCACCAACTGGACGCACGTGTGTCCAGTCACTAATACTAGGTAACAATCAGCAGAGTTTCCTGCGTACGAAATATCACCTTACAATCCTTTAGAAGAGGGTGCCTGATAGTAAAATATTGATATCATTTATTATAGTATCTTTATGCTTAAACTTTTTTATACTTTTTAATTTAGATGATAATACGAGTATATCTTAGCTTTATGACATTCTGTTTCATTAACTACACCTACTTCGTTTATTTGTACATCACCTAAAGTTGACTGGTAGATATAGCATTAAATCCGCCTCTGTACCTATGTTTTTTGAGTTTAATAAATATATTAATAAATAAAATTCAAATATAAAACTACATCATAGTAAACTTTCTCACCATTGCACACAGAAGAACTTTTTAACACGATCTTTTATTTTGCTACTAACGTGATTTACTGAAAGGAAATAAAACAGCTCTCTCATGGATTCCTGTGAAATACAAACAGAAATGAAAACTAAAGTCGTTCAATAGTTAAATGGAAAGACATATCTAGGTCATTTTTAAATTAAACTCTATTCAGAACACAATCATGTTCAGTGATCTAGATAGCCAGTTTTTATTTGTAGGTGTGTGCTAGAACATTATATTAAATCTAACAAAGGTAACTTGTAAGTGTAGACAAAGCTTTCAAATTAATTCTTCAAAGAATTTTCAAAGAAACTTTGAAACAACAATATTAGTCGTTTTAATCATTGTCGAACTTTGGTTTCCGAAGTAGCCGAAGGGTGTAATTTCAGGGTTTTCTATGACATGAAGTCACAAAGTTGTGAATTTTCAACCTTTTTTTCCGTCAACTAATGGTAGACGAACGACGAATTTAAGGCCCTAGACAAGTGTCAAAGATTTGAATACTATTCATATAATAGATAAAAAAATGTATAGGATTGACATAAGCTATGGCGTTCCTATACATCTATACATTTTGTTATCTATTGATGGGTGATTTCAATAATAACATTAAAACTGTATACCTATATGGTTGTTTGCTATTTTCTATATAAAACCTTAAAAAAAAAACACAAAAAAGAACTTATCAAGATTTTTTATTACCCTTTTTGTTTCACTTTCAATTTCTTTTCCTAACATTTACAAGAGAAACACTTAAAATAAAAACTAAATATTTTAAACTCGCACGATTTGTACACATAACTATATTTATGAAACGGGTCTACTCGTGATAGAAAATTATTATAAGGTGTCATACCTCTTTACCCGACGTTTCGGTCGAATTACACCGACCATGGTCACGGGCTGACTGATGAGGCGTCAGTCGTTCATAGTTGCCGAATCCCGAGCTTCAAGGCGAAGACGACGCCTGGCTACATCAGTCAGCCCGTGATCATGGTCGGTGTAATTCGACCGAAACGTCGGGTAAAGAAGTATGACACCTTATAATTTTCTAACACGAGTAGACCCGTTTCATAAAATAAAAACGTTCACGTACCTTAAATTTTAATCTCCTTTGTGTGGATAGTTGATAATTACTGCAAATCATGGCTGTGTAGAAACAGCTAAGGTATGTGCCGAATACGAACAAAAAAATAACCTGTAAAGAACCATACTTTTTTATTGTGTAACCAATTTATTGAGCTACTGTATAAAGGGTAAGAATAAAGACGTATAATAAACTTTACTTCTCTGTTAGCTGCATAGCAGTTATTATTTTTTAGAATATTTTATAAATTACATTAAGAACGTTAAATATTTCTATGTTACAGGAATATAATTATTTACAATAAGAAGCTCATTTGAAAGAAGATTTTTATTATTATTAACTAGCTTTTTAGTCCACGGCTTCGCTCGCGTGAATATCGTTTTCCCATAGACATTTTATTTTATTTATATATTTTAGAGACGCTAAGGACAGGGCATAGCTGTTTAAACACTTCATTTCTGTGTAAACGATGTATTTTTAGTGTTTTTATCCAGGGCAGCTAAAGTAATTACTGAAAATGGTCACTCAGCGTTGTAGCCATCCATGTCAAAATGTTTAAAACACCATTATTCATTTTGGTTAAAGCATTGAACTATAACTTAAAAAAAAAAGACCTGTCTATTTAATATCTCACCCCCTGAACCTTCTCCTATCAAAAATACAATAAAATAATTATATAATAAATAACACAACAACTACACACAACACCATTTAGACCCAAAGTTAGCATATTTATATAGCTTGTGTTAAGGGTTCTAGAATGCGAATATATATATTATACTGAAATACTTATTTTTTGTAAATACTTATACATAGATAATTATACATAGAAACACCCAGACCAATGCAAATATTAAAAAGAACATTTTTAAGTATTTCAATACTAATTTGCAAAACGATAATTATTTCTAAAACAAAGATCTTCTCATTCAACGTTTCATTCCCAATTTCACCCTTCCAAAGCCTTAAAAAACTAAAGCTTTTAAAAAAATTGATGACAGTATTTTTATTTTGATAGTAGGTCAAACAAAAAAAAACAAAAACCGAAAACAAATTTTCAAAACTCTAAATTAAAAAAACAAAGAAGTTGCATACCATCAATTTCATCCCTTTTGACACAGTTAAGGGATGAATTTTTATAAACCCCTCTTAGTACTCCTCTAGACATTAAGATAAACACATCCTCCAAATTCCAAGTCGTTTACTTCAAATACAAAGATATTTCCATACAATGTTTTAGCCCTAATTTCACCCTTATTAAAGCCATCCCTGTCAAAAACATTGCTAAGATTATTTTTTATTTTGATTGGAATATTCGAAAACAAATTTTCAAAACTCTAAATAAAAACAAAGAAGTATACAGCTTCTTTGTTTTGGGTGGATTATAAAAAACCCTTTCTTAGGACACCTCTAGATATTAGATAGGTATAGACAAATGCACCCTCCAAATTTCAAGTCGCTACGACTACCGTTTTGTCTGTACGTTGTTTGTCATTCAGTCACTCAGTCAGTCAGGTCAAAGCCTGTTATTATGTATGCATAATGAACTTTATTTTACACACAAATACATATACACGTTTATGTATCTACAGACATTCAGATGATTTAGATTTTTATTCTCTTATTATATTAAAAAACATTAGAATACATTGAAGACAGAGAGTAAATAGCAAACAGTAGTATTGTATATAAGTATGTGTATGTAAAAATGAGGATAACAATAAAGTTTGATTAAGTATCAAACTTTATTGTTATCCTCATTTTTCAATAAAAACAAAGAAGTAAACGTAAATACTTTTTTCTACATTCGGTACAAAATATGGAAAAGACATTAACTCAACTAATACTGCTTGACGTAAGATGCTGAGCGGGTAAAATGTACCAAGTATTAATAATTCCTAGTTCGATCCCGGGTCGGGTAAAGGTTTTTCTGTAGATAAATTCTCAGTATTAGCCCCGCGTTTGGAATTGTGCCCGATTAAGGCAACAGTCTCGCCCCCTGTTATATAAATAAAAAATAATATAAAAATGGCGTTATGTGGGTGGTTAAACACCTTTGTGTATGTATTAATAACCGAATGTAACATTTCCTGATATTAGCCTTTAAATCATATAAATCTTACTTTGTCGACATCATTCAATGATAAAAAAATGTACATTTTTACAGTCTAAAACCGTCATTACTCATCGAATTATCGAGGGTCCGCGTGTGAACCTGCCTATGGCGATATCCTCCAGACTCCCATTTCAAATATATAATGATATACACAAAATATTGAACTGTATTGTAAATTGGACATGGTAACTTTTTCAAACATAGAATTAAGTCTCTAAGATTTAATAAGCACTATGAAAAAATCATATACAATGTATGATTCCATGCAACAAACAAAGCGGAAAAGATTATTTGTTTGTTTGTTTGAACGCGCTTATCTCTGGAACTACCAGTCGGATTTGAAAAATTCTTTTTGCGTATGATAGCCCAGTTCTCGGGGAAGGCTATGTAACATCACGATACTAGCCACGGGAGCAGAGCAGTAAACAAAGACGCGAGTAAAACCGCCCCACGGAAAGCTAGTGTAGTATAATTAAACCGCAAGACTACTAACAATAGTGAAGAGTTATCCAAACTTCAAGTGAATAACCACTATTATTTAAACTCTTGGAGCATTATACTGAACCTAATAAAGTAACATAGCATATCTAAAACATCATATTAAAAAAATGTTAATTATACTGATCTTATTAACTACTACTAGGTACTTGCTATTAAGAAATTGCCAAACCGATAAAGTCAAATCATGCTCATCAATAGCAAACCAAAATATTTTCAAAATGTGAGTATATTTTAAACTTAAATTCTAATATTACCGAAGAGTAAATTTATGTTATGAGCACTAAACAATTATAACTAAAAATTGTATAATTAAATTACTCGTGAGCACATTTTTACTGAACGAAACCGCAGCTAAAGTATAGTCGCATAATAAATAAGAACCAACACCCCATAAACCATTTTGTGCATTGTATAAAAATTTTACGGGAGAAATATACGGTTATGGTGTCAGAGGTAATGGGAAACATACGTGAGATAAAATATGAAGTGTATTTATATATGAAATTTTGACTTTTTTATAATTATTATAAAGTATAGTAACAAATGTCCAAAAGTGAATGTAGCTATATTAAGTTGAGTCATCGAATCAGCATCATTCGTTAAGAATTAATATATCAAAAGTTTTAACTAAACGATCAACTAATATTAAACGAGTGAGAGTTTAGAATGCAAATCCAATACAAAACTAAGTAAAAATTTGGTCTAGATAGTCGGTCGGATGAATTCTCATAAAGAATTGTAAAGCAGTCAACCTATTAGATTATTCAACCAGAATACTAATTAAAATATAAACATAAAAGAAAAGATTAGATGGGGATTACCCTGATTCAGAAAAAATCATATTATTTGTGAAGAATAGAGCCAAGATAGGCACATTATTAGTTACTACATTACTAAGGAACTAAAATAGTAACATAAATCTATTTAACTTTTCTTTCATTGTGTTCAGAAGCAGACAAGGCCACGTGCTTATCCTGCTATTTCTGTTAAGTAGAAATTATCACTCATGCTTACAGAAAATAGGGGTCACACTACCAAAATGTAAAATATATTATTACTTACTACAATAACATCAGTTATGCCAGGAGCTATATCGTTGGTCCCCGTACCGGTGAAAACAGATGTACCGAAGGCGAATGCCGTCTTGATAGGTTTCTCATGCTTTGCATCGTTGGTCATGTATACCTTCGTCTCCCAGAATATTAATTGTGACATCCATGAGTTCTGCAAAATTATAAGTTATATTAAATTTAGCAGAATACGAGTAGTAGGTAGTTAAATTTAAAAAGTTGTAGTTAAACTTTTTAAATTTAACTACCTACATAAATACATATGTGGTTTTTGACAACATTTTGACTAGATCGAATATATTTATTTATAGTATACCTAGTATATAATAATCTATATTATATGTATAAATGAATCCCTATTTCCCTGGGTCATGGCATCACGCGTGAACGGCTAGATCAATTTCGGTAATTCTTTTTTTGTTGTGTTTGTTATTGTCAGGAGAAGGTTCTTATGACAGAAAACTAAGAAAATTGCGCGGTGATTTAGAAAGTTTAAGAATACACCACCATATTAAATTTAAACCGTTAAACCGATTTCGATGAAAACTGGTATGCAGATAGATTTGGTTTCGGGACATAGGCTACTTTTTATCCCGAAAATCGGCAATTTTCGCGCGGGCGAAGCCGCAGGGCGCAACTAGTTTTGAATAGATTTAACGGTAGCAGACGCTGCTTTCAGCATGAGTTATGGTTGCCACTCACCAGGTGGGCCCGTATGCTTGTTTGCCACCAAAGTCATACAAAAAAAAAGATCACCTCTGTTTGTTTGCAAACAGATAGTAGGCCGTAGCGTAGCGAGAGTTTGCAGAATTGAATTCTTAGTAACGATATTTCGTACTTTTTACCAAAACCTTTAGGTGTTAAAAGGAGATCTTAGGCTTTACCATACTTTAAGATTTTATGTTAACAATATTAGAGACTGTTCACATTATCACGGGACAGTACTGCCAATTGTAACAATGAAGTACCTTCCTAATCGATGAATGAATGTTGATTAATTAATAATTTTAATTATATCCTACTTACACTATTAATTTAGATTATAATCTACACAATACAATAACTCAATTAATAATGCAAATTACCTCATAACATAATTTCCTCGGACAGGCAAACAGATACAGAAAACAGCCAGACCAGTAGCAAAATATAATAAATATTATACAGTATTTTGTCAGATTCAGAAACTGAAAATAACAAATTAATCGTTTAATTAGTTAATAATATCAATATTACTTAATTATCTTCTGCCAATATAATATAATAATATAATGCCAGTATAATTAATACTGCCAATAAAGGTCTCGTGAAATATGTCATTTGCACTGCATTGAATTTACGTTACAGTGATTACAATAGAATAACACGCACATTTATATGTAGACGAGCTTAGCACGAGTATGTGTTATGTGTGTGTGTCTGTATCGTGTTTTTTGTTGGTTTAAGTCATACAGTTTAATAATATATGTAATTATGTAACTTTTTTATTATATAAATAGCACAGTTTAGTTATTTTGTTAATGATATTGTATATCGTGTGTGTAGATCATGTTTTCTTATTATTTTAATGTGGATTGTTTTGGCGGTTGTGGGTCACTTATGGGCTTAGTTGAAAATCAGCGTCGGGCATTTTGCCTGACACATGCTGAACTAGGTTCTTTTTTGAGCCTACACATGACGCTTATGTAAATGTTACTCTCTATTTTGTTTTCTGTGTGCACTGTTCTTTTTAATTTAATTTTTGTTTCGATAACTATTTTTTTTATGTGTCGTGTGTTTATATAAAAATAAATCATTTTTCTTTCTTTCTTTTAGACAGAGATGAATAACACCCACATCAGGTATATTTGAATCTTAATTTTATCATCCCATCCAATGTACTTCTTAGGGTTGCCGAGTCGCGGTCTCTGACCGGTTCTTTGCCGGATAACCCCATTTCTAAACTTATCCTTTAAAAAAGCACCTAGTAGGTATAGTAGCTGGCACTGCGCTGATCAGCCCCGTCGATGTCCACGTAGTTACGTAGGTCATATCTACTCATATCGGATCTTAACAAAATCGTAACTTAGACTAAGCAAAATTACATATTATGTTTGTTGTGACATCATTACTAATGCATAATAATTGATAGACAAATTAATTAACAGCTTAACAACAGTAACAAATCATGAAAATCGTATACAACAGAAACCAATCATGTTAATTAAAATTGACGAAACTGTGCGTATATACGTGTGGTAACGTCAGGTTAATACTCTCTTTCATTATTACTATTGTAATATGTCACGTGCTTAGCGTGTAATCAGTGTAGGAGCACAGTAATCTAGTACAAAGGACATCCCCTAATACAAGCTACACAAAGGTTCTACTGAACATGTACAATCCATTATCGCCCTATCTAATCTGTTGGATGCATGCATGTATGGTTGGAAAATGTCGTTTGCAGTTTTTTGTATGTTGTTCGCTAATACAAATGACAAAAAAAAATATATATAAACTTTAACAGAATATAAACTAAACTAAATTTTAAATACCTACACAATTAATTAGAAAAGTATATTCAAAAATAATGTTTAATCTTTATTAGTTTAATTCTTGGTGGCGTAAGGTATCTAGATTTAAAACTATTCATTATAAATGACTGCACATTGAATTTATTATTAAAGACTGTTTTTGAATGTTTAATTCTAAACATCTGCACTTTCACCAGTATTTTTAGTATATCTATTATAGGTATATATAATCTCACCTTCACAGGACTATGAAAATTTTCCGCCCATTTATCAAGATAATCCCAAATATGCCATACTTGTAACGTAGGAAAAAGCTTTGCTATTTGACCAGCAACCGTTTCTCCTTGAGGGTCCAAAGTATCAGTGAAAATATACACTGGGAACACTGATATAATGTCCAGATAGAAACCAATGCTTGCCATTTTCACTTCTGCGATCTCTTTTACTGTTTCTTTCCTCACATTCTATAAAAATAATAAACTATGTTATGTTATGTCAAATTATTATATAATATTATGTATAGTTATTATTCCAGGGCGTTCCCGATGATGTAGAGATTAGTTTCACAAAGCATATTGTTTGCAAGGATTAACTTGCGCTGTTATAAAAACAGCATAGCATAAGCACAAGATTGTGAAGATTTACATACATGAGACCAAGCAGAACCTTAACTCACATCAAAAATGGGTCTAACTAAAGAAACAGTAACAAAGTCATAGACATTTATTCATTTGGGTTAATTGAATTAGAATTATAAACGTGAACCAATTAGCCTACAGCCAGTTCGCTGACGTAGGGTAGGGCCATGAGAAAAACTGGCAAGAAACACAGGTCATTCTTTTTATTCGCCAGGTTATTAATTTTTTATTTAAGTTACAATTCAAGTAAAAAAGCATGTTTAAACTGCCTCCGTGACGCAGTGAAAGCGCAAGCAACTACTGTGCACGACGGTGACCCACGGTTGTGGGTTCAAAACTTTGTGTGATACATAAATATTTGTTTCGAGTCTGGTTGTACTTTGTATCCGTTAATTGTATATTTGTAAAGAAACAGTGCTTGTTTCCTAGTGCGAGAGTTTTCTTAAAAAAGTAGCGTTCAAAGTGACGCAGGCAATACACTGTTCCACAAGACGATAGTAAGGTCCCTGGATTTTATCAATCATTGCCAGCATGTATGTAGATATTTTTCCCCCTTATACCTTGCTTGGCTGGCTTGGTCATGTTTTCTTAGCAGCATTGTTACTGCTATGCATGGAGAATATAATCATGTCTATGACCTACGGTTACCACTAAACTTACTATCAGGTGTCACCAAAGTTGTATCTACAAGATAAAAATATTTGCAGTCGAAGTTAAAATATCAATTGCACAGTGTATTTTTTAGCAATACTGACACTATTACTACCTAGCGGAAATACAATACTAAGTTTGAATAGTGTTGCTATGACAACGGTCTCATATATGGTAACATTATTATTACCCCGCTGAGAACTTCTAAGAGAAATCTACGGTATATTATTAAACATTGAAATTAATGTTGATTGTAAATCAAAGCCATATAATTGACTTAAATTAATCATGTACGCACAAAGCTTTGTATGGTTTGATCCAATCAAGCGAACCTCTTTGTGCTACGATCATAACAGAAAGAAATGTTTATTTGATACCTCATAAGTATTACTATACTATTGATGTATCTAAATGCTTAGGTAATTAATAATAATCATGTTTTATAAAGAACTACCGATTCGCACGCAAAGTTAACATCTGTACATAAAGCGGAAGCGTTTGTTTGTACGCACTAATCTCCGATACTACCAGTCGGATTTAAATAACTCTTTTTGCGTTTGCGTTTGGTAGCCCAGTTCTTGAGGAAGCTTATAGACTATATAACATCACGCTACTGGTGACGGAAGCAGAGCAGTAACCAAATATGTAACTTAAAGCGGGTGAAACCGCTCTAAGGGAAGCTATTTTAATACACATAAACTTTCTAAATAAATAAATCCTTTGCATGGCTTAGAAGAAGATAACGGTTAAACAAGCAGAAGAAAATAATATTATGCTATATAATATAAAAAAATACTTCCTTGATATTTAGAATACCTTACCTACGAGTAAGTATGAGTAAAAAAGAAAATGCCAATTTGCTCTAACCTCAGTTCGCTAACAGGTAGAGCCCTGAAAAGAAATAGCAAAAAGCTCAAATTGCCCTAAATTCAGGTCTCCATCTTTGGGTAATGGTGTTTTATACTGTGCATTATACATACCTAAATTAATGCATAATTTTTGTTGTGAATAAAATGTGCATAAATTTATGTAAAACACTCACCTTGAACACAATAGCAGTAGTAAGTTGTATGTAAATATTTAAAAGTAATCCAGCGACAACAATACTCGTGAAAACCCTTTCAACGTCTTCCACATCTTGTTGATTCTGAAGCGCAGTGTATGGCGACATAATACAAACATACAACACCATTATAAAATGTGCTATGTTAAATATACGTGTCTGAAATATTATTTTAAAATAGTATTGTGGTGCGAAATAAAATGGAAATTATGAAGTGCTTTTTGGAAAGCGAGTATTATTGTCTTAGGTACATGTTTAAATAAATAAATGTTTAACTGTTATTAAGTGAAACGTCTGTTTTATGTAGGGAAAAAAATATTTTGTATTCAATAATTATACAAAACAATGAGTTATGAAACCGAATTTAAATATAATAATCATCACTAATTATCATAATTGTCATCATTTAAAACATTATTTATAACAAAGGCCCCAATATTACATATAACATGACATGTTTCTTGTAATATAGCTAAAACCACTTTTATCTGCAAAAATCTATGTATAAATCATGGTAAACTAACTACAATACAACATTTATTGCTTGTTTAGAGTACCTACAACTGTAAAATAAACTATTATTATATTAATATTCAGAATCTTCATCATCGTACAAAAGACGTCCACTGCTGGACATAGGCTTCCCTTAATTTTCGCCTTGTTGGCCGGTCGTGAGCCACTTGCATCCATCTTAAACTGTTTTTATGAAAGAAAGTTCTATTTATTGAATACCTACGTAAGCAAATACTAAGGGCGCGGTCAATTTAGGAGTTTCGTGTCGGACTGCTGCAGTACCGCAGAGGTGCGTTTGTCGTACTGCGCAAGGTCGATTTTTTAGCAGCAGTCCGACACGAAACGTCTAAATTGAACGCGTCCTAAACATAGCAAACAAACTTTGTACATACGAAATCGGTGTCGGGCATTAGAATACAAGGGAAGTTAGATCTCAAGCATATACGGGGCGCGTCAATTGTGGTCACATTGCTGGACAGTCGATACAGCTCCAAGTATTCAGTTGTGAACTTCGGCTGACGTTCGTTGTTCTCGTCTGAAGATTCAATGTTTTGAATTGGTGTTCTATATCTACACTATTAAAAAAGCAGAAGAGTTAGTTTGTTTGTTTGAACGTGCTAATCTCATGAACTACCAGTCTGATTTGAATTATTCTTTTTGCGTTTGATAGCCTTGCTCTTGAGGAAGGTTATATGCTATGTAACATCACGCTATTGGCGAAGAGAACAGAGTAACCAGTAACCAAAAAAGCTAATAACTAGATAGAAATTAAATAAGGATTTACGATGCATAATATGTACAGTGCATATGGTAGTTGTATTGTTAACAGGCAGCTGTGGTAAAGAAATGAAAAATAATAAATAAATTTTGGACATAATCATTACCATTCTCAAACAAATATTTTAAATTTATACCTACCTAGTATTATAATAAAATTTATAAATTTAAAACGATACTTAAGATGATTATCACGTCTTTATACGAATTGGGTCGGCAACGCGCAAGTGTTACTCCTGATGTTAACTACTGGTATTTGACCTATTTATTTAATTAAAAAGAGATACTTCTGTTTTACAGCAAGCATTCATAGACTTTGGTAACTGGGACCTACCACAACCTCTTATAGCATATCTTATTATAACTTTACTTTGTCTCTATCCTTGTTTTTAATGATACAAAATAAAAAGACAAAACACAAAGATTAAAATAATACTGGAGGTGGTGGTAGCACCCTGCTGGTCGTATTCTTGTTTATCACCTTAGTCATATTATAAAAAAAAAACAATTTAATAAAAGCAATAAATGCACAGTAGGTACGAAATTTGTTAACTTCATACTTTACAATAACTGAGGACTTGTTTTCATAAAACCTTTATCAAATTGATATTATTTTAACTATTAGGTAGGTACCCTGTCTATCAAACATAACTATAATTTCCCGAACAAAAGATTGAGAAAATGTCCTTAATATACCTTTTATACGTTTTAAATCATTGTCTAAATGTAAATCTGAAATTGCCAATCTGTCTCTTTACACTGCTCGTTTAAAAGCGATCTTCAATTCAAAATCTTTAAAAGTCGATCAACGCCTTAATTCGTTATTATTTTCGCGACAACCTTAAAGGTTGTAACAGACAGCGGACGACGCCGCGACGGGATGGCGACCCGACGCTACGTGACGTATTTGTCTAATATAGAAGACGTCACACAGCGCTATCATCGCGTTCAGCATGACGTTTTTAAGTTTCAGCATAAATGGGCCGGTTCGACCGAAGAAGTACCAGGTTCCCTCTCATAGAAGATCGACGTAAGAGTAATAGTATCCGTACTATTGCATTTCGTTCACTGAGTGAGAATGCCGTTGGCCCAATTTTTCTCATTCTTTTTCCCTCTTCACCTACTCCATTCTCTTCACGGTAGGCAGCGGTTTCGCGTAGCCCCTGGCATTAAAGAAGTCTATGAGCGACAGTTACCTCTTACTATGGTGGGCTGTTGGCACGTCTGTTCCCATCTCTCCCACCTTGCTTGCCTGCTGTCTGTTCAGACCTTAAAAGTACACAGAAGCCAATTACCCGCCAGCCTACTCATGAAGAAGCAAAATAAACCACTCATGTCGATAACGTAATAGCCCACGCCCTATCGTATAATTTTAAAAGAGCAATATCTTCTTAGATTGGCTTGATGCTTAAACGTTTTATCTGTCTGCATCATTTCTCCGAACATAATATGTAGGTAATGGAAACGCAGAATTGCTTAGTGAAAATTCAAATGTGAATTTAATGTTGTGTGTCGTTCGCTTTTGTATTATAAATATTGATTGAAATTGTATTTACAGTATCACTCACGGCTTCTTCCCGAAGGGGTAGACAGAGGTACATCCCTGTGAATATAGAACACCCACGTTTTGCTAGATCGTCCTTTGTTACATGTAATACATAGGTATAGTTATCCCATGTAATAGAGGATGATCTTGTTGCCATTTCTTGTTTTCATTTATTTTCACAACTCTAGTTTCTGGACTAATACTGAGAATTTATTTACAGAAATACCACTAACTGTTTCCCATCAGACAGAAACGAGTTACTTTGGTGGGCTAATATAAAAAAATACAATATGACTTTACCCAACACGTGGATTGAACCCAAGACATCAGAGAAGCTTTTCAAACACAGTACCGCTGAACCACCTGGCAGTCATTCACACCGTGTGTCTTGTTTATTTAAATTATTATTTATGTAATTGTGCCTAATAGTCTATTGTGTTTGTATGTGCGTAATTAAGCACATTTTGTTACCGCCACAAATTTGTTTACATCATTAAGTATATCATTATGATTTTTTTTGTTTGTTAAGTAGGTAATAAAATGCATAGGTTCCCTAAATTGTATCGCGCCTTTAGTGGAAAAACGGTCCAAAAAAGTTTTAATCTTGTACTGATTTGCACAAAGTTTAAAATTGCTTGAATCGAATGATGGCAATAATAAAAATAAAATACCTATTTAGTTATTAAGGGGTTGGAACCGTTTTGTCCGTCACTGGTTATTTCGTAGCCTAGCTAGGATAACACATTCGACTGACACCCACAATAATTTGTAGTCCAAATTGTACTTATATATTTTTATTGAATTGATGCATGTGAATGAAATGTACTACATCATATATTCTGGTAAATAAAGCTTATTATTATTATTATTATTATTATTATGGTCAAAAAACATTTATCTAAAATGCGCCAACATCGTATGTAGAATTATTAAATTGCGCGACCATTTCATTGTACCTAAACCTAGATTTATTATAAGAAAGCCCGTAGATAATGGTTTATACTGGTTTATTTTTATGCTCGTATTATACCATTTTAGTACCAAGCCGTAAAAACTTAGTCAATAAAATTTTAACATACAATTTACAACCAAACATTTTGCCTATTAAATCCAGAAATCGGGTGATAAAGTTGCTAATTCAAAGATTTATTGAGTCTATCTCGACTCGTCACGATACGGTGACAAATCGGAACTAACAAACATATTGGTGACGAATCAGGATCGTGACCAAAGGGAACGGACCCGATTTATTCAACGTAATATCATAGAAAATTGGCAATAATAGTAATCATTTATCAATTTTTTCTATTTCTTTTATAAAAACATAATAATCATTACGCATACACAACAAAACTCGCACTACAGAACAAACTCTTTGACGCGGGATGGCCTTCAACCCCAATTAACAGGGACAAAGTACACTCCTTAGACTTATGTAACCGTAACTTTATGACACACATAGACTCTAGACAATTTATTATATTCAAAATTTTTTTTATTTAATTTTTATCCTAAAAAGTTCGATCTATGTAAGGATCGAAATCATAATCTGTGACTGTGCAGTATTCGCACGAACTCCTATTATGTCACTAAAGCAATCAATGATATTATTCAGTACCAACTTATTGCATTAACTTATATTAACATTTGCAGTCTAAATAGTTGTTTTAAGAAAATAGTAACCTCTATAATACATGTGTGAGTCGTCCACAAAAGTAGGATCTTCTTCCTCAACGCCCGCCAAATTGTCTTTAAGCACTTTCATAGGCCGATAGCGCGTACGAATTAACCTTGAGTCGCCTTTATCGTACTCCTCTATTGCCTCCTAGGGAGACAGTTTATTTAACTGAGGTATAAGTAAAATTGTCTTAGTTACTACTTAGTAGGAAGGGTTAGAATTTGATTTCATATTTTGTCGAATGCTTATAGTGAATTGCAAAGTAGTTTTTTTTAAGAATCTGAGTGTACTTTCCCTCTATATTTTAAATTTGCTAAGTCTAGAAGGATACAATTCACAACATTATTTTGTTATAAACAGACACCCAGTTGCAAGAATATCCTAATTAGTGACTAATTAGTTAATGGAACATTATAATTGATGACGTCATTAAATTAAATCCATTTCAAAAACATCCTTAAAATGCGCTTGTCTCATTAAATATTATGTAATGGTGTTTTTCAATGAACCAGAATGATCCAGTGCGTTCCATAAAGACTTTTTAAAAAGACTCATTGTCCAAGACCCATGTCGGACAATGGTGTCCGATAAACAAATAACTTCATATTGCATTTATTTGTGTTAAATAAGGACTAGGTAATTAAAATGAACAACTAGCGTTACGTGACGGAAATCTTTAGTAATATACAATTGATGGGGAAATAAAGTACACATAGCGGACTCAAAGTACACCCAGATAGTCTAAATAAATATTTATCAGCAGTGGCGCGAGTAGACTACCTTGACTGCTAGATCACACAGTGTCGTAACATTAATTAAACAAAAATACGATGTTCCGTCGACGTTCGCGTCGTACAAAGAAAACACATGTCATGCTTTGTTTTGTCTAGCAATAATCAAGCGTGCTCTTAGTAGTAGGCTAGGTTCAATCTTAGCTCATACACGTATCGTTTGTTTAATTAATGGAGGCGAGATACGTGACCCTTATCACCGCTGGCATAAGGTTTAAAATTTAACATTTTATCGGCCATCGTTAATTTAACAAACTGTATGTACCTCTTAATACACACCAAGTTGAAAATTTAATATTATGAAAGCTCTTAATTATGCTTCAAAATATAAACATAATTTAAAAATCTGAATGATAATAATATTTTCTTAAAATTGTCACTTGATATCGATACCTAAATTGAAATTTAGGAAAAATTGATGGAACACCTGTTACAAGGTAAATCTTCTAAAACAAAATTATATTAGATGAACAAATTTGAGTACTTAATGGAGAGGAAGACAATCCTGAATAAATTACCTGTCTGGCTCTTGATTTGGTAATCCTGCTATATATTTTCTTTCGTATAAGTTCGTGCATGTTCGGATGTTCAGCTATTACCCTCATAAAATCGGTTCGCCGCAGTACCTAAACAATATTTAATTAATAAACCGTATAGTCCTCCATACAAACCAATCTAAAAAGCAAAATGCTATTACTTGTACAAATCGTAAGTGTGGCAGCCGACAATAATAAAATAAACTTCGTGTTTGCAGTATGCGTGTGTGAGTTCCCCTAACGCCGAACTCGTACCAAACGCCCCGGACACAAACAAAAACTCTCAACAGGTCGGACCGCGCTCAATGCCAGGACAGTAGAGAGGCAAGCGGGACGGGGGATCACACGCGCATCGAACGGAATGCGGCGCCGCGCCAGTCTCGCGCGAGGACAAGCTGGGTGCTGTCGAGTCGATAACTGCGTTCGGCGAGCAAATAACACACTTTATGCTCAAAGTGAGTGTCACGGCCAATTTTTTGTGTTTAAACAGTTGTGGTAAACATTGTTTGTGCTAAGTTAAATCAAACTGAGTTTGACGGCCCAGATTCTTTGTGATTTTTGACTGCAGTCAAAAATACTTTGTAGTGTAAACATGAGTCTTATGAATGAACGAGGCCTACTAGCCTACTACCATCTTATACTAAAACAATTTTACTATACCATTGTTTTATAGCAAGATTGCTCAAATTCGTACCATCACCTCCATCGTACAATACTGTTTTATTCCTGCTGAGTGTTGCGAAAGACCGAATGATTTGTCTGTCGCTTGCAATCGTGGAAAAGGAATAATGCGTTAAGAATTATATAGCACTATCTCTTTCACTTATTTGGTCCGAAGTGCATTATGCTCTGTATAAGTCTAAAGCAAATTATTACATTATGTGACTCAAAAATCATAGCAGTCTTTAATAAAATAGTATAATTAATTGTTCATTTTCCTATGATAAGATGCAAAAACAATTTATGAATGTTTTATATGTGATAGTGCCAGCATATAAATCGAAACAAAAAAAAATCGTTTCATGGATATGATTAATCCTTTATGAGGAGCGTCGTTAGTAGCAACGTCGCAATTTAGTGTCATATTTCGTGGTTTTAAATTTTCATCATATAGTCGAGACTATATTTTTAAAATATGTTCTGTCTCTAAGCTAGAATTATGTGAAAGCTATATAAAAAGTAAGTAACCATTGCACACAGTAAATGTATTATTTGCATATAGATGGAACTGTACAAGCAATGATGAAAATAATGAATTCTTACTTTTTACACAGCTTTCAACTAATTCTAGCTTATAGACTGAAGATATTTTAAAAAACATAGCCCCGATTAAATGATATGCCTATGTCCGTCTCGGGAACCGAATCTATCTACATACCAATTTTCATCGAAATCGGTTCAGCCGTTTAGGCGCTGAGTGGTAACAAACACACACACATACCTACACTTATTCAAACTTTCGCATTTATGATATTAATAGGATATAAGATGACGTGACAAAACTGCTAAGAAAGTAATAATATTGTTTCAAGAATATAATAAGCTTAATTTAAGGACATCATTAAAGTAATACTGCTTTATAGATTGTGGTAGGCCTCCTGTTTCGCGGTGTATGATATAATGTGGTTGCTTAATACTCTACAGCGAATATATTGGTTTGTCTATTTTATTTCAATATAAAATAATTGGTATGTTTTGTTTCAGAACATTAACTATTGAAGTAAACCTAAGAATGGAAAAGAAAAAGAGAATAAGATGGAGCGCCGAAATTTTAAAAACTGCTGTAGATCAACTTCTGGCAAACAAAATAAGTTTAAGAGAAGCTTCGTTGAAGTATAAAATTCCAAAAAGCACATTGTATGACAAAGCAACTACCTTAAGTCGTGGGCAAGAAGTGTCAATGCAACCAAAAATAGGCAGGTTCGGTAATACATTTTCACCCGAATACGAAGACGTATTAGTTGGATATGTGAAAGACTTATCTAATAGGTGTCTCCCGCTGACGAAAAAAGAGTTTCTGCAGTTGGCTTATGACCTGGCAGTAAAATTGCAGATTACGCATCGCTTCAATAAAGCAAAGGGTATTGCTGGTAGACATTTCTATTATGATTTCATTGCACGACATCCTGAGCTATCTCTAAAAACAACCAATTCTGAGAGTTTATTAAGAAAAGTTGGAGATAACAAACCTCAAGTGGACCTTTATTACGACAGTCTTGAGAGACTAATGACAAAACATAAGTTTCAACCTTATAAAATTTACAACTGTGATGAAACTGTTATTACTCCAAAGGCTTTTCGTCAACTAAAAAAGCCTACTTCAGGTGAGAAAAGCAAAAATACAACTATTTTGGTTTGCATGAGCGCTACAGGGCATTTTATACCACCTTTCTTTGTTTTTCCAAGAGAAAAAATGGATGACCGTCTGATGATAAATGCTCCAAACCAAAGTATAGGTGTAGCCCAATCAAAAGGTTGGATTAATAGTGACGTATTTCTTCAATGGTTGCAGTATTTTATTAAATTTTCTCGACCAAGAAAAGAAAGCCCTGCGCTGGTCCTTCTAGACGGCCACTGCAGTCATAAGACACTGAATGTAATCAGCTTTTGCAAAGAAAATCATATTTATTTAATAAGTTTACCTCCTCATACCACACACAAAATGCAGCCTCTTGATAAAACATTTATAAAACCCTTTAAAGACGCTTATCATGAGCGATGTAATTCATGGATGAAAACAAATGCTGCACCATTAACTGATTACGATATCGCAGGCATAGTCAATGAAGCGTTCACAAAAGTAGCTCGGACAGACATTGCAATATCTGGGTTTAAGCGCTCAGGAATTTACCCATTGAAAAGAAACATATTTACCAATAGAGAAGATTCGGTCACTTCGTCAGATAAACCAACTAGTAGCAAAGAAGTGCTGGGGAACTTCAAAAGTGCTCATAGTAGCTCATCTAATCTAGGTGCTACCAAAACACTAAAAAAATCACAACCATCGCAAGACACTACAAAAAAACATACTAGCGCTAAGAAAATAAAGCCTGAAACAAGTGAAAGTTCGACTTTAGAACCAAATAAAATAATAATTGTTGAACAAGATGAATATGACGCTACGGTAGTGAAGATAGAAATAGATGTATGTTTAGAATAGGCATAAACTAGAAACGGAGACAAATTATGAGCGAAAAATGGTATCAAAGGGGAAAGACTAAGAAGAGTGAGCTTATTACTGTAAAATTCCTTACTGAAAGACGAACATTAAATCGATGTTGTATCTACCGCAGCATACTCTAGAACTTTAAAATGTTCAGATTGTATTGAGGATTTCAAGTTTAGCGTGAGCGGCTCTGTATGTTAGTTAATTCACGAATTGAATTCAAAATTTATTTGTGATTTTTAATAACAATTAGGTAGAAGTTATTTCTTTATTTTAGTTTTAGTAGTAATATCTCAATTATTAATTCTATAATAAAGTACCTAAGAGAAATCGAGATGTTGTTTAATTTACCTTCATTTCCTAGATATAAATTGAGTATTTGATGACTTGAATCAGGCCAGCGCGTGTGTGTATAAATAAGAACTAGTAGTCTCGTGTCCGGTACTAGGGTATAGTTAGGAATATCATATTTTTCATAACTCAGTACAGTACTAATAATACTTTAGACCAGTAAACACTATATTCAAATCGGCAGGTGTATGACAGGTAAAATTTAATTCTTTAAGTAAATTACAGTCACGCTGTTTATAAAAATATTTGACGTCACCAACGCCTGCTACCTCATGATAAATAATAAATAAAAGCAACATTTCTTTTAGATAAAAACAAACAGTTCACACTTGCCTGTACTTCGACGTAAGTAGCTGCCTTCACGGTAACTTTGGACGGAATCGAATAGAATAAACTTAACTCCCCAAGCACCTGAAATGTAGGCACTATTATAGTTGTTTGTTTGTAGAACATAAAGTAGTTTAGACAACATGAATAGGGTGACAAAAAGAACTACAAAGGACTAAAATCATTAAGAGAGATATTATTAAAAAGGATAAAGAAATTAAGCCCTGAACTACTCTTAATGCTCAAACTGACGGTCTAGGTGACACAGTGTAAGTGCGTGCGTTTGCTCTACAACTATCGGCTGTTCCCACGCAGGACAAAATTTGTATAATTCATAAAATAGGTATTTGTCACTATTCTGTCCGTACTCTGTCCGCCTGCTTGTTTGCTAAGTTCGTTTGTGTTTGTTAATTGCCCCGCCAAAAAGAATTGTTGTCTACGTAAGTTGTCTTAAAAAATACTTACAGTTCCTCTTTCAAATGCAATCATAGGACTTTCATCATCTTCATCAGACAGCATCTCAATGACGCCTCTCTTGATATATATCATTCCATTCTTCACCACTTCCTGACTCCAAATGTCCTGACCAGTTAAGTACAACTCATGACGCATCAACAAGGATATTTGACGCATGAAGGACTCCTCTGTAAATAAAATTAAAATTTCAGCCATTTACACTTATATTCAACCGTCACAAAGTTGTGTTAAGAATTTTTATAAAAAACCGACTGGTAGTTCCAGAGATTATCGCGTTCAAACAAACAAACAAACAAACAAACAAACTCTTTCGCTTTATATAATAGTATCGAGTATAGATATATAGGATATCTACTTACCAATGAGACTTATTCAAAGTCGCATTATACCTACTTTCTAAGTTTACCTTGGCCATTACACACGCTAAAGGAAAACAACGGGAAGAAATAATTATAGACTTAACTGAGTGGTAAAAGGACATAACACGTAAAATTTTACTAAGCAATTGTAAACCTTATTCAAATGACTGTAAGATCCAATTCACCTCAATAAAAAATCGGCCGGCAATCGGCATTGTATTCAACAATTTACATTATGCCAATAGTGTTTTCTAAGAGCACAGGCAACAACACCTACCCTAATAATGTTACTACGATTGTCGCCGCCGCGCCGTTATCCTCAGGTAGGTAGTACCTATATTCCCAGAAGAGCTGCTCTAGTTTGAACAAAACTCTGTCTTGATCTCTTTTAGCGTATGTATGGTAATCACATGCTATCTCCTTCATTCACGCTAACTAAGATAAACAATGTGATAAAAGCCCTGCTGACTTGCATCGTGTATAAACGTAAATTAAAAATTTACGATATATTATTAAATCACAAACTCAAAAAAAATAAAATAAAGAATAATTAAGAAATAAATAAAGGAAGCATTAAAATAAAATGTTAATAAAATCATAATTAAATTGTTCAAATTTTTAATTAGGTCCTGAGGTTAGGAAGGGTCCGTCCCGACTGGTCATGATCCCGATTCGTCACCAATATGTTTAATAATATTACGATTCTGTCCCTCATTCTTGGTTTAAAGCTTTGAAATGCCTTGGTATTTTATTATAAATGCACACACACACATACAACTATTCCCAATTTGTCACCATAATCGTGACAAGTCGGGTTAGACTCGTAAGGAACTCTTATCTTATCTGCTTTGTACATCTTCCTATTTACAGTTTAATATTATATTATACTTACACTAACACGATTACTACACATAACTTAAAATATACCTACCTATATGTGTACAGCTATAAAGGGGTTTATACTACAACAGTTACACAGAAAATAGTTTGAAAATATTTTGTATTTCTAAAATAAAACAGTAGAGCTTGTTTCTAAAATATTTCAGTGCGTAAAATATTTTTGTCATAAAAAAAATTTCAGTAGCTTATATAGCTTACTATGCATACTATATTGAAACTCGTTAAGAATTGACAAAGATGGTAAATTTCGAAATCATTTTACAACCTTGATCTTCCTGGTGCTGAAATTTTAAAAAGAAGAAAAGACAAAAAAAACGTAGTAAATATTTCGATACAAAAATTTAATTAATTTTAGTGACTATAGCTGTATACATGCATGTTTATATGTAACATAATATAGCATCACTACTTTTGCCCGCAGGGCTAGGCAGAGGTGTACCTATAACACCTACGTGTTGCTTTGCTGAGTTCTACGTAACTGGCGAGCCTGTTGCCATTATGCCGATGACAACTCCAGGGCTAATACTAACAATTTTTCAACAGAAAACTTAATATCACTTTAGCCCTCCCTGGAATCGAACCCGAGACCTATTCGATGTATACCTGTCTAGGTATACACCGAATAGGTCTCGAGTGTATACCTATGACCTATACACTGTACTGAACCACCGAGGCACTCATTTACGTGCATAGCATAAAAATAGTCAGCCCTACAGTCTATTACGCTTAGATTTTGATGGGACTTTCACTATCATTCTGAGATTTGTTTCAGAAGGTTTATATGTATTATAATAAATGTGACTCCTATCTAAAGATAAGCGAAGATAGAGAGAGGAGATTTTTATAAATCTTTATTAACACTAATGAAGCACTCTGTATGCACCCATGCGATTTCTAGTCACCGATTCATTATGCTCGTTAACAATGCATGCCTACGGAAGGTAAACTTATTACCTGATACCTCAACATTTTATAATTTTAACTTTCATGAGTGTTAAGTCTTCTTCTTCTTCTTTTGATATGACAACAGAGCCGACGATTGTGTCAGCTATTTCTGCCAGCGTCAAGTGTAAAATAATCTTCTCGTTTTGATTTAGTGGTTATAATACAATGATAAAAATAGAAAAATGTGGATTTAGAGTACAAACTCTTTCTTACAAACACATTTAACGGACACAAAGTAGGTACACAAATATTTTTAGATTTTTTAGGGCGGTAGGTGATTGGTTATATCTAATAGGCACCGATAAACCGACTAAATCACCGCGATGATTCAGCTGTATACCGCAGAACTATCAGGTTCTATCCCTGGGTTGGGTAAAATAATATAGGGTTTTGGTTTATAATATACTAGCTACCTGCGTCACACGTGTCTTTGCTCACTGCTCTGCTCCCGTCACCAGTAGCGTGATGTTAGTAGTAGCCTTAAACCTCCTCAAGAACTGGGCTATCATACGCAAAATGAATTATCCAAATCCTACTGGTAGTTCCAAAGATTAAAATATATAAAAATTGCGTTCAAACAAACAAACAAACTCTATCGCTTTATATAATGGTTTATATAATATATAGATCTGAAATTTCATCCGGTTAATGGCAATAGCTGTTATAACTTTAATAATAATCTTGAGGGATCTGATCTGGTGGATCAGACCGGAATAACTCACTTTGTCTAGTTACCTCTTCGGACAAAAGAGACGTGTTATTATGCTATATATCTTCATTATAATAAAACAATACTTACTAGTATCCCTAAATAGCAGCGAATTATGAAAATTGCCAACATTAATATCGAAGATAAGTTCCATTTGTAGAGGCAGTGGTAGTTTCTGCAGCTGGTCAGATCTTAATATGCCGTCTTTCATCTTCCATAATTTAAGCTTGTAGCTCGAGCATTGGTCACACAAACGCTCTGGTGCGCGACTTAACTTCAGATAATTTATCATGTGATGGTACTGAAAATTTTTGTTATTTAAATGCAACTATTTCATCTACCATTTAAACTAAGGCACGAAGACAAATTACCATAAGAAACTACTTATCTAACTCAAGTTTTATAGCTTTCTGGGGGCCTACCACCTATCAAAAAATTTTAATACCTACACACTAATATGGCAATTAAAAGGGATATAAACCAGATGTGTATAACATGTCAAATATTAAAAAAAATCTCTGAACCATCGAGAAAAACATATCCATTGCGCGAGCTAGAAGATATTAGCGGAGAAACAGACGGAGACTTTGCTTTAAGTATACCTACTACATAGAGATAGACGTTCTGTTGTTTAAAATTAGATAAAAAAAAATAATGTAGCAAATGATTGAACTAACTGTATCAACAAAGTTCCATCTTCTATTGTTTTCAATAACCAACTCCCACGCAAGAATACCTATGAACCGATAACGAAAGATCACGAAGCCGGCCAGCATCAAAATTGATGTTAACCATTTTTGCATGTCACTCTGAAAATAAACAGCATTTTCAATAAAAAGGCTTGTTACAAACCATTTTTATTTATATCGTATAGTTCTTCAAAATGGGACTAAAAGTTTTTATGGGACAAGTTAAGACTACTTCTAGTACCTACATATTATTAGTTTGCACTACATCAGGTATAGTTAACTACTTGGGAACAATCAGCCAATCTACATATTATATGCTTCCCTGTGATCTTAGTGCTCTAAAACACCATTCCTGGTCCACGGATCTGACGACCAGAGTTTTGAAACCCAAAACTGGAGTTTCTTATGTATTGTAATTGATACAATCTTAAGTAATTACTACTGTGTCAAAGCTGGTAAATTTAAAAATTTTTGGGTGCAGTGGTTTACCAACAAACTAAATAGACATACCAAAGGAAATCCATCTCCAAATATAACGTTGAAGAAGCGGCAAGTGCAGTAATACCAACAGTTTAAGTAACTGTAAAAGATACGATTTTATATTACTACTAATATAAAATCTACTAGAGGTACATAATACGTAAGGTAAATTACATAATTATAACGTAATACGTTACTACTAAATATAGCAGTTTAATTGCTAGCATAAGAACTCTCTACGGACACTAAGATTGGTGCATTTCTGTGCATTCAAATGCTTGACTTTGAAATATCCAAGCACAGCTTCTACGTTCCGCGCATTCCGCTCCTACTCCTTATTTTTTTGAGCTCGACTCAGTAACAATATGGGATCATTTTTGACCAAAACTCTTTGCAGTGAAGAACGATGAAAATAGTACCTAATAAACCAAATAAATACCAATCAAATCTCAATGTTATTGCATTCACGTGGTCGGGATAGGCTGTAGAATACCACGGTTTTTCCCACTCATCCGATTGGTTCAGAGCATACCAGATGCATGTACTCGCGTGCAGGATCAAGGTTGTGGTTACCACTTGTTCCACAAAGAATAGTAGTTTTCGGGACTCACGCATCTGTTGATGTATTAAAGCAAATAAATAACTCGTTATTGTTAGTTATTACGGTTGGATCCCCTGTATCTGTTCCCCTGGGGAATCGTAGTAGTCAATCAAATTTAGAACCAATTTTTAAATATATTTTGTTAGCAAGAATATTTATTCATTATGCTTGAAATTAAGTATATAACTTAGGTCAGACATCTGTCCATATCGCGTGCTTTCTCTTTAAGCTTGCCCAGATAAAAATTTATCCCAATGTTATCTAGCAGAATAAGTAGCTAGCTAAATTATAGTAGAATGAACGTGTGCTGTAGTTTTGTTTTGAGTCTGACAGCTCTTTGTGTAGGTAAAAAGTTTTCGACATGTGGCTTGTTCCCTGATGTGTCATTTGTCTTTTTGATACAAACAAACTTGCTTGAACTTAGACATTCTGAAATAGGAAAAATTATATGTACTAACATGTTCATTTATGTTTCGATAAAAATGTAACAGTCTATAAATGCGCCCGATCTCAGTCCATCTGCCGATTAAAACGTATCTTTCATATCCAACTTTTCCTTCAACTGCAATGATACATGTATTTTGTAAGACAAAATATATTACTAGTACATACAAAATAATACAATATAATACGCTATACTTACAAATCGGCACTAAAGGTATAATCGACATCAAATCATATGTAAGAAAGAAAGGGTTTCTTCTATATACTCTAACATGCTGTCTCAAAAGTGGCCAGCATGAGTGTAGCACGTGTACCAAGACATCAAGAACGAATATTATCTCACAAGCGTATAGCGATAACTCAAACCACAGACAGTTTGTCTTCAGATAGTATCCAAGTAGTAGATGCAGTAAGAATTTGTATGTTACTGTTAGAAGAACCAACCCCTGCAAGCAGAAAGACTGTTTATTGAAGAGAAAAGTAAATATTAACTATGTATTAATATGTTTTTAAATCTGGTTACGAAACTTAGTTTTGAAACTACAAAATTGTGAAATTCGATTTTTGGACAAATAGCATCTATAAATATTTGATTTGCATTTTCAGCAGCCTAATTCAGTACAGTTTATTATTAATAAATAATACTGCAATGTCAAAGCGAGTTTTTTTTTCCTAGAGATTTTCCTTTTTCACACAATATATCATGCTCTGGGTGACTTGCATGGAGAAATGGAGAACCAATGAATATTGCGAAAAATATCACTCTATTTCAATAGACCGAAAGCCTTATTTACACGTTGGTAAAAATACTTTTCTGTAAAAAGGCCTATTATTCTTTATACATGGTTCATGGATGTATGCTTAACCTTACATCCTTATTTCTATTGGATGAACTGTTCTTGTTACCGAAGGAGTTCAAATGTTCAAATTAAACCCTAATTGGCACGTAGTAAGTAAGACTTCATGAATTAAACACCACAATATAACGCCGTCGTCGCCGTGGTAGAGTAAAAAAGCGGAGACGGGATGATCTAAATGCCTACGAGAAGAGCTAGATAACGTTGTCTTAAAAGAGTGAAAATCATAGGTGATTAACAGCAGGTAAAAAAATTTTAACATCTAAACCAAAACCATACACAAATCTTAAATTAAAATATTACATTTAAAAAAACACTAGTTAATATTTTATTACAAAACAACAGGATAATAAAATATGTACTCCAGCTAACTCTCAAAACATTATCCAACAGAACCAAAATATATATGAAAACTCAGTTTATGCAGTCCGTTTTTATGTAACATCATACCTCAGAATGTAAACATCGCCGCTCGAATAAATCGAACCAATACCTATTGGTACAATAAAATATAGACTAATATTTTACCTGAAACCACTTGTTCCAGCAAATCATAACAACGGCCGTTGTGTACTTTTTCATCTTCCCCTCCCATAAAAACTTGGCTCTTTGTTTTTCTGGCATGCTCTTTGCTTGATTTCCTATCCCGGTAGCCTGCGTACTCTCCGTTCTACAAATAATTAGGATTAAATGTAACTTGCCTACTTTTACTAATGAATTGAAATATCTACTTATCTACAATTTGTACAAAATTCTTTTAAAGTTGAATATATTAAGTAACTAGTGACCCGCTCCGACTTCGCACGGGTGGACATTTTTTTAAACATTTTGGGATAAATAAAGATAATCTCTCTCGCTGCGTTGCTCTCTGCGCTGCGTGGAGCCACACCGCACCGGCGCGTGGCGGCGTGTATTTATTGTATAGATTGACATTTTTAATATCGTAATATCTTGTGAATGGAATGTCCGATTTCAATAATTCAATCAGTAGTCAACAGGTATTGAAACAATCTTAAATACGAAATATTTTATTTGAATAAGTATTATTAAAATGGTAGGGATAACATTGTCTAATTTCGTCAGAATTTCTAACAACTTTTAAAAAACTTTTAAAAAACGTAGTTATAGTGACTTAGCTACAATAGTTGGACATATGGTCTTGCGAAGTTTTTTGTAGATATTGATATGTTCTTTAATATTGTAGAACATTTTTTTGTTTTACCATTAATACTTTCCGCAGCGCATGCGATGAAAAACATATTTTAGCAAATTTTTGTACACCTCGGGTTGATTTTCATAGGGATTTCTAAGGATCTCTATTTTTTATAGTAATATATAATATATATAGCCTTTATTATTCAGTGATAATGTAGCTTACTAATGGTAAAAGAATTTTTGAAATCGGTCTAGTAGTTTTTGAGTTTATTCGTTGCATACAAAAATACAAATCTTTTCTCTTTATAATATTAGTATAGATAAGATGAATTGGTGATCTTTAAGCATTAAATCGTCTGAAAAAATTAAAACAATAAAATATGAAGCGTTTGATGACAAAAATAAGCTCACATATTGCCCAAAGTTCCTAATGACGGCTGACTAACACTTCTATGCATTCGTCCCAGCATTTTGTTGCTTCTATCTGTAAATAAATAGCCACTTAACCGTACAAGAGTATTATAACTTAACATCGGAATACAGAGTGTATGCTCTGTGCTCCTTAATTAATTAGCCTCAGCCCACCTGATAAACTCGAAGCTTTTTCAAAAACATACCTTTTTAATTTTCAACACACGGACAAAAGAGGCACCTTAACATTTTCTCTTTCAATAGCAGAAACAAGAAATGGTTATAAATATACTGGTTTATAGGTTTAATATAAAAGAGAAGGACCATTATATTAAGCACATAAATAATTAGAAAGAAACCCATTACATTTTTACGTCCTATCTTGGTATTACAGTGAGAGGCCAAATGAAATGCCATATTTTGGCGGATATTGAAATTTTACTGCGGGCTGCTTCGTGTTCGAAGAAGGTCGTAAAGTACATGTGGGGGTTGGGGTGCTTAGGTGATAAACTGACACCGTACAACCAAAGTGCCGAAGTATTCAGCAATGGATTTGTAATAAAATGTACAGAGTTTCACAATCGTGGGCAAACAACTTTGGTATATTCTCTTCTCTGTGAGCGGAATTGATGACGTGGATCGTGTGAAAAATAGAATAAAAAAGTTACACGCGAAAAATTCGCCGACAATAACGCAGCAAAAACGCTGAACGTTCGTAGGCGCTCATATAAAATGTAAATATGGCGTCCAAGTTGTAGCTACGAAAGAATTATTCATATTCACGAGGTACGCGCGGGGCGGAGGTGGCCATCCATTTTGCCTGGTTGTTTTGGTGAAATCCCCGCGTATCCTGCCCTCACGTAATTAAGAGATTAAAAGATCACTGAGCGGCGTTGAGCGAATTCTGTGAGATTTTTATGAAAACATTTTTCATCGTAATATGCAATAATCCGCACGACGCGCCATTTTCAGGTATACAGTACATTCCATGGCTCAGCCGTTTTATTGTCACTGATCGTTGAACCAACGATGTTAAATAATACGAGAAACTATATTGTACAAGTAATAGGATACTAAACCATTTCTTAAGTATTGTTGGGTCTTTCTGTTGACCCAATCTATTCCTTACATGTGTTCTTCTTTAAAGTTACGAAGCGTAGGAATTCTCAAATAAAATACCGAATATTAATACACTGTTTACTTTATACTTTTACATGAGTCAACGGTACAAATGCGAGGGAACGACTTACAAAGTAGGGAACGAGGGAACGATTAACTAAATAGAGAACTAAATAGAAAACACTTGGAAACTTAAAAACTAAAGGTCAACTAACGTGACCACATACATCGCCTTGCAAAAAAATAAAAAATAAGTATGTGCAGTATGCAGATATAATTAATTCTAACCTTCATGATAAAGTAGACGAATTACATGTAGAAAATTTTCAAAGCCGGCTTATGTCTAACTAGCATCCCGCAACGCAGTTTCACCCGTGTCTTTGCTTACTGCTCTGATGTAAACTTTTTTAAGAACTGGGATTTTTTTTTAATCCGACTGGTAGTTCTAGAGATTAGCGCGTTCAAACAAACAAACTCTTCCGCTTTATTTAATATTATATAACATAATATACATTATAGTAAATACTTACCTAATTATTGTATCGTTTTAATAGCTCCTGAGTCTGGGAGAACAAATGGTATCGAATTGAATACTTATAGGAATTTTAAAAACCTCTTTAAAGGGAATTATAACCCTTACTTTTACTTTATTTGTAAAGTATATACTATTCTTACAAGTCTACCTATATTTTATTTTATTATATTCGTAAACGCTAGAACACGTGTGGTCAAAATATAATAATGTAATAATAACAGAACATCAGACTTCCTTTTAGGTAGACAGTGCAAGGCTGAGCATTGCATACTTGCAAGTCCACAAGCGTAGTGCGTCGGGTGCCAGTTTTACTATCAGATGATATACCATCCATACCATACTATACTAACTATTAATTATTACTTTTATTTCCTACAACTATTAATAAATTACGCGCTGAACAATATTTTAAATAATTAATTTACAGTAAACGAAACTCCTTTCAAAGCTAAAATAGAGTTGAACACTTAAAAGAAATTTCGCTTCGCACTATAGGTCATGTTGCATCTAGTAATGAAAGAGCTAGCAGTGTATGCGAAAGAGAAACATAAATGAATGGATCACAAAGTAAAAGTTTATTAACGTGAACAACACCAATTTCACAATGTAAAAGCTAAAAGGTAACGTGAAAAGGCAGACATAGTCGTAGTACAAAATATACGTACACACGGCCATAAAGTTATACGAGCAACCACCTGACGACTATCAAATTTAAAATATAGCCTACTAGCGACCAGCCCGACTTCGCACGAGTACAATCACACCTGCGTTAATCCGGGTCCTGTAAAGATATCAGGATTAAAATAGCCTATGTTACTCAGTAATAAAGAAGCATACTATTAGTGATTAAATTTTAAAATTGGTTTAGTAATTTTGAAGTTAAATTATTACAAACAAAAATACAAATATTTTCTCTTTATATTATTAGTGGAAATATGGGGAGTGCTGAAAGTAGCAAAACATTTTTGTCGTTACTAAAAGATTTAGAATATTGTGTTCTAGAATTTATTGCTAGTTTCGTTTCAAAAGACCTTAAAATCATTGATAAAAATGAAATATTTTCTTATTAATTTTTGAACCAGATAAGATATAATAGAAATTTTGTTTGAAAAGAATGTTTACCGAACGAAAGTAAGAAGGTTCAAAAGAGGACCCTTTATTTATTTGTATACAAACAAAACGACATATCATCATGCTTTTTTTCTCAAAGACAAAAGCTGAATCATAAACGATTTTATAAACATTTGTAACAAAGAATAACCTTTTGCTGCAATCATACAGAAAACTTTAGACATTGGTTGGACAGCGATCAAATTTTCACAGAAAAACCAAGTATCATAGTACCCAACCTCAAAATTGAAGCTTAAAAACAAACGAAAGAATCATACAAAAGTTTACATTCTATCTATCCGTATGCTGCTGAAGTACAATAACTAGCTAGTTCGAACAAAAAAGTGCAAACGTTTCCCTGAGTCGTGGCGGAAAAATGTTTCAGTAGAAAGTGCAGTACTATGAAAGGTAGCAGTAACTTTGTGCTTTCCAACAGCAGTTACTGCGCTAATTAGCAATATTCGAGCAGCCTTTAACTAAAACTTCCTCTCGACTTCGGTATAAACAATAAACTGAAAACGTTGACATTAATTAAGAAGATGTTTGACAATAGATGTCTTTTAAATGCGGAAAAATCCGTCTTTCATTGTCAAGACAACGAAATTATACTTGTACTACGAAATTATTTTTTTCTTCATTACTAGCTGTTCCTGTTACTTGTTAATGTAAGTTTGTAAATATTCCTTGTAAGTTGATTTTGATTTTAACCTAAAATCATCACAAGAAGGTAACATAAATATCATTCAACACAGAACAAGCAGCAGTCTGCCACCGCGACCCCTAATCCGCTTGCCACGCATAGCTTTTGGGGCAAAACCTACAATGATTTTAGAAGCAGTCCAGTGTCCAGCAGTAGATGTTTTACAGGTCAATAAACGGCAATGATATATGCCTAAAGAGTGAAAAATAATTTCTTTCTCATATATTACGATAATCTATATTTATTGCTATGTTTGTAGCCACAAAAAGATACCTGCTTCATTCAATTTTTGCTACAAACCTTCTGACATAAAGGTATCATTGTAATTATATAGATAATTTTATAGCCAAAAACCGCCTTCTACGTAAGGCACAACGCAGCTCGCGCCTAGTAAGATCAACAAGTATAAATATTATAAAATACAGTACAAAAGAGGCTAAACAATAAGAGGCATATAAAAACAAAATACGATTACGGCTTTGAGAATTCATTTTATGTGTATTTTTTTTACTGAAATTATTACTTTAAAGAGAGCGGCAGATGTTCAATATTTTTTATACAGTATTGCAATTTTATCAATAAAGTGTATTTAGTAGTGATGAAAAAAACGATAACCATTCACTAACCCATTGTTAATTCGATTGTCTACAAAGTATCTACTATTAAGGATTAGTTATATCTAATTCGAGCATACATTTTGCGAGCTACACATTTGTACAATATTATATAATTTATATTAGCAAAGTTAATAAGTTGAATGTGTGACTATTTTTTTTTCTCTAAATAAATAAATAAAAATATGTACGTGTG
This sequence comes from Parascotia fuliginaria, assembly GCA_963082885.1. Classification (NCBI taxonomy): domain Eukaryota; kingdom Metazoa; phylum Arthropoda; class Insecta; order Lepidoptera; family Erebidae; genus Parascotia; species Parascotia fuliginaria. The sequence goes on from OY720178.1 coordinate 6,368,804, forward strand.
TTTACTTTGTAGTGTATGATATATTGAAAAACTTTATAGAATAGTTAGAATGAGATCTTTTAAAGTTCATTAAATATTATATTGGAAAGAAAAAAACGTTGCAATCTTTTTAATTGAAAACGTTCTAAAAATCTATGATATTTCAACGATCCATTACAACATCACCTTGAATATAACTAAATGGCAGTGTCTTCTTGACACATAAAACTGGAATAAGTAAGATGTACAATTCATGAGTACCTAACATTCCTGAAACAATAAAAGAATTTCCACAACTTTTCAAGTGGTTCCACTTAAAAAAACAAAAGCAACAAGAAAGTCCTCGAAACGTGGCCTGAGGACACGAAGGGATACCAACATAAAATTGAAGAGAACTTAGTTAGGGAGTCATTAGGGAGGTGCCGACGACGGATGGCATCACACTGGCGTTTATGAAACGTTAGCGTTTCTTGGTTATACGATAAAAATTTAAAACAAGCAATCAGCAAACAAGTAAATAAAGTAGTTTGAAACTATTTAAGTAACTACTTACCGTGGACTTCATTGACATATGGTAAAGAATCGTCAATAAATGCGAAATTATTTTTAGCACGATAATGCCGCTTCAACAAGTATAATGACCATATCTACTAGAAGAAGTGAAGTACGAGTAGATACAATGATTCTGAGATGGAATGCGTCGTCTGATAGCGTGTCTTGTGAATAGGTAGGGCTAATCAGTGTTATTTTTACATCTCTTGACCAGAAGCTCAGTGAAGGGTTACCTATATAAGATAAAAACATCTCAGTGCTCAAATTATTAAAAAAACAGAATTGTCACTGCTTCATCTGTGCATCAGTTCGTGCACTGAAAAATGCCATCCAGTGTGATGCTGCCCTATGTCGACACAGTCACGTTCTCGCCTTGCCGGAGCCGCTGAGGGGAAAAATCCTAGAGTAGTGATTGAGTTAGCGCCTGGCCGGGAAATGGACGTCCCCTGTCGCTTGTGTAACGCAATACCGCGGTACGGACCAGCCATTTGCACGAGATCCAGTTACACATGGCGAAGTTATGACTAGAAGAGATTTGGAACTTTATCGCAATTTTTAATAGTAGGCATAACTTAGTCGATAGGTAATTGGCCTAAACTACTAGGTACTCATGGTTATTTTATTTTAGAATCATAAAATAAAACTTTGGCAACACAATAGTATATT